>JBAMBO010003983.1:0-462870 GCA_037044535.1 Lordiphosa magnipectinata
AAATGCAGCCACCAAAGCATGCAGGACATGCAAGGAGAACAAGTACGACAGACACCCGCCCAAAGGGGAAATCCAACCGACACCTATTCCCAAATACCCAGGGCAGATCGTACATGTCGACATTTACATAACGGAGAAACACAATGTCCTTACCGGGTTAGATAAGTTCTCCAAATACGCTCAGGTTAGGATCCTAGATTCCAGGGCAGCTAAGGACATCAAGACCCCGTTAATCGAAATGTTAATAGCTTTTGGGATACCTCAGTGGGTTATAGTGGACAACGAAAGGTCACTAAACTCGACATTCGTTAAAGAGCTACTGGAGGAGCAGCTGGGCATGTCAATCTATACTACCGCACCTTACGCTTCAACCAGCAATGGGCAAGTTGAGCGTTTCCACTCTACGTTATCCGAGATAATGCGATGCCTTAGGGGGGGAAAGCGAAAATCTAGCTTTTGAAGACCTTCTGCTCAAAAGTGTTCAGGCATATAACTCATCCGTGCACTCTGTTGTAAAGCAAAAACCGATTGACATCTTTTTTAGAAAATCGTGTCCAGATGACTCACAAGTGATCGAGGCGGAGCAAAGCAAGGTAGAAAAAAGAATCAGGGATAAGCAAAATGCCGATTTGGAATACCATAACAGAAACAAGCAAGATACTAGACACTTCGTCGCAGGTCAGGAGGTGTACGTTAAAATTGACAAAAGGTTAGGGTCCAAGCTCACTCCTAAATTCAAGAAGCAGATCGTAGCTGAAAACCGAAATACGACTATAAAAACACAGGCAGGAAAAATTGTACATAAAAACAATCTAAGAACGTAATGTAAAGAATCCGCCTACTGTAAATTTAATCACGTAAATACTGTCCAAATGAACAAGCCCCATTCACCCTCGCACACTAAGACACTATCCACTCGCGAACCAAGATCCGCCACAATCAGCTGGTGTCTGCGTAAGACGAAGCGATCCCGCCAAGAACTCTGCCCAACCGCCCAGTATACAAAGACATCCCTGTGTAGAGGAAAGCTGGAAGGATTAAGCTCAGTCAGCCCAAAAGATGTCTCCTCCATATGATTAAATGACCCTGAAACTCCATTGGGCGAAACGCCAGCGATGTAGTATGAGCCAAGGCCCGAGGACCACAGCAAACCTCATAAGGCGATACATTCCACAGCGGCATCCGGCTATCGCGTCCGAGGACGTCCGCACTTAAGAGGGGAGGAGTTAACACGGGAGTCTAGGGCCAATTCGTGCCAAGCAAACCAATGTCACACCACTGTGCAGGGCCCACACTTTAACTGGCTGTCCATGCGGGCAGCAGTAAACAAAGTATAGAGAAGCGATCAGCGCCAACAGCGAAATGCAACGGGAAGCAACAGCAGCAGCGGCGACGGCACCATCGAGGGAAAGCTTTCATGGGAGAGGGAAGCTCTCAGAAAACATTGTATTAGTTTTAAGCTTCAGTTCTAATAAACGACTCAATTGTAGAGGTTGGTCTCCTCATCGATAAAATAGAAAAGATTCTTATTTATCTCGTATACGTTTTTTGACAGGATACGCATGAAGCTTTGCAATTCTCTGGTGTGCGTGTCAAAAATTTTAAACAAACTTGATCTGAGCTCTGTGAAATTAGACCGCGTGAATTTAGGCCGCTGTGTATTTTGTATGGCGGTCTAATTTCATTCTGCAAAATGAATGTAGGCCATCAAATGAAATTATACCGCGCGGCCTTATTTCATTTTTCAGAATGCAATTAGATCGCCGGGTGTGGCGTACCAGTAGTATGTGTGGCTGCTAGTGCCGGAGGTTGTGGGTTCGATCCCGCCTCGGACCATCTAATAGAAAATGTTTTTTCTTTCTTTTGAAAAAAGCTTTTACACACCCGGTTACCTTCACCAGCTATATGTATACTTTATATGATCGCAAATGATTCCTTTTGCCTGTTACATACATTTGCACGATATTAGTATACCCTTTTACTCTTCGAGTATCGGGTAAAAAAATGGAGGAAAGCTAATTTGGGCTCGAGCGAAGTTTTATATACCCTTGCAGCTGGTATAATTTATGTATATAAATAAGGATTTTTTAATGATTTTTTCTCAACAATTTAATTTTCGCTTTGAACAATGCTAGCTGAGCCATTTGTCAAACTCAGCAATAGATGGCGCCACAGATATATTCTGTGTGATATCAGATAGATTCATCCGATTTTGATCAAACCTCCCAAAATTGTGTTCAAACAGATAATATTCATAACTGGAGAGTAAAAACAGGCTACCATTGAAAACAAAAAGTTTTTCCTAATAGTTCTTGTTGAGAGTAAAAAAAGTTCTACTTTTTCGAGCGATCGTTCCTATTGCAGCTATATGCTATACACATCCGATTTGGGTCAAACTTATCAGAATTATGTGAAAGCATATAATATTAACAAATATTAAGTTAGAGAGCGATAGCATTGAAAACAAAAATGTTTTTCTTACTAAGACTTTTTTAGCCCTATCTTTTATACGGCAGCTAAGCTATATAGTTGTCCAATGTTCATTATACTTGGTGAAATTATAAAAAAGGCATAGAAAACTAATAAATGCGAAGTTTGGGGACATTTGCATTGAAAACAAAAAAGTTTTTATACTCTTGCAAAGGGTATATTAAAATTGTTCGTATGTTTGAAACGCATAGAAAGAAGCATCTCCGACCACATAAAGTATGTATATTCTTGATCAGCATAACGAGCTGAGTTGATATAGCCATGTCCGTCTGTTTCTATGCTATCTCCTCCGTCAGTTTAAAAGCTATCTTAACCAAACTTTGCACGAAGTCTTTTGGTACAAATACGCTGCACATTTGTCGGAACCGGCCGGATCGAACGAGTAGAGCATATAGCTGCCATAGGAACAATCGGTTGAAACAACCCGTCTGCATTATAGTCTAACTCATACGCAAATTTTGAAAATTTCGCGACTTTTTGGACTTTTTGGTGGTCCCCTTCTGCCCTGAGATTTTGCGCATAGCTATATAATTGAGCTTTCAAGATAGCAGCAGCAGCATCGCTCGCGCGCGCATATGAACAAAAATAAATAAATAAAAAGTATATAAAAGTATATAAAAACTTCGGCACAGACGAAATTAGCTTGGCCTTCTCGTTGAAATAAAAATCGGTCAAAAAATGGGTCTTAGTGAGAAAAACTTTTTTGTTTTCAATGTCAGCGTTCTTAAACATTTCAATATTATTGCCTTTCAGACAGATTTGCAAATTTTGGTCAAGATCGGATGACTATATCTTATAGCTGTCATAGGAACCATCGGTCGGAAAATGGGTCTTACTGAAAAAAACTTTTTTGTTTTCAATGTAAGTGTCACTAAACTCGTATATTAATAATATTATATGCTTTCAAACAGATTTGCAAACTTTGGTCAAAATCGGATGACTATATCTTATATCTGCCTTAGGACCGATCGGTCGGAAAATGGGTCTTAGGGAAAATAACTTTTTTGTTTTCAAGTAAATCGTTCTTAAGGTCGGTGATTCTTAATATTACACGCTTTCAAACTAATTTGAAAAAGTTGATCGATATCGGGTAACTATATCTTATGGTTGCCATAGGACCAATCGGTCGAAAATAGTTTTTAGTAAGAAATTTTTTTGTTTTTAATGTTAGCGTCTTTAAACTCACTGATTACTAATTCTGTATGATTTCAAATACATTGGCAAAATTTTATCGAAATCGGATGACTATATCTAAAGGCGGAAAATGAGTCAGTGAGAATAACTTTTTTGTTTTAAATTTTATCGTTCTTAAACTCGGCGATTTTTATACTCTGTACCGAAGGTACATAGAGTATATTAAGTTTGTGCAAAAGTATGTAACAGGGAGAAGGAATCGTTTCCGACCCTATAAAGTATATATATTCTTGATCAGCATCAACAGCCGAGTCGATTTAGCCATGTCCGTCTGTCCGTCTGTCTGTCTGTCTGTCTGTCCGTCTGTCCGTCTGTCTGTCCGTATGAACGAAGAGATCTCGGAGATGGTAAGAGATAGAGGTTTGACGTGTATGGGACATATATTTCTTATACTTGCAGGCAGATCAAGTTTATTTTCAATTTTTGCCACGCCCCCTCCCGCCCCCGCAATTTGGAAAAAACTTCATATCTCCTACAGTTTTGGAGATAGATCGTTTGTTCCTTCTAGAGATACCTTGTAAACAAAATTATTTATCGATTTGCTGAAGGAATGATAAAGATCGGAAGAACGATACTCAAGTTATGGGCAAAAAACGGCCAGTTAACAACACCCACCCCCCCACCAACAACCACAGCAACATACCCTAACCGTTCAACACAGGCAATCTTAGTGCGAGAGAGAAAGAGAGAGAGAGAGAAACTTAGAGAGCGCACCGCGTTGTGCGCGGGGTGTTAACTGGCCGTTTGACTCCTGAGCAAATGCGAGTGTAAGGGTACAGAGTATGTTATAGTCGGGCTTGACCGACTTTCTTTCTTGTTTTATTTTGATATGTTTTACGAAAAATGGGCTTTAGTTAGAAAAATTTTTGATTTTTATGTAAGCGTTCTTAAACTCTGACATTTCAAAAACAGCATTTGCAAGGGTATAAAAACTTCGGCACAGACGAAGTTAGCTTGGCCTTTTTGTTTTTTTTTTTATACTCTGTACCGAAGGTACATAGAGTATTATATAATATCTTAAGTTTGTGCAAAAGTATGTAACAGGGAGAAGGAATCGTTTCCGACCCTATAAAGTATATATATTCTTGATCAGCATCAACAGCCGATTCGATATAGCCATGTCCGTCTGTCCGTCTGTCTGTCTGTCCGTCTGTCCGTCCGTATGAACGAAGAGATCTCAGAGATGGTAAGAGATAGAGGTTTGACATGTAAGGGACATATATTTCTTATACTTGCAGGCAGATCAAGTTTATTTTCAATTTTTGCCACGCCCCCTCCCGCTCCCGCAATTTGGAAAAAACGTCATATCTCCTACAGTTTTAAAGATAGATCGTTCGTACCTTCTAGAGATACCTTGAAAACAAAATTATTTATCGATTTGCTGAAGGAATGATAAAGATCGGATGAACGATACTCAAGTTATGAGCAAAAAAGGCCAGTAAACACCCACCACCCCTCCACCCATCACCACAGCATTCTATTGAACGGCAATCTTAGTGAGAGAGAGAGAGAGAGAGAGAGAGTGAAACTTAGAGATGAGCGCGTATAACTCGTGAGCAAATGCGAGCTGCGACGTTAAGGGTACAGAGTATGTTACAGTCGGGCTTGACCGACTTTCTTTCTTGTTTTTTTTTTGTGTAAGTGAAAATGTATGATTTCTACACGTTTTGACCGGAATTTTTAACCCATAACGATTGTGTAGCTTTTCTGCACGTTGCGTTTAGATATTGAAGTCCTACACGTTTCGTATAGCTTTTCAACACGACGCGTGTAGCTTGCTCATTTCAACACGTGGCTTGTAGTTTTACTGCACGGCGCATTTAGATATTGAAATACTACACGTTTCGTGTACCTTTTTAACAAGTCGCGTTTAGCTTTCCCATTTCAACACGTGGCGTGCTGAAAAGCTTCACAAACTTTATGGGCTGTTGCCTATTTTTTTCTCTGTGTATAGCTTTTGGTTTTTTCCCCTCTTCTCGATCTCCATTTTATCAAAGTTTTTGCTAACTCTAATACCGTCTCTGACTACAATTGGCTGTGAATAGGGGCATAGCTGGCCGGACGGGCAAATAAAACTCCCCCACCGTGTCGGAGTTGTTATTATTAGTTTATTTTGAGTTTTTATTAGATTTTCTTGGATAGGCTGGCTTCCTTAACTCATCAAATTTTTTTTTGTAAAGTACATATATATATTTTTTTTTTTAGACAGCCTTTTTTTTGTCGACTAAATAAATAAATAAATAAAATAAAATAAATAATCCCTTTTATATACGTGTCTTCAATTGGCATCTATCCACGCATCATAATTACCTTAGGTCCTTGGAAAATTTTGCAATTTTAGCGATTTTCCTGACCATTTGATGTCCTCCTATTTACCCGTCTCTATGATAACACTGACACATTTTTGAACTCAAAAAAGTTGATAGCGTCGAGACCAAAAAATTCTGAAAAGGTGTGATGGTAGTATAAAACTCCTGTCTTGGTTTGGTCTGATTAGTTGCCGTTTTCATTTTATTGCACTTTGAACTTTTCAGCTTCAGAGTAAGACTAACGATTCCATATCCCGTAAACTGTTTTGAATTTTGCCTTTAAGTCCTTAACAAAGTTGTTGCTCTTGGCTTGGCCTACAAAACATTTCCTTGTAGCAAATCAAAATCTTCATACTTCATATCTTCTACTCAAAATTACAAAAGTTGCCCAAAAATGACAAGTTTTGATCACTTTTCTACAGTTTTTCATCTTCTTCATCTTGAAACCCGTTTCAAATTTGGACAAGTAATTCAGCACAAAGTTGTAGCTTAGACCAAAATAAACAAACCGTAAGAACGAACCAACTTTATTTAGTTACTCTTCATATAGTTATAGGCCCACAAGCACTTACAACTGTCATAAAAACTCAAACATTTTCGGAAAAAAAGTAAAAAAAAAAATTTTTTTAATTACAGTTTTTAAGTTATGTTTCCTTACTATTTTCTTAATTTAATACAAAACAATCGAAATTTTTGACTGTGTCAGCCAATTGGTACCAAAAATTGCCATTTTTCGAGTTTTGGTTCCAATTCTACATGCTTAAGGGCCCGTAACTATACGAAGGACCAATCGAATAAATTTGATATGTTCCAAACGTTTGTCTATTTAAGTCCGAACTACGTTTTTGTCCTGCATTGCTTAGTCAAATTCGTTGCAACTTTCAAGACAAAGTTGAAAAACAGTACAAAATGAGGGAAAAACATGATGATTTTAATACATTTTTGTAATTTTGAGTATAAAGATGTGACTTTTTTGATTTGCTATTTCGAAATGTTTTGTAAGCCAAGCCAAGAGCAACAACTTCCTCTAAGACGTCAAACCGAAATTCCATATAGTTTTCGAGATATAGAGTTGCGAATCCCAATCAGAAGCTGAAAACTTTAAAAAGCAATAAAAAGAAAACGGCAGCTAACCAGACCAAACCCAGTTAAGGTTTTTGTACTACCATCATACTCTTTCAGAATTTTTTGGTCTCGACCCTATCAACTTTTTAGTGTTGCACAGTGTAATCAAAACTCAAATGAGAGTTTTTGAAATTTCGCGATTTTTCGGACCATTTGTTCCACACCTCCTTTTTTTACCCGTATACTCTTGCCGTCTATGAAATCCTTATAATAATCTTAGCGTCTTTATTAATCTAAACTCAAATGAGAAGTTTGGAAATTTCGCGATTTTTTAACAGGAATATTTTGTGGTCGGGTATGGCTCAGCGGTTAGTGTGCCTGCCTGCTGTGCGGGAGGCGTGGGTTCAATCCCGCCTCGGACCATCTAATAAAAAGTTTTTTCTTTCTTTAGAAAATAGCTTTTACACATCCGGTCACCTTCACCAGCTATTGGCGCCAGCTGTGAAGTTTACTAGCCATGAAAAAACGAAATTCTCAAACTTTGCCGTTCGGATTCGGCGTTAAACTGTAGATCCCTTTCTCTTGTGCGAACAATTATTAGCACACACGCCAAGAGATTGAGAGAGGCTTGGCCTGTCCCTTTGGGGCTGTAAAGCCAATTTTACATTTACACCATTATGACCATTTAAAAAAAAGTTATACAGCCTATGTTCAATTCCAGGTTATCAAATATCTGGGTGCCAAGTTTCATCCGAATCCATTCAGCCATTTGTGCGTGAAACCGCTTTCTTAAGTACTCTAATAATAATTTTAAAAATTTCGCGGTTTTTTGACCAATTAAATAAAAATTTTATAGCCTATGTTCATCTGCAGGCTATCAACTATTTGTGTGATAGAGTAACAAATGGGCAAACATACAAACACTCAATCTTTCACATTTATAATATTAGTAAGATGAAGCTATAAATAAATAAAAATATGCCCTAAGGAAAAATTTGTAACGCAGTCAGTTTCAAATCTATTTGATTGAAACTTAGCGATTGTAAAATACGACTTTACAGCCCCAAAGGGCCAAGCAGAGCTTCTCTCAATCAGTTGCTCTCTAAGCAATTGTGCTTTATATTTATCAAGCTTTTTAAAAATGTCACTTTCACGAAGATCGGACGTCTATAGCTGCTATAGGAATGCTGAATTTGATTGTGGTATAAATTAGCTATGGTTACCCTAATCCACGACAAAATTCAATTCATCATAGCATTAGTATGGCAGCTATATGATATATGGGTGGGTATGGGGGGGTATATATATGGGTTTCAAAAACCCTTTTTTTAATTGTTTCGTTTTTGACGATTTTTGAAATTGAATAAAAAATCAACGAAAAATTGTTGTGCCAAACCAAACCACCGCCTAAAAGTTTAGCACACAATTAATCATACGACACGTTCACCAAATATAAATTTTTACAACGAAGTTCATTAGTTCATTTCAATTGCTGTCATCTTTTGAAATTCATAAATGCAACTACATTTGTGGAAACATGGCAGTAGAGACTGCTGTTCTTTTGGTCACCTTATTGAGCCCAATATTTGATAAAAAGCGTTCCTTAATGCTCGGCTGTTGATGCTGATCAAGAATAAGAGATAATTAAAGGATTGGCTTGTTGGTATCGCATACATAAAAAAAATACAGTAAAATAACATAGTGCTCTCCTTTTGGTTTTGGAATTCGAAATAATTTTTAATTTAAATCAACGCCGACTGTTTATAAATGAAACATTTATCTGATAATAGGCAACACTTCGTATGAGCTATATTGGCAAGTATTGCCAGAAAACACATGGAAAGTGGACGCAAACTGAACGCGTTTTTGGTTGACTTCCGCGCAGCGCTTAATTCCATTGATATAAGAGCACTGTTTTACAAGCTAAGTAGTTTGGGCATCTCAAAGAAATTTATTAACACTCTTCAGAGCATGTACAGCGCTAGCAAAGCAGCAGTATGGGATGGCGATATGCTATCGGAATGGTTTGCAACAGAATCCGGGGTCAAGGGGTGTTAAGTCCTGTCCTCTTTTCGCTATACATCAATGACATTCTTGAGTACCTCCCGGAAGGGATTTTTGTAACTGGGCACGAGGTGAAAGCTCTTTTGAACGCTGTGGTTTTTGCAAAATCACTTGCAAAAATGCAAAAAATGGTAAATGCACTTCAAGAATAATGCAAAACGTGGAGTCTTAAAGTAAACATAGAAAAGTCCAAGATCCTAATTTTTAAAAGGCACTGGAGGAGACTAGCCTTGAATGAAAAGTGGCACTTAGGAGTAACTGAGCTGGAAGTAGCCAAAACGTATAAGTATCTGGGTATTTGGATATATTATATCATAATGCTCAGTTTAAATTTCATTTGTAAGATAAGATTAAAGATGCGAAAATGGCTATCAACTGTACATGGAGGTCCCTACTAAGCAAGGAAGACTTACCAATCAGCACAAAATATCAACTCTTTCCGGCAGCAGTTATGTCCATAATATGCTACGGCGCTCAAGTATGGGGTATCATGGAATATGACGAGGTCTAGAGTCTGCTGCGATACTTTGTCAAAAAACTGTTCCGCGTGCCAAGCGTCACGCCAATCAGGATGCTCTACCTCAAAACTGGGCTGTCCAGTTTTCAGTATGCCAGAACATAGGCTTCCGAACATATGGCCCGGGCCCTACCACGCGAGCGTCAGCAATTTTTTCTTCATTAGGCAAACCTAGCCAGCACGCACAGAGTGGAGCTTTCCTTAGAAGATCATTCTAGCTGTGGATCCTGGGCGGAGCAAACGCTTTTTAAAACGAATGCAGTTTACAGGCAGACATACATTGAGGAATCACAAAGAAGTGACGAACGGCTCATTTATAAAAACTTGCACTATGACCTTGGAGTAAGGAACTATTTCAGAGACACATTCACCGTGGATCAAATTCACTCCATCTTAAATGCGCGGACAGTTCTCTAAAAAAACTAAGCAGAATAATAGACGATGGAGTCAGAAATACTCTTGGAGCATTCCTAATCACGCGAATTAAAAACGTGTATTTGAATATTTGAATCTGGAATCAGCACAATTCACGACACTGAAACCAAAGAACTGCATATCTCGTGAAAACACTACCAAACTATCAAGATTTACCAATAGCCAATATTGCTAAAAAATACAAGCCCCTTCGTCCAGCAAAGCAAAAATCCGCAATAGACCAAATAATTAACCTAAATAAAAATCTTAGTATTAATATTACACAAAAAAAAAAACTGCAGAAAACCAACCGCCATAGGCGATTAAAATGAGTACCACGAACACCTCTCTCAGAAAATTAAACAAATCTCGAACACCATCCACAGTAATCATTAAAGGGTTTCTAGGTATTGAAAATGACAACAAAGACTACACATGTATCTATGCAGATGGATCAAAAGTAAGCTCTACAACTACGAACTCTATCACAACAGAAAAGAAAATATTAAAACAAAAAAGAAAGTCGGTCAAGCCCGACTATAAAAAACTCTGTACCCTTAATGCCGCCGCTCGCATTTGCTCACGAATTATACGCGATAAACGCTGTTATACGCTTTAAAAGCGTTATACACGTTATACGCTGTTTTACGCTCATCTCTAAGTTTCTCTCTCTCACTAAGATTGCCCTTGCTTCAGCAAATCGATAATTAAAGAGACTGACGGACGGACAGTCGGAAATGGCTATATCGACTCGGCTGTTGATGCTGATCAAGAATATATATACTTTATAGGGTCGGAGATGATTCCTTCTGGCTGTTACATACTTTTGGACAAACTTAATATACTAGATGTACCTTTGGTACAGAGTATAAATAGGACTTTTCCTAGATTACGCCAAGGGTTTCTCAGCGGAAATTGACGCAATATTGGAAGCTCTCTCCATCCTTAAAAACCAACTAGGCAATTTATTATCTGTTCGGACTTATTATCAGTATTAGAAGCCATTAAAAATATTTATAATACTACATACTACCCAGAAAATATTAGGAAACAGTTAATGAAATTCTACCCGAAATTTAAATTTCTACCCTGTAGTACCGCTGCACCGGTGCTGGTTCTAGCGAATTCGCTAACACTCGTTAGCGACAGCCACCAGCCTAACCACCAGCAATGTTATTTGCCTAACGAATTTTGTATGGGAATGTCCGCAAAACGTACCGGTCGGTCCGACGCTGCATTACCAGTCGTCAGTGTAGTGATGGATAACCCTGAATAACGACCTGATGCATCACTGAGCGTACGTCGCTTCGCTAACGAATCAAATAAAAAACATTTTTGAGATACATCAATATTTTAAAATTAGTCGCATTAAAATATTCCTTTAGGATCCGCTGAAATCAGTGTTTGAACTGTTCACCTTGAAAGCGACTTCTGTTTTTGTCGCATGCGAATGCATTGGTTTTTTGTAATTATCTTGAAAACGAACAATTGCCCAAAATCAACTTTAGCACCAATTATAGTGCTTATCAAGAGCTATAAGTTTCGTCTCTTGTCAAAATAAAATAATGTTTTGGCATATGTTTTTCTTCACTTTGAATGCTACGAATGTCGCATTCGACATTTGAGAAATGCCCATATAAAATTTTTAAAAATAATCAAAAGTAATCTTTTTTACTACTTTTGACTATTTTTGATTATTGTTTAGTAATCGCCAATAATCCCGATTATTTTTTTTTATTGCTTATCGACAACAAGTTATAGTAATCAATTAGTAATCGCGCAAAACTGAAAATAGTCGTAATTTAATTATTATTTTGACTTAATAAAAAAAAATAATCAAATATCTAATGATTACGATTAGTAATTCGTGAACTTTATCGACATTTGACGTACGTAGATATTATGTAGATACAATCAGTCTGTGTGTGACCAGGTTTTCTAAAGTGTCAAATCAAGCCTGCCCTGTGTTTTATATTAATAATAATTAATGCTTCGCAAACATTTACAAACAAAATTTATTTTACAATAGTACTAGATCAAAATTTTCGGATTGTTTATCGGATATTAAATGTAATGTGTTATGATCCGACCTTCTTTCCCGGGTCCCACTATCGATCGCCGGCTAGCTTACGGCTGACTCAGGGATGAGTACGACCTCGATAGCTGGACTGGTCGGCTAACAACAAAAAATTTATATCTTTTCAGATGCCTGTCACGGCTCACACACTAAACATAAATACTAGGCAAAAATAGCTGGAATTATTTGCCAGAACATTACCCGCCCTACCATAGCTTGACTTACAAAAATCGGACAACCCCCTTAACTCTCAGACACTGATCTTCAGAACGCCACCTCACCCCCTAGAACAAATTTACACTAACATATTCTTTTCACTCTCAAATACATATATTATCTAACGATCCACTAACAACTATAGACATATTCATTATGCTTCCTAACCAGGGTACCTCTGGGACGAATACACGACAAATAATAAATGTACATATAAATGGGATTAATAAATTAAATTAAGGGAATAAATTAAATAAATACTTAAATACTATAGCTCCCTACTGCCATGTCTGGCTTTTACTCGGCTTTAATTAAGTATAAAAACCTTGGGCCACCCAGAGGTGGGTGGCCAATTTCTCCTCCAAAAATTGGATCCTCTGGGGGCCGCTGCCAAATCCAGCAATCAAGCTCCTCTCCGCGAAAACTTTCCAGAAAATATCCCTAAAATGCACACACTAATTAACCGTACACAAATACACTTATTCACTCTTACCGAGATAGAGACTTATTGCCAACTTTTCCAATATAAATCTAATTTTCGGCTGGGCTACGTGCACTCCGCAAAAGAGCTACGCAATGACTTTTAAAAAACTTGAGACCCTTCTTCTTACTCTGAGCCACTATTCGCCCAGGACGGAAACAATTTAAAATTTTGAGCCGCTTACTCCCTGAACCTTCGGAACTAGTGAACCAGCACGACCCAGTAAACCACTCGTGCGCAGCCCTGGTTCCAATCTCGTTTATCGGCGGCGTGTAGATCGATAAACATTAAGATCAAAACAAACAAACATTTCGGGCCTTAGCTTTATACCAGCACATAACAAATGGTGGTGTTGGCAGCTAAAAGAACTTAACGGAATTCAAATTTCGCTCCAAATTAAAAAGGCTTTGTTAGCTTTTGCCACAGACCAATATTATTAGACAGCACGGTTGCTCGGTCGCTGTGTTTCTGACGTTGGCTTCGCCAGCTGCTTGGGGCGCGCTGATTTGAATTTTCGAAGTGAGTTCGAATTGTTGGAAGGGGTTGGCATTCGCGTGCGTTAGAAGAGTACGGCTAGTGATGGCACTGAGGTTTAGTTAAATTTTGTTATTTGAGCTATTTTATTTTGTAAAAGAATGGTTTATTCGGATTGAATGATTGTGATTGATGTAGTTATATTAGCTAAACATTGTTTAATCGCCATAAATGAATATAAGGGCTTGTAAATCGTAGAAAAAAAAGAAAAAAAAATTTTCCTTCATAAATTGATTGGGCTAAATTTATGAAGTATTTCTATATTTTTTTAGTTTTTATATTCAACGAATTAGCCATACTATGAGTTCATCAAAATCATTTGCTTACTTTGAGATACATATATGGCAGCGCAGTGGCTGAGCGCTGTTAAGCGGCGGCAGAGGTCTGTGCGCCAGCGCGCAGTTTTGGGCAACAAATGCTTCGATTTGCTTTAGAGCTTTAGTTGTTTTATGTTTCCAGCAACCTTTATATTTAATTTTGCAATGAGGCGGATGAATTTGAGTGGCCCTAACTATAGCCGTGCTGGTTAAACAACAATATTTTACAACCTTAAAGTTTGGTGTGACTCTTTTTAGTGCCGATATGGCTCCTTCAATTAGTTTTCGTTTTGAAATATTGGAATATTGTTGAGCATTAATGCAGGCCAGTGGGAACATAACATAGCAGTGTCATCTGCAAAGGTAGACTTGGATGAAAGATTCCTATTGTGAAGGTCTGCCGTATGAGGGACATAAAGGATGGGGGCAGGTATGACTTCCCTTCATGCTGGCATGTTCAATTTAGAGACTTCAATTCTCTGCATACATGGTGTTCGGTTAATTCCCTCCCACTAAACGCTGAAAAGTGGAAATTTATGACTTTTCCGAATCTCACTAAACATTTATACGTCTCACTAGTTTTACCAATACTTAAATATTGCATGTGTGTTTGGTCACAGCATTACCAAAAGTATTAGGACCAACTTGGACCGGTTAAAAAAAAACAGTTTTTAATTTTTGACCTCCGTTGCCTCAACTGGGATCCCATCAACCATGTTACATCGACTACTCTTAATCTATCTTCCATCTCTTAAGAACCGCCGGACGTGCCAGCACAAGTTGATGACAAAATATCGACTATTTTTGTTAGATTGTGCTGATGAACGGGCTTAATGCTTCAAAAATCATGTTTAAAAAAAAATAATAAACCACTAGGGTTCACGAATACCCTAGTTGGAAATGTGGGAAATGAAACTCACCACACGCCGAGCGGCCCATTACTATGTTCCGGGCCACCGCAGCTCAAACGGATTTCAACCACAAAAGAGGTAAGTTGCACAAATAAGTATTTAATTTAATTAAAGTTAATAAGGCCAGGAAAAGCTGCTTTTACACTTTCCATATATCTCTAAATAGTCAGTTGGTATATTAGTCAGCTTTACTTGGAATTATTTGCCCGCCCACTTAATATAAAGTGCAAATTATTGCTTCAAAATTCTCTGACGCCAAGATTTCATTGATGTTTATTATAATTGTTTTTTTTTATTATATTATTTTTATTACATTAATTTATTAATTGTATTTCTATATTATTTTTATTATATTAATTTATTAATTGTATTTCTTTGTATTACAGATGGGCCACAACTTCATTACAATTACAAGTGAAGATCGACGCAGCCGTGGTGGCGGAGGTTGGCGCGGACGCGGTGGTGGCTCTCGTGGACGCGGTGGAGGTGGCTGGCGTGGACGCGGCTGGCGCGGACACGGTGGAGGTGGCTGGCGCGAACACGGTGGAGGTGGATGGCGCGGACACGGTGGAGGTGGCGGTAATAATATTTTGGCCGAGGCCCTGATTCAGGCGCAGCCTTCATCATCCGCCCTGGCAGTGGCCACATGCCCCCAACAACATTGGCCATGCCCCCAACAACATTGGCCATGCCCCCAACAACATTGTCCCTGGCGCAGGCCCAGGCACAGCCTTCAACTGCGGCCTTGCGAGTGGCCATGCCCCCATCCACATTGGCCCTGGCGCAGGCCCAGGCACAGCCTTCAACTGCGGCCCTGGGGGTGGCCATGCCCCAGCCCTCAACATCGGCCGTTGCCCAGCCAGCGTATGGACAATTCCCTCTGCCCTATATCGAGGGCCTCAATCGCCATCAGCGAATGGCCGTCAGGGCAGAGGTGCAGAGGGCTCTGGCAATGCAGGCTGCCATTATCGGGCAACTGATCCAGCAGCCGCCCTCCCAGGAAGTGATGCCTGCCCAAAGCTTGATGGAAGTGGAAGACACTGCAGAACCAAAAAATGTCTCAAAATCTGGTTAGCTGCCGGAAATTCAGCGACTACGCCCGCAAAGTAGAAGCTGAAAGGAAAGAAAAAAGTTATAGACATATTATAAATAATGTAAATAGTATTAAGAAAAACACTTACCATATGATGAAAATGTGAAAATGAATCGGATATTGATTTTGTACTTATTTAATATTAAAATTTGACATTCAACATAAATATAAAAACGTTACAAAAAGACTTATGATTTAAGAAAGCCTATCATAACCTATATTTATGTAGAAACAAGGTGAAAAAAAATAATAATATAATAAAATTAAATTAAAGTAAACTGACAAATTAATAATACTTATACAAAAATTTAAATCTAACTCGGTACTCAGATAATTATATAATATAACTATAATATAATACTATAATATAATACTACAATATTCTATAATATAAAAAAAAAAAAAATTAAAAATATCTTAAAAGTAACTTTAATATAAAAAAAAACAAAAAAAAAGAAAATAAAAAAATTAAAATTAAAAAATAAATGGCAACCGGAAAATCTCTGATCCTGTGGGGAAGGATTTTTCAGCCAGTCTGGCAAGATGTGCCCCTGCTCACAGCCTGGAGTGGTCAGAGATTTGCGAAAAGCGAAAATGGGAGCATGGCTGAGAGAGTCGTTTTTAGAGAGAAGAGCAATCTGTCGAGAGCAGGTGATAAATATCGTTGTTATTTTGACAGAAGACTCCGAAACGATTGTGCTGGACGGTCTTATAGTTTAGAAATGTCTACATCACTGTATCATGAAGTTGTGGAAAAGTATGTCTGTCTGTATGAACACCTAGATCTCAGAGACTACAAGAGATAGAGCCACAAATGTTTGCACGTTTGTAGGTGTATATCGTACCCAGATCAAGTTTGTTTCTGATTTCGAGGGGGAACCTCCCTCTTTAACCGCGAAAATCTTTCACAGGCTCAATTTGTGCTTACTGCTACCAGCTAGGGCGTGCGTGCTAGAAAACGAATGTAAAACGTTGATTTCAGCCTGATGTATGTAAGATTCGCTTTGTAAGCTCTTCGGGAAACACATATTGAAATAATCTACTCTACATATAAAACAGTTTGTCCTGACTGACTGACTGATTCACTGATTGGCGATTGGGGGGGTGAGGGGTGTTAACTGGCCGCTTTTTGCTCATAGCTTGAGTATAGTTCATCCGATCTTTATCATTTCTTCAGGAAATCGATAAATAATTTTGTTTACAAGGTATCTCTAGAAGATGCAAATGATCTATCTTCAAAACTGTAGGAGATATGATGATTTTTTTCCAAATAGCGGGAGCGGCAGGTATGACAATTATCAAAGTTATCTATCCATCTATCTACACCGAATTATAAATGGCCCTTACTGCTACTTACATCTTGATTTTGTTTGGTTTAAAAACACTGAAATTTACAAAAAAAATTGTAAACAAAAGATTTACAGTTATCTTTGTAGGGTTGTCATAGGCCTGCAAAGGTAATTCACCACAGTGGAATATCGGAACTGGAATCATACGCTGCTAGAGTTGGCGGAACTTTTAAATTTTGTGCACAATGCGCACCAAAACAATATTTTCAATTAAGAATATTTTGTTTATTTTGCTTTTGGATTTTACCAATTAAAATTGTATATTTCCGCTTTACTTTCGCAATATGATCTAGCAACCGAGCATTTTGGTGTCACTTCACATATTAATAAAAGCAGTTGAAATTTGATATACAATCGTTTATACAAAAATCTGTAGTGATTTCTGTGCCACCCCCTTATAATTAAACTCGTAGTCACTACTGTCCCAGAAAATATTGTTATTTAATGTAAATTTGTTCAAGAAATGTCAGGTTTTTGAAAATATCCATTTCATTCTGAAAATTGTCCATTACTCAATTAAAATTCTTTATATATGTAAGTGTCAACTGCTGCTGAAAGGGCAGCGCAACAAATTCTTATAAACATTTTTAATAGACGACCGCAAGGCATAGTGCCCAAAAAGATAGTCGAGACTGTTACGGCAAATAATTAACATGCCTGCTTTTTAGTAACAGAGCCAATCGTGGACAAAGACGGGCTAGGGGGGAAGTTCAAGCTCGCTCTGTTAGTAACAGAACCAAACGAGGACAAAGACGGGCTAAGGGGGAAATTCGAACTCGCTCTATCTCTGTTGCTCTCTCGGTTCCGAGCAGAGGCTGAGAGCCCTCTGCCCGCTTAACAGACCTCTGCCGCCGCTTAACAGCGCTCAGCCACTGCGCTGCCATATATGTATCTCAAAGTAAGCAAATGATTTTGATGAACTCATAGTATGGCTAATTCGTTGAATATAAAAACTAAAAAAATATAGAAATACTTCATAAATTTAGCCCAATCAATTTATGAAGGAAAATTTTTTTTTCTTTTTTTTCTACGATTTACAAGCCCTTATATTCATTTATGGCGATTAAACAATGTTTAGCTAATATAACTACATCAATCACAATCATTCAATCCGAATAAACCATTCTTTTACAAAATAAAATAGCTCAAATAACAAAATTTAACTAAACCTCAGTGCCATCACTAGCCGTACTCTTCTAACGCACGCGAATGCCAACCCCTTCCAACAATTCGAACTCACTTCGAAAATTCAAATCAGCGCGCCCCAAGCAGCTGGCGAAGCCAACGTCAGAAACACAGCGACCGAGCAACCGTGCTGTCTAATAATATTGGTCTGTGGTTTTTCTATGACAATTATTGCCATTTTGCCTGTAATTTGAAGTGGAATCCGTGTGTGTTGTTCTTTTAACTGCGGTACCCCAGCGGTCCAGTTCTTACATAATGCTTTGTCGCCGTTTGAAGCCTCTATCCCAACGCCTTCTCTCCCGCTGTCTGCACACAGAGCGCAAAGTGCAGATACAGGGGGCAGGAGCGACTAACTTGCATATTGTGGAGTGTGGCAATGGACCACGTAGTCTGTTGCTTATGCCCGGTGCGTTGGGATCTGCCTGGACGGACTTTAAGCCTCAAATCGAACAGTTGCCACAGCTATTGCCCGAGTACACTATCATAGCCTGGGATCCTCCCGGCTATGGCAAGTCGGTGCCACCGGAGCGTAAATTTGGACTGGAATTCTATCGCGAAGATGCACAGATAGCCCTGGACCTAATGCAAGCGCTGAATAGACCCAAATTCTCTATACTAGGCTGGAGTGATGGTGGAATTACAGCTTTGATACTAGCTGGACGACATGTTGAGGCTGTAGAGAAGTTGGCCATATGGGGCGCAGGTGCATATTTGAATAAGGCGGAAGTTAAAGAACTGCGTAACATACGTGATGTAGCCAAATGGTCGCCACGTATGCGTGAGCCCATGGAAAAGGTCTATGGTGTGGAGCGTTTTGCTCAGCTTTGGGCTGAGTGGGTAGATGCCGCCTGTGCGTTTTACGATCAGAGGGAAGGTGACTTTTGTCGCTCTGAAGTGGCACAGGTGAAGGCGCCCACATTTATACTGCATGGCAAGAAGGATCCTATGATTGCAGCCGAACATGTACCATGGTTAAGGAAACATCTGCCACAAGTGCGCTATCACGAGTTCCCGGAAGGCAAACACAATATTCATCTGCGCTTTGCCGAGGAGTTCAATAAACTGGTTGCTGATTTCTTTAAGGAATAAATAAACTATCAAAGGAATCTCGCAGAATTAGTCATGCAACATTAGCTGTGCTCCTTACCTTAAGCCGAACAAGTCTGGGCATTATGTCCGAATTCTATATATCTTCTGCACTACGACTAATTTTCATATGGGCTTGTCAGTTTGGAGACATATGGGTCATTAAATTCCTTACTCCATCTTTTGATAATGCCAAAGTATACCTAAATAACTTGCAAGGTACCAATACGAAAAAGGGAAAGAAAGAAAAATGTTTTAATAAAAATATAGAGCCGCCCTTTAATAAAGACTTGTGAATTGGTGAGCACAGAAAATCAAAAGAGTCGACTGTCGACTTTCCTGCTCACAAGCACATATTGCAGTTCTCTCCATTTGGTCTTGAGTCTTAGCACCGAGCTGCGAGCGACAGACAGATAAAAGTAGGGAACAGTCGGTTCGCGAGCTAGAAATTCGGAACCCTGTAAAACTGAATGCTGTTTTTTTTTTTATCATTTGGACACTATAGTTAAGTATAAACGACTCCCATATCTACGAAACGGATTCTTTTCCGTTTGATAAAAATTTAAAATTACACAAACAATTTATTATTTCATAGACGGTTCACTTATTGAATTTGGGCACGGAGAATGGGCACATAATCATCATACTGAGCCTGGTAGAAGTTACCGGCAACGGGAGCGCCAAAGCTGTACTTGGCAATATAGTCACGGGTCTTGACATTCACACGTCCTTCGCGGGTTCTGTAAGCAAAATCCCCAGAATAATGGCATTGATAGTTCAATCTGTTTACTTCTACTCACGTCTTGGAGATGCACTTGTCGGTGGTGATCTTATCGTTCTGCTTGAACACCAAAAACACATAACGGTGCAGGCCAGTGCCCTCTGGTGGGCCAGATCCTATATACTCAGCCAGAACGTAACCGTCGGCGACCTTGTTGCCAGGAATGTTTATCACCGCCCAGTGCAAAATCTCACGGAATTTGGGATCTGCGCGACTTGGTGCATCGGGATCAACCATCAACAGAGTGTACAGAGAGCCAGCTTCGGCCTCCCAGGTTACGGTGGGTTGATCCTTCACCTGTGTGGGGGTCAGTTCATTACCCAACTCAACCTGTACGCCAGAGGGATAAGAGATGGTGGCCCTGGCGGCGGGCTTGACGTCGATGATGTCGGGAATAATGCCGGAGGTGTCCATGTTGGGGTTCTGTTCTGTCTGGCGTTAAAGCAGTGACTCTGGTCTTCAATCAGAAAACTGTGCGCTTTTA
This sequence comes from Lordiphosa magnipectinata, assembly GCA_037044535.1. Taxonomy (NCBI): domain Eukaryota; kingdom Metazoa; phylum Arthropoda; class Insecta; order Diptera; family Drosophilidae; genus Lordiphosa; species Lordiphosa magnipectinata. The sequence continues at coordinate 20,568 of JBAMBO010003983.1, forward strand.
TCGCCCCCGCGATTCGAGGCTCTAATCAGTGTCACTTTTGGCCTAATGCCACACTGCTCGATAAAGTCAACGGTAAATTTAGTGATAAGCGACAGCATAGCATGACTGATCAAAATCTAGCCAATGAACTGTTGATTGCGAATGGGCACATAGTCATCATACTGGGCCAGGTAAAAGTTTCCAGCTATGGGTGTGCCCAGATGGTAAGTGGCAGTGAACTTCCTGGTGCTGAAGTTAAGTCGACCCTCGCGAATGCTGAAAGAAAAGAACAAGTAAGTGCGCTGCTGTCGAGCAGCTTGACTACAAAATACCCTGTTCTTTCATACGAAATAGTTGCAAAGTCGCTTTTCTTTACCCATTGTGGATAATTAACGTGATTTTGTCGGATCTTGTTGAGATTTTTAGATTAGTTACAAACATATTAGGCTTAAGTTAATACATTTTAAATTTCCAGGCTCTGACATTCTGGTGGCCCTGACAGTATTTTGTGGTCTATCTGCTTTTGCGAGCGATCTATCTTGTACCCTTGTTGCACTGGCACATCTATGAGGATCTAAATGACCTCATTCTTTCTATGTAATGCAAAAATGTCCATTCCGAGACGGATGATCAAGTCACTGTAACAACATATAGCTATTTTCCGCCAAAAGGCTAGACTTGTTATCGCTATGCTATCGAATTTTCAACAGCCAGCAAAAGGAGTAGCTGCTGTGTCAACGGCGTTGCCATGGGCGGAGATTGTTTAGCACAGTGGGAACAGTGTAAAGGCTCCCATTTTTGAAAACTGACTACGCCCATAAGCTGTGCATGGCCAAATCAAGCGGCACGTGTACCATTCTTTGTTATAGAATGTTCAAATGCAGTAATATTTCTGATGTACGAGTCCCGTAAACTAGCTATATCGGGGTGGGACTACCAGGAGAACATGCTACTTGACATGTGCTTTGATTTTCAATTGCAAACAAATGAATCAATCAGCTGTTCTTTGTTTACGTTAATGTGACCGTACACAACATTCGTCAGTGAAAAAAGGTAATATACACTTTGAAAATGATGTTGAATGATTACCAATGGAACCTGGGTATTAGCTAGCGCAATGCCCTCTTAGCGTTTAGTATAGTTAGTTAGCGTCTAGTTTACCTGGATCTCAAGTGGTTTCTACCGGATGGATCTCTAAAAGTGTGGTGTCTAGTGTAATTTGATCCATTTTCCCGTATGCTAATTTTATATTTCCTATAATTTTTTTACTTTAGTGCTTCGGAAATGCTTACATTTCCTTTTGACCCTTTCAACTACTCCAATTCACTCACTTGTTAGTTATATAAAGTTCCTCCTCAATCATATCCTCCTGTCTGTACAGCAAGAAAATGTATCGATGCAGCCCACCGTCCTTAGGTGGACCTGAGCCAATGTATTCCGCCAATACCTGACCTACTGCTAAATCATGGCCCGGTATATTAATTATAGCCCAATGCAAAATTTCACTCTGCTTGGGATCCTTCCTACTAGGAGCATCAGGATCCACCATCAGACAAGTGTATAGCGTGCTACCATCCTCGTTTGCAACATATGGCCAGGTTACTTCTGGTTCATCTTTTACCTGGGTGGGAGTCAGCTCATTGCCCATCTTAACCATCACATTTCCTGGATAAATGACTTGCAGTTCGCCAGTGGGTGCCTCATCTACAACATCGGGGACTATGTCATCCATTGCCGTTACGTGTCCGAGTTCGTAGAAAATTAAATCGCTGATATGACGCTATAGTTTTTTTGACCTTATCTTATGGTAATTTTCCCTCGAATGATAAGGCAAAAGCTTTTGAAAAGAGGCCGGGGCGTCCTTGAGAAATATTAAAATTTAAATTCTAATTAATTTATATCTAAAGGGAAATACTGTCAAGATAATTTGGCTATGGCAACTGCTACAAATAAATAAATAAACGCTTGATTTCAATAGATGAATCAGACTGAACTTTGCTCGTCATAGATAGCCAAGCTGGTGAAAGTTTGTGTAACTCACTTAGGCCAAAGCTTGTTTTTGTCTAGTAAAAAAAATAATTGGGCAAATATTTCAAACATTTTGGCTTATATATCAACTAAAAATCAATCTTGGTTGAATGGTTGTACTTCGTATATCAAGAGAATTACATTTTAAGTGCATAAAATGGTTATTTATTTAATATTCATTAAAATTGGTGCCGAGTTTGTTCATTGTCGAAAACAAGAGGCACCTGAGAGCATTTTAAACCCGGCCGAACACGGCTCCGCATAAGATAACGATTTGGTTCATACCTATGTATGTAAAATTTGTAATTGCTATCAGAAACTCTAATGACTGCTGGAACATAGCCATTAAGCGTTCAAAAAGCCAACACTGCACCTTCGCTATGAGAAGCGGGAAAGTTGCTCGAGTGCGACTTCTAGGGTCAAGAGTCCCATATTTGAAATCTGCGGTTGACTTTGGTCCGCCGCCTGACCTGGAAAGCCCATGTGGTACGAGCAGTTGCTACAGTAGCAGCTAAGGCGAAGGAGCTTGATTGGCTTCTCAAGCCTCGTAGCGGACTTTCTTTGCGATCCAAAATCCTTGTTTACAAGGCTATTATCATGCCTTCCTGGACCTGGGGGATCCCGCTACACTCAAGACACTAGTACTACAAGGCATCCCTCGGGCCGCCTCATCAACTTGGCATAATTGTGTCCCCTTGGGACTATCCCCTACTAACATTTGCACGCTGCTGGTTTCCCCAGCAAGATGACAGATCACTCCCAGGACCTGTGCTGCGTGTTCAGTTGTTATCCCAGGCTTATGCCATGCTGTCTAAGCCCCGTATAGTATTAGTAATTCTTGTTAACTATTTGTAAATAGATTAATTTCTATGTATCAAGTATTCTCCTAGCTATCATTAACAAAAAGAAACTAATGGAAATGATAAAAAAAGTAGATCTACAAGATTTAATTATAGAATTTAATGAAAAATATTAAACTATTCATTTTGTATTTAATCCCGGCTCAAGTTTGAATGAGTTCTGGAGAAATGCAACTATAATTATGGTCCTGCTACAGCCTCTATACACGCCAAAGTTTAAAACAAAACTTTTCTGCTTCTAGAAATCTAAAATTGGACGACTGTTTCGTACGTCCACTTAGAACCTTCTTTTTCAGGTCCAAAAGTATTTAGCCTTGATTTGTTCATAATTATTGCTGTCATAACTAAAGTTAAGTGAACACAAAATACAATATGAATCGGTACACGTACAAACATAATAATATCAATCAGTATATGGTCAACAAACAGTATAATTGTGTTTGTGTGTGCTCAACTGACAATATACCTAACTATCACCAGTCTATCGTATGCAGCCAAAGTGCTAAAGCTGTTATTATACACTTGAAAACATATAAAGTATATATGGGTGATTCCATGAAATAATTTTTTCCGTATTCTTTGTTGTAAAATAGTATAGACGTATTTTCAGCATTCTGCCTAAATATGCTTAATTCGCGGGAAAAAATGATTTGAAAATTTAGTTATTTAAAAAACTTAGTGTGAGTTGGCTGGCTCTAGGTCCGAAAAAGTTGCGTTTGTTCACAACTTGTAAACAACTTATGCATTGTACCACCAAAAAGAGCTGGTTGCCTATACAGAACTGTTTCATCGTTATCCCTAACGACTCTTCAGTAGGGTTTTGCTGAAGAAAGCATGATTGCCAACTGCCTCTCCATACAATCATTGCTTAGATCAGTTGGGAACTGCTAAAAGCAATGAAAGCAAAAATAGACAAGCAATGAATGCTTTCATCTTTCTGGTGGTAATGCTTAAGCTTAGGGCTGAACTTTTTAAGTGCAAAAGCTTGAGCTTTTGAGCGAACTTAGAAGTGCCCGTTAAATTTGAAATGCGAAGCATTAAAAAAAGCGTATTTTCCGGATGTAAATTTACAGATTTTTTAAATATTTTTTTACCAATGGCTTTGAATAGCAAGCAATTGAAAATAATTCAATTTTTGAAATAGCTAAATTTTCAAATCATTTCTCTCCCCGAATTAAGCATATTTCGGCCAAATGCTGAAAATACGTGTATGGGCATTTCCAAACTGACGTGGCGTTACGTTCGTTCGTAAAGATCTTATTGAAAAATATAAAAATCTTAGATTTTTAAAAAGATTGTTCTATATTTGGGTAGCAATTAAGTAGCACTATAATCAACAAAAACAATGACATCAATCGATCATAAGCAGTTAAAGATTTAAGCAATCATATATGCTGGCGTGACGTTACAAAAAACGTAAGTGGGTTTTGACTTGTTTTAGAAAAATTCAAAATTCTGCGAATTGGGCAAAGCTTTTTGCATAAAATTTTTTTTTAGTATAATTTGAAATAATACAAGTTTATTTTCCAGGTTATCTTATTCAAAAATGTTTGCCCAATTTTTTTTTATTCGCATAAGTATCTGAACTGACGTTACCTGACGTTACGTTACTTAAATTTCCTCATTCTATTTATGTTGTTTTTGTTATAATATAAAGCAGAAACTTACAGCTAATTGCAATCATATAGTTTCTTATGGTGTCTTCTGCATTATTTTTTAACTCTTTGTACCCTTTGAAATAGTTTAGAGACCAAAAATCAATGCAATCTAAAAGCATTTTTATGACAACAAAAAGTATCCAAATGAGCAAAATGACGCTTGCGCGACTTTGCATTCGAAAATATCGAAATGGGTTATGAATATAATTAAAATTGGCTCAATTTAGTTCATTTTGATTATTTCCCCATGAAAAAATGATAAAAAATAGTGTTTTTAAGTACTTTTCATTTTTCGGTCTCGGTGGACTTTTCTGTGGAAATGCCCATAGACTATTTTACAACTAAGAATACGAAAAAAATTATTTCGAGCAAAAAAAAAGTTGAGTGCCCGATTTTTCATGGAATCACCATTATATTCTTGATCAGCATGACGAGCTGAGTCGATTGAGCTTTGTCCGTCCGTCTGTCTGTTTCTACGCGAAAAAGCCACTCAGTCATTTAAATACACTTGGCATTGAGCTGTCGGTTTCAAATGCTTAAGCAATTCCGCTTTTGCTTAAACCGGATCTAGTTATCGTTGTTATGAGTGTCACCTTCCATATATACGTAGAGTTCAACGTACAATTGTTTATACAAAAACCGAAGAGGAATTGAGAACAGGCCTGTATATTATTTTTTATCGCTAAAAACGGGAAGCTCGATTTTGATTGTAGACCAGGGCTTAATCCCGAAACGAATTTCGGTTTCGGTACGACCCGAAACGAATGTTTCGGTTAAAGGTTATATCGGTTTTCAAATAATTTCGCTTTTCGGTTTTGATACTGTACCCGGATCTTTATTTCGGTATACCGGTACGTACCGGTATAAGTACTACCTTTTTTAATTATTGGAAAAATCAAATTCTGATATAAATCTAAATCATTTGTTTCCTGTGTAATAAAACGAATCAAAGTTCAACACAAAATTAATGGTTTCACCTTTAAAATAAAATTAAATAAACTATTTCATATTTCGTATTTTTTTTCGTAGTTTACATGTTAGAATTTATGATTACATAATACAGTGCCGCTCAACTGAATAGGTTTGACTTTTTTTTCAGTTTTGAAACGTTGTATCTCTGTAACAAGCACTCCGATTTAAGCGAAATAAATTTGTTGTATAAAAAACTCAGTCATTTGTGTCAAAGTTTCTGTTCTGTTAGTTTTGTTTTTATATTTTTTTAAAAACAACAAAAAATCTCTATTTTTTTGGCTCAACTGAATAGGTTTGGCACTTTTGATTTCACTTTTTGATTGACTGCGTGATTGAAAAGAGTTGAATTCTTTTGTATTCCAAAATTTAAAGCAACCGCTATCAGTTTTTTGTAAAATGGGCCATGGAAAACCTTTAACCGATTTTGAAAAAGGTAAAATAAAAGGCTATATTGAATCTGGCTTAGCCAAGAAAATCGGTCGAAGTCAAAACGTTGTGAGTAATTTTCTCCGTAATGAAGCAGACTATGGGAAAAAAAATGAATGGAGGAAAAAAATATGCAACAGCAAACGAGAGGCGGTTCTGCTGCTAAAATTAGGGAAGAATGCGGCCTAAATGCTAGTGTGGCCACGGTAAAACGAATTATTCGAAGCGCCAAACACTTGAAGAGATTGAAAATAAAAAAAAAAACACCTCTCAATGATGCTCCTAAGGAAGTACGACAACGATTTGCCCGAGAACACATGACGTGGAACAAGGAGTGGAAGACGGTGGTCTTTTCCCCCGAAAAGAAGTTCAACCTCGATGGACCTGATGGCTATAATTACTATTTATACGATATGCGAAAGGAAGAATGTTTTTTAAGTCCTCATCACTCTTGTGCAGGTGGAGTAATGGTGTGGCGAGTCATATCGTTTTATGGAACATGCGAGCTCCAGTTTGTCGCTCGAAGATGAACGCAAATGTGTACAAGACTGTGCTGCAAAAGGCTTTTCCCCACTTTTCGGAGATTTATGGTCATATTCCATGGACGTACCAACATGACAACGCTCCCATCCATACTGCTCGGGTTGTAAAACAGTGGATTAAAGACCAAAACGTCAAATTGCTCGAGTGGCCGACTTACTCCCCTGACATTAACATTATCGAGAACATTTGGGGACTTTTGTCCAGGAGAGTATACGAAGGAGGAAGACAATTTAGTGACTCTGTAAGCAATTAAAAAAGGCTGGACAACAATTTCGCTAAATGAAATTGAAAAATATTATGATTCCTTACCAAACCGTATGTTTGAAATAATTTAGAACAACGGTGGGCATACCAAATACTAAATAATGCTAAAACAGTGTCCTTTATTATGTCCTTTATTTATTAGTTACCCAGTGCCTTGAAATTTTGCTTTATATACTTTTGTTAAATAGTTTTATTGGTCAAACCTATTCAGTTGAGCCAAAAAAACTTGAGACTTTTTGCTATGGTTTTGAAAAAATAATAAAAAATATATAAAAACATAACTAAGAGAACAGAAACTTTGCTATTTCACAAATGATTGATTTCTTTATACAACAAAATTTATTTCGCTTAAATCGGAGTGCTTGTTACAGAGATACAACGTTTCAAACCTAGAAACAAGTCAAACCTATTCATTTCTTCATTTATTATTATTTTATATATATGTTTAGTTTTCGAATTTAACTTTGAATTTTATACGTCTTATTTAACTAATAAAGTTCATGAGATTTGATCGCAGTAAAATAATTGCATTCAATGTGGTTGAGTCCATACAACTTTTTAGGGGATTCATTTTAAATTTTCCGCCAGAGAATAGTCGTTCTACGCTAACCTGAGTAGCTGGAACAAAAAGCACGACTTTTGAAATCTCATACAATTCTGGGAACATTGTGGAGGATACCACCAGTTAAAAATGTTTCGAGCACGATTAAGTGCGAGAAAAGTCTTAATGGAATCCAGTAGCTGTCTTGTTAAAGTGTATTTCCAATTTGAAGTGTATCCAAATGGAATTAAAATCACCCAAAACTAGATTATCGGCTTGAAGTTTAGTTGTGGCCACCTCCGTTGGTTCTAATATGCGTACAATTTCGCGAACTAAGTCCCACACTTTCCGGTGCAGAAGAAAGTCGTTATCTGCAACAGCAATGCAAATATTTTAGCATCCTGTAGGTTGAGCTACAACTCGTGACCGAATCTACGATGCGCTCTGCAAAGGTAAAAAAACCGAAACAGTACCGGTACCAAAGTTTCGGTTTCGTTCCGCTGCTATCAGTTCCATTAATAACGGTAAACGGTTTTCGGTTCTCAAATAAAAATTTGTATAGGTCCCGGTACTTGATTTGAAACGGTTTATTTCGTTTAACGGTTCCGGTATTAAGCCCTGTTTTAGACCCCTGGTTTCTTGGGCAAACCTTAATAAAATTCATCGTAGTTAACCATTTTGACAACCCCTCAGTCGACAAAAAGAAAACTGACCCACTATAATATATATATCATGCTATTTATTAAACAATTCGAATATTATTAACACTTGAATATCATATTTATATTTTTATATCGCTGACAGACAGATTTGGTCTACTAAATACGTTTAGTGGGATCTTTGTTCTTTTCGCACAAAATAATAATATATATAATAGGCATATATAGTTATGCATGTGTATAATACGATTAATACAAAAATAATAATTAAAAGTGGTGGAAAAAAGAGCGTGAGATTTGAGTAGCGCTTACAGGGCGCATTTAAAACAATATAGTTTACAATTATCAGCCGGTCGACCATTTTCACTTAATTTTTGTGAAATTCAATATCAAAAATAGGCTAAAAATGAAAGAACAGCCGTATATAATAATAAAGTGTAAATAAAATATAAACGGTATGTTTTTATGAGTCTGAAGAAGAACATACGTGGCGCCTGTTTAGGTTGTTAGTGAAGAGCGAAAAGTACACAATATTTCAAAATTTACATTTCCTACATAGATGAACATTAGTGATTCTGTTAGCTTTCGTCATGGTTCGTACATAATTAAACATTTGTTGCTGTCCCAAATGTTAACGAACTGCAGGTTGGCGTATACAAAGTGGGTGTTCGGCCCTTATGTTCTGTTTGATTGGGAACTAATAGTGGAATACATTAACTTTATGTTCAATTTGATTGAGGGGAAAATACCAATTACACATTTTCCTTATTTCCTTTTCTGTTTTCGCCTTTGCTAAATTCAACTTTCTTATTTATTGGCCTGATTTAGCAGCGCGTCTCATAGAGGCCACTGCGTCCAATGTAGCGCACCCATTTGACCACATCATGATCGGAGTAGTTTAGTTTTGGTTCGAACACTTTCAGGTAGCGCACCTTAAAACCAGACGGTGCGAAGGGCACCTCAAAGTTCATGGAAATGGGCGGACGTGTCCACTTCTTTTTGGTGTCCGTTTCGAGCAGTTCGATTTCAGCCGACAGCTGTGTCTCCTTCATGCCCGCCATGCGTTTGATTTTCCAAACAATCGCATTTTCCGAGGCCTTATATTTGGCCTTGCCTTTCAGGCAGATCAGCTGCACACCTGATGTGTTCAGAGGCGTGGGAATTTTCACCTCAATCTTTTGGCCCAACAGCGATGGCTTGAAATTGGATTTGAGCACAACCTTGACCTCCATCTTGGTGCGTCCTACTTCACGCACTAGCGGAATAACACGGAATGGCAATGAAATGTCTTTTGTGGTGCGGTAGCGCATAAGCTCAAATTCACCGTCCGGCGGTATAAAGCTAATGGAGTGCTCCGTCTCGAATTTGCTTAACTTCACGCACTGATGGAATTGGCAGTCGTCGATGACGACCACCGGCTTGCCGGAGCGCGAAGTTTCTGCCTCCGAGTTGCCAGAGAGGCCACGTCCCTTGGACTCCATGACGATCTTGTCATTAATGCCGAACTTGCACTCAGGCATGCCTAAAAGGATGAAACAAAACCCATTAGAAGGGGCCCCATTCTGCTGTTGTTCCTCCAGCCAGCTCACCTGACAGATACGACTTCATCACCACCTTGCCAGCCACATGAGCCGACAGTACCTGACCCTGGGGACTCATCAGCAGATTGACGTACTCCAGCACATCCAGGAACAATTCGTTGCGTCGGTACTTGATGCCCTCTCTTCGCCAGCCAATCTGACCGGTAACCTGCGAGGTGATCTGCATTTGCTCCTCTTTGGTGGCCGATTTGATGCCCTGCTGTGTGATGAATGTCTTAAGTGTACCGGAATCCGTATTCTGCGGATAGCCAAAGTCGAGAATCTCATCCAACAGCTCATAGATGAGCACAAAGTTGTTCTTGATGTTCTCCTCGGAGATTTTGCCAAAGTACGACTGCATGACCTCAATGATCTTCAACAGGAACTCGAACACCATGGCGGCGTTCACATTCTGCTTGGTGACCGCTGCCAGCCAAATATTGGCACGCTGCAAGGGATAATGAGATGGATTCGGATTCCCACTAAGTTACTGTGCTTACCTTGATGTGGAAAAAGCTCGTTCGAGCAATGTTGGTTACTGGAGAGCGGACTTGCTGTCGGGCGTGGATGACGTTTACACGGAAGGCGTCCACAGCATTGCGCCCGATATCGTCGCGATAGACGCGAGAGATAAGGACTTCGCCCTTGTGGTTGTAGACAAACAAACCACCGATCATTTTGTACGCGCTAAGATGGCCTGAAAAAGCTCACTCTAAAGGATTCACAGCAAAGGTGCCAGCGAAAAATCTTTATCAGAAAATCAATCAACTCCCCTTTTCTTAGGGTCTGGTCACACAAGCAAATCGATAGGCATCTAGAGATGTCACAGAGCAGCCAGTTTTCAATCGATAGCTATCGTTTTTAAATGATCGATAGTGAGCGGCATTTTTGGTTAATCACATCCCAGCAAGCATTTTATGAAATTTCTGATCACATTCGAGACTTTTTAAAGTCCTTAGTCTGATTAAAATCGGCATAAATGCGATCGTTTTCTGATCATAAATGATACTTTTGTCGCGAGAAAATGGTACCCTAGCGGCGATTCTTCATGAAGAGTCGTTTATACCCCGTTTTTCTGATCAGTTTCGAGTCATTTTCGAGTCTTTTTCGAGTCGTATTTTAAATTAATCACATTTTGAGCAAATGCAAGTAATTTTCGAGTCTGCCTTAAATCGCACATGAAATTAATAGATATTTAATCATCATAAGGGCTCAAAAAAGGCTCATCGAGGTGATTCTTGATAAAATGATCTTCCAAATGCTAGGTAGGATAATGTCGTGCATGACTGCGTTGACAGTTACCGAAATTAAAAAATCTCGCTATTTTTGAACCCCCACGGTTGCGCCTTTATGTTCACACTGTCCGCAGTCATTAGTGTAGGCATTGATAGGAATATTTCTATTATTTAATTATAAGCGCCCATATAAAATTGTATGGGGAAAATTTGCTCAAAATGTCAAAATGCAGGTAAAGCTTTATGGCCTCAGCTGGCAATGCAGTTTTTCGATAGTTTCCCTTTCCCTCTTCAGGTCAAGGCGTATTTAACAAGGTGGCAGCGACGTCGACGTCGCCCTCTTTGCTGTTGCCTTACGCAAGGCGTATTTAACACTCGCTCTCTTTCTTTCGATTGCTCTCATTTTTCGTAAGGCAACGCGACGTCGACGCTGCTGCCACCTTGTTAAATACGCCTTGCTTCAGGTTAATTCGATGCAGGATGGATTTTTTTGTTGATCGATTAAGCGTGATCATTTTTGAATTGTCTCACAGCAGTCGTCATGCTGCAAGCATGATGTTCTTCCTTCAAACTCAAGTGTACAACATCAAAGCGACATAAAGTTTTAGGCCTCTTGTATATGAAATCGCTACGATGACGATACTAGCCGTATTTTTGATAAATCGTGATGTCGATAGCAAAATCACGGCGGTAAGTCACCGGTGACACACTAGCTCATTGAACCAGTTCAACGGGTTCAACTCAAGTGTGTACCTTTTCCCTCCCTGTGTGTGTGTACACACTGTCCATTCTGTAGAGCACGTGGAAATAACAACTTGCTGAGTGTCTTAAGTGGAAAATAAATAATTTTGTGAAAATTGACGGCATATTTAAGCCTTAGATATGGTAATTATATGAATTCAGTTGATCTTCCAGTTGTTACTTACAATAGAAAATGTATTACCCCGCTGGGCACCAACCTGGCCAAAGCGTCAGCGTCAGCCCCATGCGTTGTCATTTAAAACATGTGCAGACACCTCAAATAACTCTCCCTCTGTTTGCTTATCGAATTTTAGTCGAGTCTCTATGTTCTGTATGAGCATGCAGCTGGATTTTCCTTGTTCTCCGTCAAGGAGTTCGAGGAGGTGTCCATGTTTCTGCCCCAGGTGGAGTCCTCGGTGACGGATTTGGCCAAATTCAATTCGATTGTCAAGTTGGCTGGCTTCTCACCCTTCAAGACGGCAATTGCTGCCCTGGAGAACATCAATGCCATCTCGGAGGGCATAGTGCCGCAGGATTTGCTGCATTTCCTGGATGATTTCTTTGCCAAGTTGAAAAAGAAGAAGTGCACGCTAGGCATAGCTGATGCCAAGCTGGGTGCGGCCATTACGGAGTCCATTGGAGTGGCATGCAGTCACTTTGGTGTCGTGCCAGAGATACTGCGTGGTGTGCGCTTCCATTTTGCCAAGCTGGTGAAGGGTAAGTTCTTCGAAAGAACTCTCAAGAAGCATCAATCATCTAACATATGTATTCCATTGGTAGGCTTCACTGACCAGTCCGCGGGCGTTGCACAGCTTGGTCTGGGTCACAGCTATTCGCGTGCCAAGGTCAAGTTTAATGTTCATCGTTCCGATAATATGATAATTCAATCGATTGCACTGCTGGATCAGCTGGACAAGGATGTGAACACGTTTTCGATGCGCATACGCGAGTGGTACTCTTACCACTTCCCAGAGTTGGTCAAAATTGTACCGGACAACTATATGTTCGCCAAGGCTGCCAAATTCATCAAGGATCGCAAAAACCTGACACAAGATAAGCTTGAGGATTTGGAGAAGATTGTCATGGATTCGGCCAAGGCTCAGGCTATCATCGATGCGGGTAAAATGTCCATGGGCATGGACATTTCAATTGTGGATCTTATGAACATCGAATTGTTTGCCGAGCGAGTGGTCAAGCTCTCTGAATATCGTAAAAAACTGTCTACCTATTTGCACAACAAAATGAATTTGGTGGCCCCCAATTTGCAATCTTTGATTGGGGACCAGGTCGGAGCTCGCCTTATTTCCCACGCCGGCAGCTTGACCAATCTGGCCAAGTATCCAGCATCAACAGTACAAATTCTGGGAGCTGAGAAGGCTCTGTTCCGCGCTTTGAAGACGCGTTCCAATACGCCCAAATATGGTTTGATCTATCATTCCTCGTTCATTGGACGCGCCGGTCTAAAGAATAAGGGACGCATTTCCCGCTTTTTGGCCAACAAGTGTTCAATTGCGTCGCGAATTGATTGTTTCCTAGAGCAGCCTACCAGTGTGTTCGGCGAGACTCTCAAGCAGCAGGTGGAGGATCGTTTGAAATTCTATGAATCGGGTGATGTCCCTCGCAAGAATATTGAGGTAATGAAAGAGGCCATCGAGGCGGTTGGGCAAGAGGCGGCAAATGCTGCTCCCACATCCGAGAAGAAGAAGAACAAGAAAAAGAAGCGCAAGGCTGATGCTGATGAGGATGACGGCGACGCAAATGGCACTAGCAATGGCAACGGTGCAGTCGTCGTCGAGGCAGAGGCAGAAAATGGTGACAGTGGCGAGCCAAAGAAGAAGAAGAAAAAGAAGAACAAAAACAAGCAGGCCGTGGAGGCGTAATGAACAACACCACAATAAGGCTAGTTTTAGGTTCCTACAAATATCGTTTAACATTAAACACATTTTCTGTATAATCTTTACTTAAATTCCTCCTTTCATTTCAATAAATATACCTTTATTAGGGTATTAACCGAAATTTTAGACTATTTTGTGTCCACTCTCCACCAAGAAACCCAAATTCTCCCGGTCAAAAGTAACAACACACTCTTGAAACAGTAGCTCATCGTAGGCCGTGCGCACTGATGAGAACTGAACTCCCCCGACAGTTTGTCAACTCCGGATCATGGTAACAGTAACCTCTTGTGCTGAGGCCCACATAATCGAAACATACCAGAACAACTATCCATCAATCCTGCCAAGAGTTAATAGGGACTCGCTGGCGCAGCTACGCTAAGGGAAAAGCAGCCAACTAAACCACTCTCTAAACACCGGAATTGTCAATGAATGCCCCAAACACCTCCCCAGACAACTCTTTTTCGTCAGTGAATGAAAACACACAAAATGAAGAGTGGTATTTGGTGGTCGACTGCAGCGTTTTGTACCTACATATATGTATATACATATTTCATCATATTTATATGGTAATGGTTACTAGTACCATAATTATTCGATCACTCTTTCACTTTTCTTCTAGTTGAAGGTTAGGTAAAGCAAACTTTTAGTAGAAATTTTTAAAAATTATTTAAACTTGGAGAAAAAAATAGATTGACAGAAAAATAATACAATTTGTGTACACTTCAAAGTGTAATATAATTTTGCCCAGAAGTTTGCAATATATCGTTATATATTCTTGATCGGCATGACGAGCTGAGTCCCTCAGTTTTGAACCTATCGAACTCAAATTTAGCACAGAGTCTTCGTTTGACTGCACGCTGCTAATATGTTGGAACCGGACGGATCGGATGACTACTTATTGTATCTGCCATAGGAACGATCGATAGGAAAATGAGTTTTAGTGAGAAAAAACATTTTTGTTTTCAATTTTTGCGTTCTGAAAATCGGTCATTATTAATATTATATTTTTCAAACTGATCTGCGAAAATTGGTCGAAGTCGCTAACCCTTGGAGCCAGCTTTTTCAAGTGAATTCAAACTTCGGCACAGACGAAGTTAGCTTTGCTTTCTCGTTATAACATCGTTATAACATCGTTATGGATACCAGTGATTTGGGCAGTCACCTCATCGTTTTGAAAAAGTGAGAAAGTTAACTTTGCTTTCTCGTTATCTCGTTACAACACTAAAATGGCGCACAAATGGCTTAAGGAATTCGGATGAAATTTTGCACTCAGATAGTTGATAACCTGGACTTGAACATAGACTCTATAACTTTTATTTAAATGGTCGAAAAAACCGAACGAAATTAAGTTGTTCTTTAAACTGAACAAGAGAACATGTTATTCTTCAATTGTTCATTTTTGTTCAGCGAGTCTTGTTCAGTCTACTTGTTCAATCTATCTTGTGCTTGAGTTGTTATCAGAGCTGTTTGGTCTCTTTTGCTCAGATAGTTGTAATGTCTGTCTCGCTTTGTGACAGAGTTCCCCAGCGATAGCCCCTGGGGCACGAACATACTCGCCAATTCACACCGAATGCTTGCCGAAATCATGCATCACTGTGTGTTAGAGAGAGACACAGTCACATTTTCGCGCTCTCTTCTTGGGGAACCCTGCTTTGTGAGCTTGCTCTGCCTGCTCTAAGGGCCGTTTTCTCATGTTCATGTTTTTGCTCAAATCGAAATCCATCTAGATTTTGCATCTAGATGGTTTTTGTGCAATTGGTTGTCTCATGTAGGTTGATTATAAATTCGGGCATTTACGCCACGGTCACACCGGGAGGGCTGGAATGGTCAAATACTAAGTTGGCAGCACCTCTGCACTCGGCTGAATTATGTTTCTTTTATTGCGCGCCAATTTTAAAAATTAAAGCAAGAATTTTACAGAGTAGGTGAAGGTTTTTCTTTTGGAACGACTTGTTACTATGATGGAAGATTAATCAGTAGGTCGAAAGCCATGTTCACACAGGCAAATAATTTGGACAAATTTTCATAAAAATTGGGCTAAATATGCCAAATTGTGGAACTTTCCGGCCATATTTGATTAAATTATTTGCGTATGGAACCACAGTTTAAGTTTTTAATCCTGTAAAATCTTTAATTATGGCTTTTTAATCAAAATTTAGCCAAATTAATTGGATGTGTAAACTTAGCTTAAGCAATGAACTAGGGGAATTAGAATGTGCATCTGTAATTTCAGCAATGTCTGCAGGTGTTCTTATATATTAAAGGCACATCCAATATTTTAAATTTTTGGTTTACTTAATAACAATTCAGACTTTATTGTTTTTAGCAGCAGTTGTTTTTTGTTTTCAAATATTTTCCAGTGTGACCATATGCGCGGATACACAAAAATACTAAATTTGCAAAAGAATGTACATGGATTTGAAATCAATGAGGTTGAAGTAGATTGCTACGAAATTCATCTAGATGGTTAGCATTGAACATGAGCAAAGCAAATGCAGCAAATCCACCTAGATTTGCAAAAACACCAACATGAGAAAACGGCCCTAAGGGCCGTTTTCTCATGTTCATGTTTTTGCTCAAATCGAAATCCATCTAGATTTTGAAACTAGATGGTTTTTGTGCAATTGGTTGTCTTATGTAGGTTGATTATAAATTCGGGCATTTGTTCCACGGTCACACCGGGAGGGCTGGAATGGTCTAATACTAGGTTGGCAGCACCTCTCCACTCGGCTGAATTTTGTCTTTTTATTGCGCGCCAATTTTAAAAATTTAAGCAAGAATTTTACAGAGAAGGAGAAGGTTTTTCTTTCGGAACGACTTGTTACTATGATGGGAGATTAAGCAGTAGGTCGAAAGCTATGTTCACACAGGCAAATAATTTGAACAAATTTTCATAAAAATTGGGCTATGTAATCCAAATTGTGGAACTTTCCGGCCATATTTGATCAAATTATTTGCGTATGGAACCATAGTTTAAGTTTTTAATCCTGTAAAATTTTTAATCATGGCTATTTTTATCAAAATTTAGCCAAATTAATTGGATGTGTAAACTTAGCTTAAGCAATGAACTAGGGGAATTAGAATGTGCATCTGTAATTTCAGCAATGTCTGCAGGTGTTCTTATATATTAAAGGCACATCCAATATTTTCCATTTTTGGTTTACTTAATAACAATTTAGACTTTTCTGTTTTTAGCAGCAGGTTTTTTTTGTTTTCAAATATTTTTCAGTGTGACCATATGCGCGGATGCATAAAAATACTTAATTTGCATAAGAATGTAGATGGTTTTCAAATCAATGAGGGTCAAGTAGATTGCTACGAAATTCATCTAGATGGTTAGCATTGAACATGAGCAAAGCAAATGCAGCAAATCCACCTAGATTTGCAAAAACACCAACATGAGAAAACGGCCCTAAGTGTTGTTCTGTGTTTTTTGAGTTTCTCAGTCTCTCTTGCTGTGTGAATTGTTTTGTGCGTCTGTACGTACAACTACACAGAAAAAAAGATCACGATATTTAGTATCAATCTGGTATTTTGTAGTATCAAATCGGCCTTCATCTGAAAAATACCTAGATGATATGTTCGAATATATCACTTTGACATTTCGAACACTTCAAAGTGTATTTTTTAATAACAAACAGATTTAACTCGCAACAAATTGGAAAAACATACCTCAAAAACCCAAAGCATAATTTCAGGCTGAACTTTTCATAAACAGAAAAATCTCAGGCTAAAATTTGTATAAGTTTAATTCTCAAGTCTTTATTCGGCGAAATGACCGTTTAAATAGAGAGTTTGACAGGGGCTTGAAGTGTGAAAAGCAACAACGTCTGCTGATGAGTGAATTGCGGTTAATTCCGAAACAGCCTGTACAGACTAACCAATTGCTATTCCGAAATGTTTGTGAGTTATCTCTATTTCAAATGGTATTGATTTGTATTAAATTACAATCAATCCTGACCTTTGAGCCAGCACAAACAAAAACTTTGACGAAATCAAAAACAGGTCGCAAAAACCCATTATAAATATCAATGATATATTATACTATATTATCAAAGCAATATTTTAAAAATACCTGTAGGACATGGTTTTAGTATCAAAGAAATATTTTTAAAATATCAAAAGGGTATTATTGTAGTACCAATGCTTTATTTTTATAATATCAAAGCTATATTTTTATAATACATATTACAATTATTATGACAATTATCTTTCTGGAAAAATCTGCTCTTTGTCGCTGGAAGAAATGTAATTAAGGCGGTCGAAGTTAAAACCAGAGAGGACTAAATAACCAGAGATGAATTCGCTCTCTTAAATTTAGTCCGAAAAAAACCATGAGACTATCGAGGTTCTGGGAGTTTTCGGACACGAACGCACAGAGCGTTGTCTTTGCCCATGCTTCTTTGTTTTTATTTTTTGCTTGTGTTTCTCTCCTCTCGCACATGTGCGTTGGTTTTTGTTTTTGTAATTTGCTTATGCTTATGACGTCAGACCAACGTTGCGAAGTTGGCACACCGAGCTCGTCGCTGAACTTCGTTCAGTGGCTACGCACACATACATGCCAAGCCAAAATGTGATTTGGCTTTTTGTCGTCCACTGCTTCAGACCGAACACGTGAAAATCGTCAACACCGCAAATTTGCCATGCATTTGGCTGGTGCGCGCATTGCGACCAATTTGCGGCATAAGCGATTCAGCCGTCGACACGACAAGTCTTCTGTGCGAATCTGCTGCGATTTAAAATAATAAATTTTAAAAATGACAAATATGAAGTGCATGGCTCTAGGCTCTAGGTGCCAAAAGTTTTCGAATTCCTGAAAACAAGGTGGAAAATGGTGAGAAAATTTGCGAATTGACGTGTATAGCGTCAATGCCCAATCGCGAATCTGTGATCGCCATTTCACAGATGTATGTCACTCTGAAGGCGGGCGTTGGCTCCGTACGGGATCGATCCCAACTATTAATTTGGGTCATGCTGGACAGCCTGTACACCAGCCGTGTTTTGAATCACGGCAAAGAATGTGCTGTGTGGTTGGATGTTCATGCACATCCCCTCCATCTATTTTGCATGGCTTTCCCACTGATCCTCGGAAACGCGATCAGTGGAAGCTAAACTGCAATATCAAATCGTCCATGCAGAGCAAAGTGCATTTGTACATCTGCAATAAGCACTTCCACCCTCAGGATGTACTTAAGACGAAAATTAAAAAAAATGCCTATCCCATTATGGATATTGAGGGGATCCAGGGGGATCAGGAGGAGCTGCTATCTGACGTGGTCCAGGATGAAGAAGAGGCGGTAGAATTGGGTTGTGCACGATGCGAAATGTTCTGTAGGAACGAACAATACTGGATTTATAATTTTGCCCAGAAGTTTGCAACGCATTTCGGACCCCATGAACTAAATATATTCTTGATCAGGGCGACGACCTGAGTCTATTGAGCTTTGTCCGTCTGTCTGTCCGTCTGTCTGTCTTTCTTTCTGTCTGTCTGTCTGTCGAACTAGTCCCTCAGTTTTTAAGATATCGAGCTGTAATTTTGCACAGAGTCTTCTTTTTACTGCACGCTACTAATATGTCGGAACGGACCGGATCGGATGACTATATCTTATAGCTGCCACAGGAACCATCAGTCGAAAAACGGGTCTTAGTGCGAAATACTTTTTTGTTTTCAATGAAAACGTCCTTAAACTCGGCCATTATTGATATTATTATATGCTATGCTAACAATTGGCCTTGAACTCTTCCCAGAACTCCTTCTTCTCACCTCGAACTTCATATCCACCCCCGCAACCCATTTCCCACCATTTGTCGTGAATTTTCCAATCACGGAAAATCACATTCAAATTATTTTGCCTACTGTCCTTACCGTGTATTAACTCATACGGATGAAAAATAGTGATTTCCATACAGAGTCTTTCACACCCTGGGGGCTGATTTTCCTGCATCGGAAACTGAAATCACAAACTATTTGGCATTCTATCCTTACAAACCAAGTTTCAAGTCAATGGGATGAAAAATGGGATTTTGCACGCAGAATTTTCCGGCCATTTTCCTCGTGGGCGGATTTTTCAAAATCGGGATGAAAATATTTTCCAATACAAACTTTTCCGGCGATTCATTAATTAATTAATTTTTAAAACATATCAATAATTTTCCCTTATTTCAATTTTTATAAAATAATGTGTTTGTATTATTTATACTTTTATTTTTCACCCTCCACCTCATTTTCCTATCTTGGGGAATTAATTTCGAAAATGGGAAAAAAACATATATTTCGCAAACTATGCTTTCGGATGATAAAAATAATTTCCATACAAAATTTTCAGTCAATTTCCTTTGTGTGTGAATTTACTAAAATCGGAAGCTTCCCAAATTTTATTTCAAAGTGCACGCCTAGATAAATTAAAATAAATGCGAACTCGATAACAGGTGCCATTCAACAGGCAACAGGTTGTCATTCGCTTAGGCAATAAAATGAGAAGTCACTTTGGTGAAGATTGGCAACAATGCCGACAATGACAACAATACGAATTTCTAACAAACAGTCTTCGCAACATCACATAAAAATATACAAGAGATACACAAACAGAACGAAATGACAGAGAGCGATATACATGCCCTCCCTTTCGCTTGTGTCTTTGCTGACTCCGAAAATTGCAACACCTCGATGGCCTCGTGGTTTTCTTTCTGTTAACTTAACAGTGAGAGCGATTTCATCTCTGGTTATTTAGTCCTCTCTGTTAAAACCACAATCTAGAAAAATTGTAAAATTAATGTATTGAGAAGAATAATTATTTCAATACCAAACTTACCAATCAATTTTTCGTACACAAAATTGTCAATGTCAAATTTTTTTAACAGCTCAACGAGTTTTAAGTCTTCCATTTTAAACTGTAAAGATATAAAAAATTAATAAATAAAAAATTAATATATTTAAAATTTTTTTGTGCATGTGTGCGAAATCTGCCGAAACCAAAGGCTGAGCATTCGCTTTTTTGTTCTGCCCTTCAACGTCAAACAGCACACATATACATACATAGATGCATATTTTGCATGTACATTCGTATGTACGCATGTTTGCATATGCATGTATGTGTGCTTGTGTGCTGTTTGACGTTCAAGGGCAGAACAAAAAAAACTCATCGCGGACACAAAACATGTATGTATACATACATATGTACATATTTAAACACGCGCTTCTACTGCGTAGAGAGCTAAAAGTGAAAAAAAACACGCACAATATGTATGTATGAGTGTGTGTATTATAATCGTACATACTATTAGCGACTGAATAAAGGCAATTTTTACAATTTATAAATTTAGAAGTACAACAACAGTACAACAAACCACACACATGCAATACCCATTTTATTCACTTTTACCGTTTACATATTTTTTTAGGCACCTCAGTTTTTATACTCTGTACCGAAGGTACATAGAGTATATTAAGTTTGTGCAAAAATATGTAACAGGGAGAAGGAATCGTTTCCGACCCTATAAAGTATATATATTCTTGATCAGCATCAACAGCCGATTCGATATAGCCATGTCCGTCTGTCCGTCTGTCCGTCCGTCCGTCTGTCCGTCTGTCCGTCTGTCTGTCCGTATGAACGAAGAGATCTCAGAGATGGTAAGAGATAGAGGTTTGACATGTATGGGACATATATTTCTTATACTTGCAGGCAGATCAAGTTTATTTTCAATTTTTTCCACGCCCCCTCCCGCCCCCGCAATTTGGAAAAAACTTCATATCTCCTACAGTTTTGAAGATAGATCGTTCGTTCCTTCTAGAGATACCTTGTAAACAAAATTATTTATCGATTTGCTGAAGGAATGATAAAGATCGGATGAACGATACTCAAGTTATGAGCAAAAAACGGCCAGTAAGCAACCAACACCACCCCACCCACCACCGCAGCATTCTATTGAATGGCAATCTTAGTGAGAGAAAGAGAGAGAGAGAGTGAAACTTAGAGATGAGCGAGTATAACTCGTGAGCAAATGCGAGCTGCGACGTTAAGGGTACAGAGTATGTTATAGTCGGGCTTGACCGACTTTCTTTCTTGTTTTTACTTACCTTTCATAAGCGCCAGCACAGATCGAATGACGAAATTCGCAAGAAGAAGCTAGAAGTTCGCAGCAGACCCGACGCCAGCCGAGCAATGAGCATTGTTTTGGCTTTTTTCAAGATAAACTATTGCTGTCTTTCTTTGATTTGAGAAAATCTGTGTGTCTTTCTACTTTTAGAATTTCGATGTCTACTTTGATCTCAAAACATATCAGTAGTGCATTTATCACATCACTTTGATCATTTCATATTTCAATATAATATTTTTAGTATCAATGTGGAATTACAGGTTCATATTGATATTAAATAGTCTCACTTTGATATGCAAATATTAATATTACTGATATGATATTGAAATACCATGTGGAAGTCCTGTGGACCATGTGGAAGTCACTGAAATGTCGGCACAAGTGAAACTTCTGGACTTATTGGACCACACAGCGAGGCGCATTGTGGAAAGTCTACCCGAAACGAATTTGGAAGATTTGCCAGAAAACCTGACCTTATTCTGCATACATACTTAAGAATGTTTAAGCCTTTCTTCAAAGAAAATTTAACGCATTTTAAACGCATATCTTTTTTGAGTGATGTTAACTCCATTGTGACAAGGAGATACTTCATTGTGACAACAAAATTTGTTACTCAAAATTATTATCGACATAGGAAAACACGGTGGTTAGAGGAAGACGGACATAGTCAAAAAATAACTAAAAGAGCCAAAATTACAGCGAACAGCTGTCATATATCTTAGTGAAAAGTTGCCGACGTAGCAGATTGTGCTTCTATGATAGTTCTTCTATGCTTTCTTTTTCATTCAAATGCAGAGGAAGAGAGTAATACTCTTGTCCCACTGGCGAACATTAAATCGCATTCTCGAAAAGTGGATGTGTTCTTGTTCCACTGACGAGTGTTGTTTACGTTCACACTAACGTAAACAAAGAACTGCTTATTGATTGCTTTGTTTGCAATTGAAAATCAAAGTTCGCCATCCACATGTCAAGCAGAATGCTCTCCTGGTAGTCCCACTATGATATAGTTATATTGGGGACTTAAACTTAAGAAATATTAACGCATTTTAAACATTCTTGCCTTGGCCATGCACCACTCATGGGCGTAGTCGGTTTCAAATAAACGGGGTCTATACACTATGCTAAAGCAACTCCGCCCATGGCAACGCCATTGACACAGCAGCTGCTCCTATTGCTAGCACTTTTCAATTTGATAGCATATCGATAGAAAATCTAGCCTTTTAGCGGAAAATAGCTATATATGCGACAGTGGCTAGATCATTCATGACAGTGACGATCATCAGCCGCGGATGTTCTAGCGAATGGGCATTTATCTCATATGAGGAAATAGACAGACGGGGTGCCATAGAAGCCTCTTCCAACCGAATTCCAATTCGTAGGTGCCACAGAAATTTCTTTTGGTTGGTTTCAAACCTCACGTGTGTTGTTAGGAGACTTAGCAAATTCACCACCCAAACAATTTTGACAAGCAAAATTAATTCATTCAACTGAATAAATTATTTAATTTGCGTTTCAATAATTATTCGCAAAACCAACCAAAGTTTTTCATATCAATCAAAACCAAGCACCTCAAGTGACGCCATGTGACAGCCAACGGACTAAGAGCTGACAAGTTGTACTTTATGATTGGCGGAAAATATTTTTAAGTTTTGCATTTTATTTTCGGAGACTATGTCACTAAGGACCGATTTCTCTTCTTCCAGATAGCTGCTATGTATCAGATAATCCAACAAATAGTGAAATTTCGATTTCATTGACTATTAATTGCATCATAAGCTATCTGCCACTTCGACCTCCAGATAGCCACAATAGGTTAGATAGGCATTTGACTTTTTGCCATTCACTATAAATTGACATAATATTTGGGGTGGGTTTTTTATTTGTGCTAAGCAAAACAATTTGTAAAATGTTGATGTCTCGTTGGGTTGTTGGGTAAAATGAATTTGAACCGAGCTATTTACCTTCACTCACTGGAAGATTCTGATGAACACATTGTGACAATTTATACAGAAAGAGAGTATTCAACCCAAGGCCGAAATTTTTTTAGGCCCCAAAGGTAGTGGGTGCTATTGATTGCACCCATGTACGGATTCTATTGCCAGGCGGTCACCATGCCGGGATATTCCGTAACAGACAGGGATATTTCTCTATAAATGTACAGGCAGCAACTAGTGCAGTTTTTTTGGCAAGATGGCTGGTTCATCACATGAAAGCAATATTTTTAATAACAGTGGATTGAAGTAAAGATGGGAAAGCAACCAATTTAAAAATTATTATCTTTTGGGCGATAGTGGGTATAAATTGAGACAGCACATGATGAATCCGCTACTCAACCCCGTAAAAGAAGTTGAAAATCCCTATAATGGGTCACAGATCCTCACGCGCAAAGTAAACTGTATGTATTATGTATGTTAAACAAATACATAACTTATACTGTGTTTCTATACGTTGATTCTATTTATATATTTCAAGCTCAATTAGCTCTAAGGCTTAAGAGTCCTTTTTACGCTTTACCTTTTACCCTTCTATTTCTTCCTGTAGCTTCAATTGTGCTTTCACATTTTCCTGTTCATAAATTATATTTTGAGTTCTCAGTAATTTTATTTTTTCTTGAAGCATGCGGCTGTAAGCAATTTTTAAATGAGTCATTTTTAGAATTTTGGCTTTCTGAATTGTGCAGGGGTCCACTCTGAATTAAAGGGTGATGGATCGGCGACCTCCAACTCGACATCTTTGTGTTGGATATAATTTTGCAGCTCTTTTAAATCAGCCTCCCTTAGCTGACCATCCTCTTCCAAATCAATAACATCTGTAAAAGATTTGATTATGTACATCCATGTCTTGAAGAAAATAGTTCGTTTTGTTCTTACTATCATTGTCAAAACTGTTTTCGCCAGCAGTGGCAGATTTGTCAATCATTTCCATTATTTTTCCCGACATGTCAGAAACTCTTTTTGGACGAAGGCGGGCGCCACCTGTACGGAATCTTTCCCTCTTCTCTCTTAAGAGCCTGAGCAGTGCGCTGAATACCGGTCTTGCTAGCGTAAGTGGACTCCAGTTTGGCCCATGCTTGTTCCTTTTGTTTTCAAGTGACCGCATCTGACTTCTGGTTCTGAATACTCAACTAGAGCTACTAGCTTCAATTCCTCCTCGTCAAATGGAACTTGAGTTATAGGTAGGTTTAAGATCGCTGATGATTGAACTGTGGAAGTTTATGAAATAGCTATACGATCAACCAGCCTCCTTTGTGGTGTTGTGCGTGTCCTGTTTTAGAAACGTTATGATGAAAATCATAACTTATTGACCTAAAGCCTGCTAAAAAGTTCTAAAGTTATAATTTTAGTTTACATTGTTTATTTTTCTTTTTACATACAATTTTAAGGTATATATACATACACATCGTAACGTTAAGTATTGCTAATTTCTTGTTTTTCATTTTGTTTTTGATTTCAGTATTCTAATTTGGATTTCTTTTTTTAATAATATTTTGTTTAACAATTTTTATTAATGGATCAGCCCGTCCCCTGTCCAGTAAATGTTGTGCTAACATGTTTATCCATTGTAGTACAACCATAAAATATTGTTTATTGCATTTAATGACAACATTCAAAATTCAAACAGGACGGAGATGTGGATTTCGGTTGATTTGTGATCTGTAACATGCGGGAAAACGAATCAACAATTGTAATACATTTTTTTTTCTGATATGAAGGAAGGGGGGAGGGGGGAAATTGCATTTTTTAACAATAAATTTAGCAACAGATTGCAAGGCTTGCACACTTTATACAGCAAACGAGGTTTAAAGATAGAGTTTTGTGGAATTTTGTGTGTGTGTGTGGGAAGGGTTAATTAGGCTAAGCAATATCATTGAAACAAATCAAATGCCGTCGAGTTGTTGTTGTTGTTGTGATGCTGTTGTGGCTGCTGCTGTTGCTGGAACGCTCCAAAGTTGGCAAATGCTGAGACTGGTTGAGTGTGTGGAATGTTCTGTTGTGGCTGTGCTCCAAAGAGACTATTGGGACTGGTTAGAGGCGATAGACCAGCAAATCCTCCTCCGCCAGTTTGCATATTTAGTGGCGCCTTGGCCGGACTCTGCGTCTTCAGGGCATTCATTGACAGTGCCGGGGCACTGGATTTGCCGGATTTGCTCATAAGTAAATTGTTCAAATCAATATTTAAATTGCCCGTCTTTAAATCGCCCGACCAAGTGGCACCCACATTGGTGGGCTCCGCAGGCCCAGAGGAAGTCACAGCCGGGGCAGCTCCATTGGTGTTATTGTTGTTGGAAATGGCTATGGGCTGAAGCAGATTATTGCCCGTGACTGTGGCAATGGGTGGCAACATATTGTCTGCAAAGAGAGAAATACGATTGATAAGTCTATGATTTACATTGAATTTGTATACCATAAAATTGAATAAGCTTGTTGGCAAGTGAGTGTGTGTGTGTGTGTACTTGGTGATTATCTAATGGTGGAATAGTAAAGTTCTACTTGGAAGCATTTGATAAACTAAAGAATAGCAAAACTGAAAGTAAAGATGGCTACGCTTGCTGTGGGAAGTGTTTGGTTTACCTAGTGCGCGGTCCGCGGCTGCGGCACAATGCCCGGTATATTGAGAAATGCTTTTCAATATATCATATATATGTATAAATATATGTTTGCATACAAAATCATATCCCATATGCGGTAGAAAGGAAAAATATAAATAAAAGAAAATATATATATTTGTTGAAATGAACTCTGTAAAGACTTATGAAAATGCAAAAAACAAATGCAGTACTAATTAGGTATTACATAAATATTTGACTAATGAATCTAATCAAACTTGTCAAAACGTTAAACGATAGCCACCCTCGCCAAATATGGATGTTTTTCTGTTAAAAAAGAAGATTATCGGGAGCTAGAGAATGCTACTTTAGACCCCAAGAACCAATTCGATAATGATCAAAGCTGGAAACCACTTAAGTACAATTTTCGAAAGCTTATTTTTGATCAGTTCTCCAAAGTCGGTCTTGTTTGCGGTACGTGTTGTTGCTTAAAATTTATCAATTCGGTTTAAAATGTATGTAGTTGAGTCAGTCGAATTAAAAGTTGGTATAAGTTCGAGGAAAGCGACCGACAACCATAATCCCAGTGTAGGCGATGTGAGCTAAACTTCTTTGCTGGTAACTGACAAAACATTCGCAGGAATGTACAGAAAACGGGCAGAGAGCTTTCAAAAGCCTCTTATTTTTGCTTAGATTATTTTCTTGGCAGCAAGCAGAAACAGAGAGAAGGTTCGTTGTTTCACTGCGTTCTACACATTGACAACATTAATCTCTGAAACAAATACAAGCCACATGGTCGACATCTGCCTTAATTAATGTTAATAAATATTCAATACGAAACAGTTGAACTTCACCTTCTGCTTAAACTTGAACATGTTATTCGACTCGGCCCACACGTGGTGTAAAATATCATATTTAGATAATACAGCCTAGGTCTAAGTTCATAAACATGTCACTTTTTGCAGTAGCTTGAAATTTAATTAGGGTTGCTGACAAAGGGTCTGTCTGCTCTTGAGACCGCCCTTGAAGAGGACCAGCCGTGGAAGCCACTTCAAATGCGTTTTGTGTGGACCAACGCAGATCATTTATACCAAGGCTGCAAACCTCTAAAATTCTGCAGAAGGTTCGGTTAGGGGGTTCGAACCAGAGAACTGCAGCGAGCTTACACGTGTATGTTCAATCACCCTTGCTACATATGCGGTACGAGTAAACATAAGGCTCAAAGCTCGTTGACCATTTTCAAGTAGCATACACAAAACAAAAAATTCAAAAGTGATCGTCTATTGGCTAATCATTGTATTGGCGAGCTCGTATACTGCATAGTAGAAATACATAAGTTGACTCGAAGCTTCGGCTACAAGTCACCGCGAGTACTTGTTGCAGGTCTCTGGTTCGAACTCGTTGTAAAGTTCAAGGTTCGGTTCGCGGACCGGTTCCTGGAACCCCTGAGCCCAAGGTTTTGGTTCGAACCTGTGTTCGATAAATCAACAAAGCATAGTTTGACTTTCGATTTATTAATTCGATGTTGATAATGAAATCTGTATACCTCTCTATTTATACACTTAATCATAATATTAAATGCTTAAGTTTACGTAATTATCAAATCCATTAGCTGACATAAATAATTTTTAGGAACTGCTTAGTTGAAGCATTTTATCTTCCAGGAGCTGTTCATCTATACTAGCTCTCAAATCAGAAAGAACAAAATTAAGTGTTGAAAATGCTCGTTCAACTGATACCTGAGTTGCTATAGTAAAGGCAATATTTTTTAAGTCTTCGTTTTTATGACCTTTCCAAAATTTTAAAACATTCGTCGATCTATGTAATGTAAGTGGTGTTTGACAATTTCCAAAGAAATCTATAACATTATTCACAGCTTTTATATTTGATATTTGTTTATTGCTTTCATAAGCATCTCTTATTCACAATCAGACGTTGAGTCAGTTGCTTAGCAACTGTTTTTTTTCAGCAAAATATGAAATCTCGGCACTGATAATACTGCAGCCATTTCTGGTACTGAACTCCTAGTAGAAGAATGTTTGTCGGGGCACTTAGATAGTAATAAACAATGTGTTTGCTGAAGATTTTAGAACAATTGCTCGGTGTGAAAAGCAAGCGTAATATAAATCACATGGTCAAACGGTTTCTTTCGTATAATCTATCATCAACACACTTTATCTTGTCACTTTACATCAAAAATCATTCACGTTACTTACAAATGCAATGCAATCGTTTATAGTAAAATCTGCAGAGATTCCCAATTTTTCCCAGGATGTATCGTTCAATAAATAAATTAAATTGGGGAACCGAACCTCTTTTTTCGATAAAGTGGTCCGGTTCGTGTTCAGGTTCGAGGTGTCAAAAATATAGAGCGCCTGGTTCATGGTCCGGTTTGCGAACCCCAAAAATCTCGAACCGAACTGGTTCTCAGGGGTTTGGTTCCACACCGGTTTGCAGCCTTGATTTATACACACTTCTTCTGTATCTTACAAATACAGCGTTAGCAATGATAAGAGTTAAGGGTTGAAATATTTAGAGTAAAAGCTACATCGCTTGCAAGAGTAAATGTAAAATTGGCTTTTCAGGGTCAAGAAAAGCTTCTCTCAATCTCTTGGCGTGTGTGTTACAGTTTAACGCCGAATCCGAACGGCAAAGCTTGAGAATTTTGCTTTTTAATGGCTAGTTACTTTACAGCTGGCGCCAATAGCTGGTGAAGGTGACCGGATGTGTAACAGATATTTTCTAAAGAAAAAAACTTTTTATTAGAAGGTCCGAGGTGGGATTGAACTCAAGCCCTTCGCACAGCAGCCCGACACACTAACCGCTGCGCCACACCGGCCATAAGAGTAAGTCAGTAGAAATACAAATTTACAACCGTGCTCATTTAAGGTGTATATTTCTCTAAACCTTCTCAGGGTTCTAGGTAATCGGTAAAATTAGTTTTAAATTTTTTGTTGTTTTTAAGTGGTTTCGATATAAACAGCTGTTTTCGTTAAAATAAAAATTATTTTGACTATATTTCAAACATGGATTTATTCCATTTGGGTGTTAGCTTTCACCGAAAAAAATTTTGTTAATCGGTTAAATAGTTCTGAAAATATGGTAATAAAAAATCTAAAAAAATGTCCATGTAAAATTTTGTTTTTTTCAAATTTTTTTTTTGAAAATTACGAACATTTTATAACCTGTTTTCAAGTTTTTTGATTTGCAATTTTAAAAAGCATGGAATTTTTACAATTCGAGGGTCGAAGTACATTTTTTCCACATACGAGGGTCGGAAAATAAATGGTTTGTGTTTATTGTTGTAAAACAACAAACGGATCTGCTTGAAAGTTTTACAGGATGTTTATAGGACCCTAAAAGAACGTTTAAGCAAATAAAAAATAAGAAATTCCAAAGGTATACAGTACCCTTAATGCGTACGGTTTCCTTTATAACGATCTAGTAGCCGGTATTATTCTTGTCAATTCACAAATAAAGTAGTCCATGTTTAGTTCGAAGTGCAATCGCTATACGAGAATCTTTAGAGATTTCCAGGACACCCCTGATTATGTACTAAATTTTAATGCCTAAAGAGAAAAAGTAATCTGCTAGCAGTATTTGGATTGCTGAATGATTGGAGTTAACGTTCAAGAATTCGTAAGAACTACAAAGTTCTTAACTTAAAAGCATCGATATTTTCGGTAAAATTACCCAATCGATACTATCAATATTACTAGTCCGTTAACCATTTTATTGATGTGAAAGCATTTTCAGAGTTGGAAACGACATGATTTCGACAACTGTTCGGAACTGTGCCGGTTTAAAGGAACATTTGTCACCATATAGCTACAGGATACTTTAAAAACGACATAGTTTCGATACAAATATGAGCGAAATAATTTTGACAATTTACGTTAGGTTAATATGTTAAATTGATTCAAATTGGCTTCACAATTTTAAATTTCTTTGTGTCGCAGAGTAAAACGGTGGCGCACAAAGTAAAGACAGTTACTATCGTAAGTTAGAAATGGGGATATTTATAAAGGGGAGACCCATTGCGTTGCAACTTTAAATCAGCGAACACATTTTGCTATTTACACCGACACGTGCCGAACGCATGCCGAGGCTTGTGCCAATTGAGCAAACAGCTTTTCAGTCGTTGGTCAGCTGTCCATGAAGAAGGTCAGAGCTGGTTCGCATCACTATATTTTTGCACACCAACACACTCTAACTTTTTGGCCTCGCTCTTGTTGAAAAACCCTGCTTTAAATCGTATTCTCACCAACATTATAGAGTATCTAGTAGAGGGGAAAAAAACTGAACCTTGCAGCGTGATTGTAATTGTTGTAAAGGTTCTCTGATTGGTTTCTGGAGCGGCTCCATGCCAATGCTTTACAATCTATGCTTGATACGATTACATAAGCAAGAAACTCTTTCATTTCAACACCAACAACCGTAGATCTCTTTTCATTTTCACTTTCGCCTAAATTCCGCCGTTTTGGGACATTTTAAGGGAAGTAAAAATGGTTGTATGGCTGAAAAGACGTTGCTTTGAAAAAAAAAATCAATACTTGGCGATGGGGAAAAGTAAATATTTTCGAGTTTCTGACGATTTTGTTATGCACCTTGGGAAAATATTGAAAAACATTAAAATTTTCAATCACGTGTTTCTTTTAATTATCTTAAATACATAAAATAATACAGTGAGTGATCAGTGATCACTTCAAGTAATATAATAATATTTGATTAGAGGAGTTGTTAATTCATAGTAGCGTTGGATCTCATACACACTATAATTTCGTGAAAAAATAAATGAAGTGTGTGTTATTGGTCCAAGACTCATTTAATTCATCTTTAACCTTGGTACTTAAACGAAACATTCCAACTTTAATAAGTGGTCTCAATTGTTCAAAGAAAAAAAATTCTTAAACTTAGGCCGCCTGTTGCATGGCGGCCCCATCGAATAGCTTGTAGCAAGTGTCCAATATCTGCTGGGCCAGTTCTCGGCATTCCTCCGATGTTTCGCCGCCCACCAAGGGCGAGCGCACAAAGTCCTCCAGCCAACGTCGCAGTTCATTGAGAGATTCGGCAAAGTGTTGAGTCAACACCAAAGCTGGTGTTGTGACCAAAGCCAGGCCTATCAATTGTAGAGTGGCCGCACGTACTCGAGCCTCGGCATTAAACCGCACAAAAGCGCACAGATCAAAAATCTCGCGTGTCATCACGGGTAGAAGGGGACAATTCTGCGAGCACATGACCAGCACAGACAAAGTGTGCAACAGATTGACCAACATCTGGGTGTCAATGTCGTGGGCAATGTCCTCGTATTGTATATAGAGCATTTGACGAGTGCGTTGTCCGCGCACCAGGCTAAAAAAGAAATTGCCGGCCACCGGATGGAAGCGATTCGCCTGTGCTGTAGGTTCTGTAGTCTTGCTGAAATAGCGCTTAGTCTTGGCCCTTAGACGCTGTCGTATTATAGTCTGGGCCGCAGCCAATCGTGCATGTGCTTCATCTTCATCCTTTTGTAGATAGAATTTACGTGGCTGTTTGCCTGCCGATGGAGCCGTGTCCATTATCTCGTTGGACGTTTGCTCATCGCCAGCTAGTTCTTTAGCAGCCGCGGCTAACACCTGCAGTATGAGTATACGCACGTTGGCACCATAGCGCGAGTTTTCCGTATGAAACTCTCGGCACATATACTCGGCGCAGGCTGCAGGATGCGACACACAAATGGCCACACAACATTGAAATTGTGTGCGTTCAAAGTTCTCGAAATAGAATTGCATATCCAAGGTGATGAACAGCTGTAGCAGTTCCAAAGCCAGCTTGGCATCCTGTCGCGCCAGTTGTTTACGTATAAGTTGTTCTGCTGTACCCAAAGCTCCTCCAAAGATCTGATAGTTCTCCACCTTGGAGCGTAGAAGTTGCAGTAAATCGACTAAGAATTTAGGACGCTGTTCTATGGATGTGGAAATATCATTGGACATGTCATAGGGCTTGAGATCATCTTCATCCGATGGTGGTTCATCATCGTCCGAGTCTAGTTGCATTTGGAGATTCTTCTTTTTCTCAATTGGGGGCTGCTTTTGTTCCCTAGACGTTGGCTGATCCGGCTTAGGACTGTCCATAAACTGTTCCAGATGTAGTTCCAATTGTTGAAGATGCTCAAGACTAGGCCTTTCATCCAGTTGATCTTTGGTAGCCGTATTTAATTGAGACAGTTCTTCCAGCTCTTGAAGTATGGTCCATGTAGGTGTCTCCTTTAACCCTTCATAATCGAAACGCAAGCAATCTTCTTCCTTGGCATTGGAAGATTCCATGAAATGAAACAATAACTCTACAGTTTTCATGCCCACATGCCGTTGCAATGCATCTGGAGACTGCAAGTGATGACTGAGCCCTGAGTGCAGTTGTCTTTTGCTATCCAAATCCATTTCCAAGCTTTTGGCCAGGCATTTTCCCGAGATGATGATCAATTTGGACAAGGATAAATGCTCTTGGAAGCTTAGTTTCTGCAAGGAGATGCGCTTGGACCAGATGCCTA
Source organism: Lordiphosa magnipectinata (assembly GCA_037044535.1). Lineage (NCBI taxonomy): Eukaryota > Metazoa > Arthropoda > Insecta > Diptera > Drosophilidae > Lordiphosa > Lordiphosa magnipectinata. Next base: position 53,121 of record JBAMBO010003983.1, read on the forward strand.
GTAGTTGATGAAAGAGCAACTGCAGCTGATGTGGGGAAATCACCTGGATATAGTTGATTAAAGAGGAGAGTGCCAGATTTTCAGTGATGGCTTTTTGCAGAGGCAACTTCTGTAGCAAGCAATGACGCCAGTGGGGTGTCTCCAAGGCCGATTCTCCGAGTAGAACATAGAGATTGAGATGAACGTTTAAGGCTGAATGTGCCAGTTTTAGACAGGCAGCTGGCTCCAGTTCTTTTAGTATAGATTGGATAACTTTACGTCCTTGTCGGGGCACAGCATAGTCCTTAAGCACTTGCAGAAACTTTTCCCAGGCGGCCGAATCATAGAAATAAATCACCAGACGGGAGAGCAAGCGGGAGTAAACGTTTAAGTCAAAGTATTCCCATGAATCCTCTTCACATTGTAGTATAAAATGGACAGATTTCAACCATTGTTTAAGGAGTAGCTGGCCATACGTTAGCGGTGCATACATTTCGGGCATTTGACGTCCCAGACGATTGGCCACCAGGCTGGGTATGCTTAGAAGCAGTTGTAGAAACTGTTTTACCAGCTCATCGTGCTCCTCCACCAGTCTCTCCGGCATGATTTTTACCGTAGAAGCAAAGCGTTTCATTAATGCGCCACGTTTGCGTGACAAGTGCAGCAAACTAAGTGCCACCAACCGCTCATCCTTCAGTAGAGCTCCAATTAGAGAGCTGCAAGTTCCAGGCAAGTCATCCAATCCTTGTTGCAGCAACTCAAATGCCACTTGTATGTAGTCAAAACTGTGATCTATTTTAAATAGATTCAAGACCTCCACATCACGAGAAGGTTCAGGCCAATCCTGGCTAAAAAGCTGCATTAGATGCTTCAATAATCTCATATATTCACCGCATGCTAGACTGGACCAATCATAGGTCTGGTTGTCGAGTCCCACCAATTGCTCTGGTGTAGCAAAACCAGGCAAGGCATTGGCCTGATACAAGTCCTGTAGTATCGACACCACTTGAGCAGCATCTGCAGAGCTATGCACTGGTTGGAGTCTAATTAGGCGGCCCATTGCCAGGTCTAGGGCCTCGATTACTGACTCAGGCGGAGCCGGCGGCGGTGGAACAGTTGGTGTCAATTGCCTCTCCACAGCTGCGAGAGAGAACGAGAAGAGAACGAGTGCATCCGATTGGAATACGTGTGTTTTGGTGTATTGGTGTGTAGCCTAGGAGCCAGAGCTAGAGATGGCAACCTCTAGTTATCTCCCAGTTGCGCGTCGTCATGCAAAACGTTTCCAAAATACTTCAAAATGTGTTTTCTAAGTTCTCTAATCTCTAATCCTAGCTAGCCTAAGAGTGCTTAAACTTCAACTTACCCATGGGCATGCTTTGGTGTATGGATAAATCACCCAGTCCAGCCAACAGATCCGTGGCTGTTGTAGCTCCGCTGGCAGCTGTCGCTGATGGAGCGGAATCAAACAAATCGAATGCATCATTTGCTGGGGTGGCCGTGGTCAACAAATTTCCATCAAGAGTCAAAGAAGTTGTTGTCACTGATGATCCTTGGAATGCAGCAAAGTCGGCAAACTCATCATTGCCGGACGGCAGTATGCCTGTCGAAGGTGGCTCAGCCGCCGCTGAAGAACTTCCTCCTCCAAAGGCAGCTGCAAAATCCCCAAACTCTTGGCTAGGCGCATCATCTGCCCGTGGATTGAAGTCATCATCGATTTCATTGACAATCAGTGTGGCACTATTAAGTGTCTTCTCCTGAGGTGGCACCGGTGAACATGTCTTAAACAAGTCATCCAATAGATCATGGTTATTATTGCTCGGTGTATTGCTAGTTGTCTGGTTGTCCATTAGATCTATGCTGGTGGGTGTGTCGCGATGCGTGGGCGAGTGTATGCCAGCGGCACTGCCGGCAGGAGCCTTGCCAAAGTTGGCCGCCGCACCCAAATCAATCTTCTTTTGCGCTGGCGGTGGCTTGGAGGCAGCAACAGATGGAGTGGGCTGCTTGGACACCGGTGAGCTGACTGCCTTCGATCGGATGTTCATGTTGAGGTTGGTCGGTGGTTTGCTCTCGCTGGCCACTTCGGCTGGGCTAGCCCTATCGTTGTAGCGATAGTTGCGTCTGCAAATGAAAAGAAAGAAATTCTGTAAGTGAATGAGAGAGAGAGAAAAAGACAAAAGTGTTAATTACCTGGGGCTGGGTGAGTCGCTGTCTGAGCCTTCGCGTTCGCCATCATAGTGAGTATCTTCATCTTCGTAGCGATCCGCCGTACTCTTGTCCGAGTCTGGAAAAGTGCAAGTCAATTATTTTAAAAACTCATCAATGATCACTCTCCGTATGCCGTACTTACACCAGTTATCACCACCACGATTCGAACGCCAATCGCCATCGTTGTATCCGCCACCGCTTCCGCCACCACCTCCACCGCCGCCACCACTGTAGCCGCTGTAGCCACCACTTCGCATGCCCATGGCATCACTGCTCATCCCTATGTACTTATCCTTATTTTTTTTCGCTTTTTTGCGCTCCTCGCGCAATCGATCATCGTCTTGTATGAAGTCTATAAGCTCTCGTACCTTATGCCTAACATTAATACCCTGATCTTTGCCGCCCTCGTCGGTGAACGTGTAGTTTTCCAACGCGCGCAGATCGTAAATATGCTCCCGCGACGAGGTCACCACGCGCTCCGATCCATTTCGCACCAAATAGTTTAGCAAGAGTAAACTCTGTGCAAAAGAAGCTGGTATTAGATTCAATTGGGTGGACTTCATCGGAACACTCACCTTGTAGGTGCGCCGCCAATTAGTTTTATTGTCCTGCAGCATGCGTTTCCACAGCATGGACATAACCTCCGGGAATGTCTCATAGGAGAAAGTGGCATGCGCCAGTTCTTGCATAAGTGGTCCAGTTGGACCCCATGGATCATCATTGGTAGCCTCGCGCACCTTCCCCTCGGTCTCTGTGTAATTCATTACGACATTGGTGCTGCATTCAGAAAGAGAAATAAAAAAAAAAATGAGAAATTAAATGCGTTTCCGAAAACTCTTGATTGGAAGAGAGGTAAAACAATTTTTAAATGTTGGCAGAGTTTTGTTTCGGAGCAGAATGTTCAGGTATTAGATTTCTGCTAAATGGATTGATTCAAATTAAAGCCCAGAACTACTCAACTTTTTTAATTGCGGCTCGGCGTATTTTTTATTAAACGACTCATTCGATCCAATGTATTTTTTCAGACGCAATAAAAGGACTGAAAATCCGTTTGTAATCTTACTTTAATTTTTCTTCTGCACACCTTGTTCATTAGTTGATCATTTACTATGCAAAGGGTATAAAAATTTTAAGTAGAAGTTTGCAACGCATAGAAAGATTCATTTCCGATCCCACTTTTGTTATTTTCAGGGAATCAAACCGGAACCAGAACCGGAACCGTAAACCGAAAATAACCTATTAAAACTCAGAACCAGAACCGGAACACATATTCTAAATTTTTTTGTATACCGGTATCCGAGGACCGATATTCTTGGTAACGAAATGACCGAAAAGAACATAAACATTGCACCGGTACAGTTTCGGTTCGGAGAGGGAAATTTTCTCGCCATTTTCTCGGACCCATATTATAATACCATGCTAACTATTAAACAAAAAATTACCTGGGTAACTACTTTGGCAGATATGTATGAATTTAAAAATTGTATCCATTTTTGTTCAAGTCTAACTAAATGATGAAATCAGCTCGCGCATTTACATTAATAATGTAATACCTTAAAAAAAAACGATTTTGTATTCTCTATGGATAATACATCTGATTGTTTATAACACAGGTCTACAAGTTTTTGCAACAGAGAAGATAGCAAACTTTCTATATGTATTTTTGGTCGCTTAATTAACCTTTTCATTTTTTACGAAGTTTTGATTTTGTTCATAAGATACAAATTGTTTGATTTTAATATGAAAAATATGGTAATTTTTTCCAAGATTGACCTCTTAGGAAACAAAAATAGATAGTCTTCTGTCTGCTCTTATTTACCAAATTTGTCGTTTTTCGATATCATCCCGGTCTTAAAAGTTTCGATTTCGATTTTTTTGCATAATATTTGCCATGAAAACTTCTTGTAGGTGGAAAATAACGATGTAATTATTGGAAAACAAAACAGTGAATACTAAAAAGTTATTTTAAATTGATTTCAGTTAATTTAAAGACATCTTGGAGGTTACAATTGTTAAAAAAAAGAGTCGTAAACTTCTATAGTTTTTGGTCCATAACATTAAAAAGCACGAGTACACTTTCCCAATAGGTGTGACCGGGTGGCGAAAAGGGTGGTAAGAAGGCTCCGGAGAACAAACGGATTAAACCAGAAGATCTTCTGGGTAGCTTAATCTCAAAGCCGGAAGAGATAAGTCCATGGACAAAAAAAGAGATCTCAAAACCTTCTTTCAAAAGTTGAAAAATGCGGATGGAGGAGACGAGTGTTCCATTTCAGCTAGTATCTTCTTACGGAAGGTACCAATTAATTAAGAGTTTTCAATGAGCTTGGGAATCTCAACATAATTTTTATTCAAGTTAAACATATGAATATTGGAGACAGTAAGCACCAGCTATATGCTAAAACACATTCGACAGGCAAGACAGGCTTCCTTGGGTGAAAAAAAAATATTTCAACAACCAGCACCATCCAATTCCAAATTTCTGCACTATTCAGAGCAAGATGCGAAATGCTAGATGTGAATAGTAGACGCTACATCAGGGGTACGGAAGCCAATTGCACTTTGTGCAACCTAAATGTGAAAGAGGACACGATCCATTTCATAGGAGTATGTCCGATTTGAAGTAAAAACAGAAATCTATAATGGCAAGAGGCACTGCTCTCATCGCAACAGGTTGTCATTATCCAATGTCGCCATCATCAATGGTGGAACCTAGGGATGCAAACCGGTTCTGAACCGAACCGAACCGCAATTTCAGCTGATAAACCGAACCGGCGTCCTTTCAAAAATGCCGAACCGAACCGAAAACCATAAAGCAAAAACGGTTCGGTTTAGTTCATAGACAAGCTTTACCGCTTTTAGCGCTTAGGTTCACCCAATGATACTTGTAAATTTGAAAATTTTCATCGACATTCAAAGATAAGTTTTATCCGAAATTAAGTTAAGAGACTACATATAGAACGAATTGATCCCTAGCGATGCTGGATCGATGTAGCTTTTAAGGATGTCTTGTCAACCGTACATCTCCTGCTCGCTTTGTTCACCGACCGCTTAATATACCTGACATCAAACTACTTTTCTCCCTTGAAAACTTGTCAATTGATTTGTGTGAATATCCCATCATCTCCACGATACTACATTCTCCATATTCTGTAAGATTTTAAGCATTTGAAAGGAGCACTTAAATATAAGGATTTTAAAGATTCTCAATTGTTTTCTAGGAATGGAATTTCCAAAGTGTGCGAAGAGTCTCCTATTTACTTTAGAAAGCATAATATTCGCAACTTGAAATTCAGCGCGAACCACTAAACCGAACCGAAACCGCGGTTTAGTTAGTTACAAAAAGCATGTAATGAACTGAGCCGGCGCACAGTGGGCTTGCTTGTATGGAGACTGCGGAAAAAAATACTTTCAGTAGATATATCGTCTTGAAACTTTGTTTACGGCTTTATAGAACCGTTCGATATGAGACTTAATTAAATGGGCGTGACTAAACTCTCACACTCCCACCCCTACCATACAATTTTACCAAGTCTAAGAAAAATGTTATATCAAAATTTTTTATTTGTGTTTCAATTTTTATTTATTTTGTTTTGCTATGTTAGTTTTTGTTTTAAAAGCCTTCACTTAACATAAAAAAATTAAATTATTTGATAATCCTCAAAAAAAAAAAAAAATTCATAATAAAACATACTATATATATCAGGGCTGTAAAAGAATGATTCATTTTTATTTTTAATTCACAATAAATTAACAAAAATTTAAATTAATTTAATTTTTCCAAAATCAGAATTGAATTGATTTTGATTTAATTCACTTCCAAAAAAATCGAATTGAATTGATTTTGTTTCAATTCAAGTGAATTAGAAAATTTGTATGTTCATTCATTTGATTTAAAACAGAATTGACTTAACTCTGCTACTTCACGCATTTTATCAAGGTGTAGACAATTAAATATCAAGGCGAAATATATAGTTTTAATATAAAGCAGTGCAAAATGTCTGAGCTAAATAGAGGTAATACTTCGCAAGAAGACAACAATGACGATTATGGGCCATCCACCTCTTAGAGAAGCAGAGCTAAATCGATTGAAAATGAAGGCACTATACCTACCAGGAATCTGCTGTTTAAAACCTATTTTACAGTAAGCAATAAGGTATGAATGTGTGGCGTACGCAGGGTTAAGCACCCCCGAATATATATTATAACCTTAATTCAATATCTAAACATACTAATGAATCAGAATTGGAAACACCGGATGCAAAATTGAAAACGGAATTATTGTAACAGGTGACTCGGCAAAGTCGTTAGATATGCTAAACAAGTATCCACAAATTAAGAGGACTTTTTTAAAATTTAATACACCACTGCCATCGTCAGCTGCAGTAAAGAGGCTGTTTTCCTACGCTTCAATTTTGAACGTTTCCAATCGTGGATGTCTGGGAGACGAGAATTTTGAAAAGCTTCTGAAATTAAAAGTTGACTTATAAAAATAAATATAGCTAACTAAAACTAGTATTGTATTTAAAACTAGAAGGCCAAGCTAACTTCGTCTGTGCCGAAGTGTTTATACCCTTGCAAATGCAAATGTCACAGTTTAAGAACGCTTACATAAAAATCAAAAAATTTTGTAACTAAAACCTATTTTCCGACAGATAAACGTCTGAAAAAAGTTTTTCTCACTAAGACTCAATTTCCGACCGATCGGTCCTATGGCAACCATAAGATATAGTCACCCGATGTCGATCAACTTTTACAAATTAGTTTGAAAGCGTTTAATATTAATAATCACCGACCTTAAGAACGATTTACTTAATAACAAAAAAATTTTTTTTTCACTAAGACCCATTTTCCGACCGATCGGTCCTATGGCAGCTATAAGATATAGTCATCCGATTTTGACCAAAATTTGCAAATCTGTTTGAAAGCATATAATATTATTAATGACCGAGTTTAATCACGTTAACATTGAAAACAAAAAAGTTTTTCTCACTAAAACCCATTTTTCGACCTATGGTTCCTATGGCAGCTATAAGATATAGTGATCCGATCCGGTCGGTTCCGGCATATTAGCAGCTCGATGGCTTTAAAACTGAGAGACTAGTTTGCGTAGAACCAGACAGACGGACGGGCGGACAGACGGACGGGCAAAGCTCAATCGACTTAGCTCGTCCCCCTGATCAAGAATATATATAGTTTATGGGGTCGGAAATGAATATTTCTAGCGTTGCAAACTTCTGGGCAAAATTATAATACCCTTTGCAAGGGTATAAAAATGATAGTACTCTATGGGGTCTAGTTTGCTTCATTCTGTCTGTTACATGCATTTGCCCGAAATTAGTATACACTTTTACTCTGCGAGTAAAGGGTGTAAAATCTTCTCATAATAAAAACAAAACATGCTTTTTAAGTTAAGTCAATTCTGTTTTAAATCAAATGAATGAACGTACAAATTTTCTAATTCACTTGAATTGAAACAAAATCAATTCAATTCTTTTTTTTTGTAAGTGAATTAAATCAAAATCAATTCAATTGTGATTTTGGAAAAATTGAATTAATTCAAAATATGTCAATTCGATGCCTGAATGATTCTCAGGAATGATTCAAAATTGAATCAATTGAATATCAAAGTTACATCTGGCTAGCTTAAAGTTATGGTTGAGTATAAATCTTTATAACCAACACTAATCAACAGATATTAATTACAACGTTTTGGAAAAGCAATCGGGTATGTCCGTACAACGATCGCTGTTTCGAGATTAACCATATTCTCTCATCAGCGGCCTTGTTTGGCTGTTCACACTTCAAACAACCCTACAGTTAGTATTTAAGCCTCTTTCAATCGGCGAATAAAGTCATAGGAATTCCTAATGTTGTAAATTCGCAGCCCAAATTTCGGCTATGGTTTTTTGTTCCTGTTGCTTATGGCTGCTGCTAGGTGGTTGGGCTATCCGTCCAATGATTCTCCTTAGCAGGGCCACGAGTTTTTTGTAAATACACAAGGTATTTTTTGCTTGTTTTATAATAGGGAAACCGTTTTTTTGGTTTTTACTACAAACATTATGGCGTACTGACCATTATTTATTTGTATATGGGGTTTAGTGACCTGTTTTTGATTTTAGTCAAAATTACATCTAGCTTGCTCGAGGTCCTTGCTACAGACGGCGCCGCATACACACCGAAGATTTTTATACCCGTTACTCGTAGAGTAAAAGGGTATACTAAAGTCGTGCAAATGTATGTAACAGGCAGAAGGAATCATTTCCGACCATATAAAGTATATATATTCTTGATCAGCATCAACAGCCGAGTCGATATAGCCATGTCCGTCTGTCCGTCTGTCCCTCTGTCTGTATGAACACCTAGATCTCAGAGACTAGAAGAGCTAGAGCAACCAATTTTGAAATGTAGACTCCTATTGTCTGCACGCAGATCAAGTTTATTTCAAATTTTTGCCACGCCCACCCACGCCCCCACAATAGAAAATGTTGAATAACTCCCACAATTTTTGAGATATAGATCTCAAATTCAAAACGTAGATTTATATTCGCAACATCTATAAGCCCTCCAATTTTCATCAAGATCGGATAATAAATAGCCGAGATAAAAAAATGTTGCATACTTTTCGGCTAACCCACCTCAGGCATACAGGAAGGCTATTAAACATTTGTTTCCATGAGTAACGGGAATATCGAAGTCGGTTAGAGCCGACTTTAACTTACGCTCTCGTTAGTTTAGTTAATGTTAAAAAAAAAACACTTCGTATTATTTAATGTACTACACACTAAAGCTGACGGCAGGCTGCCAAAGCTAGATTCCACCGATCTCATTCCAAAATTTGTAAACCATTTTGTATTATTTGTTTATGTTAACTTTTGAATAAAACCGTACCCTACGACTACTACTATAAATGCTACGTTGTTTATGTTCAGCAGTCTGTTGGATACTCAGATATACGGACCTGTTGCTGTGAGTGTGCGAATGGAAACAACATACACCCAACGCCACAAAAAAAGCCGCAGTCTAAATATTCACATACTTGTATGTTTTCTTGCTTGGGGTTTCTATAAATGTTTTCCGAATTGCCCAATTACTTTTTTACTGACTAATGGAATATTTTTAAATAAAAATGCATGTTTGTTTTTTAGAAAAAGGTTTTTTTCCAGACCCATATTAATTTTGGTGACTTTTCATAATTATGACAACTTTAAGAAAAAAAATTATAATAATTATAATAGTGCATACACTCAACAAATAATGATTTTTTTCCAAAAGAATACTTAATTTGCTATAATCTAATATATATTTTGTATCAAATTAATGTTAATTTTTTTTTTTAACTTAAATTAGTTCTTTGTAGTACCCCCTGCTTTAATTACACATTTTACCCTATTGGGCATCGAATTGTACAAAGCGCTTAAATATTTCTCAGTGATATCCTCGAACCATACTTTTTCTATCACATACTTCAATTCTACCATGGTTTTAGGCTTCCTTTTTTTTTATTTTCGCAGCCATAAGGGCCCAGACATTCTCTATTGGGTTGAGGTCAGGGCTGTTTCCGGGCCAATTTAGAAACTAAATGCCTAATTCTTCCTTCAAAATTGTTATCTTCGTTAAGAAGCTCAAAATTAATTGATTAAGTTGTTTTAATAACAAAAGCTCACTGAATTACTTACAGATCTCGAGCCCGATGGCAAGGTGCAGAATCATCTTGAAAAATAGGATCGTCTTCTTTCTCACTTATTGCCTCAATGCTAGGCACAACTCCACTTAAAATTATATCTTTATATTTTTCCGCGTTCACCATACCCTGAATCATTAAAATTTATTCAGTTTTATATTTAGATATGCATCCCCATATCCTAATGTATGGTGAATGCTTAACGGTTGCCACACAGCAATTTTCCAAATACGTCCGACCTTTCTACGGCGCACCTTGCAAGAGCCATCGGGTCCAATGAGATTGAATTTGGACTCATTCGAAAATAGGATTCGTGACCATTCGGAATCACTCCAATTTTTTTTTTCCTTGGCCCAGTTTAGCCGATTTTCCTTCATTTTATACCCGTTACTCGTAGAGTAAAAGGGTATACTAAAGTCGTGCAAATGTATGTAACAGCCAGAAGGAATCATTTCCGACCATATAAAGTATATATATTCTTGATCAGCATCAACAGCCGATTCGATATAGCCATGTCCGTCTGTCCGTCCGTCTGTATGAACACCTCTAGATCTCAGAGACTAGAAGAGCTAGAGCAACCAAATTTGAAATGTAGACTCCTATTGTCTGCACGCAGATCAAGTTTATTTTCAATTTTTGCCACGCCCCCTCACGCCCCCGCAATTTGGAAAAAACGTCATATCTCCTACAGTTTTGATGATAGATGGTTCGTACTTTCTAGAGATATCTAGTACTCAAAATTATTTATCGATTTGCTGAAGGAATGATAAAGATCGGATGAACGATACTCAAGTTATGAGCAAAAAACGGTCAGTTAACACCCACCACCCACCCCACCCATAACCTAAGCATTGCGTTCAGCAGCAATCTTAGTGAGAGAGAGAGAGAGAGAGAGAGAGAGAGAGAGAGAGAAAGAGACTTAGAGAGCGCACTGCGTTGTGCGTTGTGTGTTAACTGGCCGTTTGACTCGTGACCAAATTCGAGCTGCGACATTAAGGGTGCAGAGTATGTAATAGTCGGGCTTGACCGACGTTTTCAAAAGTTTTGTTGTCTGATCTGTTTATCGTGATGAATTTGGAGTCATTTATGTTGGATTTTAGTAATTGACAAATGTCTATTAATATCTGGCGGATAATAAATAGCCGAGTTAAAAAATGTTGCATACTTTTCGGCTGACCCTCCTCAGGCATACAGGAAGGCTAATAAACATTTGTTTCCATGAGTAACGGGTATATCGAAGTCGGTTAGAGCCGACTTTAACTTACGCTCTCGTTTTTATTTAGGAGTGGCTTTTTTGCAGGTGTCCCTGCCATTAAACCCACTTCATTTAAACGACGTTGAATTGTTCGGGTCGAAACATCCTTTGCAAATTGTTGCCGTACCTCAGATGCTATCTCAGCTGCATCTTTAAAGCGATCCTGCAGTCTCGTTTTCATGATAATACGATCTTCTCGTGCTGTGGTGCATTTTTTCATTCCCGATCCTTGCTTCCTTTCCACTTCACCTGTCTCACGATATTTTTTTAAAAATCGAAGCGCTGAACTTTTATTACAACCTGTCTGAGCTGCTATTTGACGATTTGGTACATTTTGTTCAGATAATAAAATAATTCTCTCCTTCTCCCGAATACTGAACTGCTTTCCTTTAGGCATACTTTTAAAGGTGTCTTCAAAAATAAAGTTCTAGAAAAAGCTATTTTGACAACTGAGCTCTTGAAATGATGAATCTATGTGAAGAATATTTAAGGCAACCCCCCCAAAAAAAATATGAGCATAGAACGGCATTTAGGGAAATCCCCGCATAGTGATGGCAAAAATTCATAAATTTTCGAGGTGCGGCTTTTTTTGTGGCGCTGGGTGTAATTTATAATTTGTTTCATGGTTGTTAACTTTCAAAAATATATAGACCCGCTGATATCTTGAGTAAAAGTTTGAAGAACGTGGATGCTTATCCAGTTATTAAAGAAGACTGCGAAGTAGATTAAAGTATTTAAAAAGATATGTAATTTATTGATTTAATTAATTATAACCACCTTCCACAACTTTAAAAAAATTACAAAAATTGTGCAAAGTAATAATGTACCTAAATTAAAAATGTTAAATAAAAAGTGTTAAAAATTACGCGGAATTTTATAGGCAACGGCTTAAATTTTAAAAATCCGAAAAATTATTCTGGAGAAGTGTTTATGTACAATGTACATTGTATATACATACATGCCAGCTTTTGACAAAGAAAAATTTTTTTTGGAATTTTTTAATGGATAGATGGCCCGAAAAAGGCTCGTGATGGTAATGATAAAAATTGCAGTTAAAAATTCCGGGATGGTTCTAGTCGTATAGGTATACAAAAAAAAATAGCTAACTTATTGCATTTTATATATAGCATTGGGGAGCGATTCTGCCTACGGAACTCGAGAATGCCCACTTTCATCTATTATCAGATTTCTCGTTTGCCAAAACCAAAAGCAGCCGATATTGTTGTCCAAGTTTCGCAAAGAGAGATTATTGTGCAATCTCTTGGAAACGATCAACAACTAAAATATATAAAATAAATCGTATAAATTTCTTAAGTAATCACAGACTTTACTGATAAATATATAACGTACCAACACAGCTTTTAAACGGTTCGAATATATATGTAAAACAAACATGGCTTTATTTCTGTTGACACTGATAGACACTTAAACGTGTTAACTGTCGCCACTGGGCCAGAGAGGACCTTATCAGTAATTATTTCTAGAATCGTGATACAGCCAACAGCTTGACGCGGCTATCAGGTATTGAAACAGTTTACACGATTAGTTGCGAATGCAACTCGAGTTACATTCTTTGGAATGGTCAAACAGCGGAATTGAGCACTAAACGGAAATTCGAACCCCAACCAGGCACCCACCGTATGAGGCGACCCATTTCGCCTTAATGGGAGAGAAAATAATTAATAACGAAAAGCAATTTCACTGGAAAGTCATTAGCAGAGGCAGCTGGAAGTACAAATGTGAACACAGTTGGAAAATATCTTTATTCTTGGGCAAACAAATTGTTGCCTTGATAAAGTTGTGTATACACACACTCACGCATACATATGCAATGCATGCATGCTTGCAAGTATTCACTAAAACTCGGAATTCCGGCAAACAACCTTGAAATGCTACAAAAGTTGCTCCAAAAGTAACAACGTCTGTATATAATCAAATTAATTACAAACACTCATCTCGTAAATAAGTCTAACTTAGCTAAGAACTATCACCGTTTTAGGCACGAAATTAAAAAAATAGCACCTGTCCGCTCAAGGGGAATGGCCATAGAGAGGGGACGTGGGAGTGTCCCCTTCCATTTACACTTGCCCCGCGAGTGGAAGGGAGAGAGATAGCGAGAATATTGTACACATATTATCCTATAGGAATTTACATTTACTTTCTATGCATGATGCTGCACTTAACTTACACTTTGTCCGCCAATTCGCGCACTTTCCACATGCTTATAAATTTATCAACCATTTTAACGCAATTTTATGCTTTGGAATTTTTCACACTGCAAAAATTTTACACTACAAGTACAACTATCGTGTCGAACTCGTTTACGTTGTTGTTGAGTGTTTGTAACTATGCCGTTGTTTTGCTTTTGCATGGAAATTGAGCCCCGTGTTTGGTTAACAGCCGTGATTAAGACTTGAGCGTGCACTTTCTGCACACTTCTCTTGTTTTGGGACAAATAAAAAGCGTAAAATTAAAATGAAAAATTTTTGGTGAGCTGTCACCCACACACATGCACACACACACGAAGCAGATAAATTTCACAGTGCTGGAAAACGATTAAGTTTTGGACAAAGGTGCGCTATCGAAGTATCGATATATATCGACTTATTAATAGTGACTGGTATATGGTGACTTCATGATTTTACTACGTCGTGATAACTCTTAGGTCAGCTCCAGTTTTACACCTGTTTTTGATATGAAACATCTTTAATTTCGGTACGGAAGAGGAGTAAAATTTTATTTGAGCGTAACGTGACGCTGACGTCATGGAAGGGGGAGGGGAGGGGTTGGTTGGCTTAATATTGGGAGCATTGGTTGGAATATTGGTTTAACAGTGGGTTAAAGGTGATTTAACAGTGACTTGACAGTGACTAAACAGTGACTTATCAGTGAGAGGGTGGTGGTGTGGGGGGGGGGGGCTTGGGTTAAATTCTTTATATTTTTTACTATTTCAAGATTGAGATTAATATTTCTGCCTGTTACTCCATTGCGACTGTTTTTTTAAATTTATCTTTGGAGCAGCATAATAAACAAGATTTGCAGAAAATAAGAAAGAACACAGCAGCAAGTGATCTCGTTGTTGGTATTTCTACTCCCCGTTAGTTTTTTTCATTTGAAAGATTGCCATTGTTGATTTATATACCATTGAGAGAGCTTGTGATTTTAATATTAAGCCCTTAAATTTGGCATCACGTTTCACATCAAAGCCTCGTGAGTGTTAACGATGATATATGTACGATATATGTATGCATTTAATGCAGGGGTCGTCAAAACACACATGCTCATTTTGGCTGCGTGTGTGTGTTTAGAGTGCGCTCAAGAGAATAGTATAAACTCGTGTACTGTCGGTGTGTCGACGTCGCTGCCGCAGAGCACGTCGTACACACTTCAGATAGGGCGCCGGACTTTGATTTAATGCAATTTAAGCATAGTTTTGCAATGAATAAATTCCTTTTTGAATTCTCATTTACAAGGGTAAAAAGAAATAAATAAGCTTGGAATGTTATGAGTATATTGCAAATTTTTTTTTTTTTTACTTTAGACAGAGAAAAAGTTCTTTTGTAGGAGACGTGATTTTTATTCTATTTGTATAAACGTCAAATTACGCAACGTATAAACGTTGAAGAGCTACTGGTCCAGTGTTGTAATACGCTTTTGTTAGTTGGAATCAGCTGCCCGTTGCTGTCATCCTAATAGGAAAGTTAAAATATTATTAAACCGAAATATTAAATGAAACACCGAGTGATAATGAATTAGATACTGTCAAATGATAAGATGTCGAAGATAAGGAGACAGCGAACAGAGTTTCACTGCTCTTATACGGCTAGAAAAAATGTAAACAAAAAGGTTATGTAAACTTCTTGTGTGTCTTTTTGCAGCGTGAAGTGAGAAGTTTCGCCGCCCGCCTAAGGAACTTTATTCAAAATGTTGGGGCTACAACGCTTTACCGGCAGTATTGTCAATCAATTGTATCGTCGCGCGACATACAGCAGCAGTGCCAGGGCTGCAATGGCCGCATCCCATGGAAATGGAAATGGACAGCAGGCGGAGGTGCAAGAAGCGGCGCCGGTAGCTGATAGGAAACCAAAAGGTTAGCATGTTTGACAATCTGCTTGAATCACTCTAAATGTACCAAATTTTAGGACAAATGGTAGCAGCTGCCTTTGAATCCCTGCGAAATGAGGACGATAAAAAAACAGCCGCGAGCCCCGCGTCGAATAGTATAGATGAACGTATTGTCAATGCCAAGACAGTGAACGGTCTACTGGGCGTAACCGAAAGCAATAGCGGTTTCTCACGCAAGCATGCCCTAAAGATCGTGTCCATTCTGGCCGAATGGAGTACCATCAATCGTGTCAAGATTTCCGATTTTGAGAATGACACCAGATTTCAGCGCATCTGTCGTATGCTGGGACGCACAGTGCCCAAGAATGGAGCCGGTGGCAACAACAAACTTCCTGGCGAAGCCAATGGCAACGGAGGAAAACGCATATCGGGCTTTCGTACTGATGATCTGAACACGGTTCTGGGGGTTGCTGGCGATGATGAGGCCGCCAAATTGATAGCCAGCATTAGCCTGCCGCAAATGGTCAAAGTGATGAGCACTTTGGCACAACGTAAACGGCGCAGCACACCCCTGCTACGCTCTCTGGCCTTCAATATCAGCAGCTCCTCGGAACAGTTGGATCTAAAGCAGTCGGCGGATATTTTATATGCTATGGCCACACTCAATTTCCAGGATTCGGTGCTAGGTGCCAAAGTGTGTGCGGATGTGCAGGCGGCGCTGCCCAACAATTTGGAGAAATCCGCGGTAGTGGGCTCCATTCTAACCAGTTTGGGCATTTTACGCTATCGTGATTTGGGTGGGTTCTTTGGAAACTTGATTTTAAACTGTTTAATTCCCAATATTTACGTATTTTGGCAGACATCTTGGAATCCCTAACGCAGTGGCTGTTGAAAAACAGCGAAATATGTCGGCCTCAAGATCTCAGCGCTTACTTCTTGACCTCAGCTCTCTTGAATTTCAAAAGCTCTCAGCTGGAGGAGGTGAGCAAAAAGTTGGTCAAATCCATAGTGCGTGAGGATTTCACTAGACAATCGGAATGGCTGAACTATGTCTGGTCACTGACCATGCTGGGACTTGTGGAGCACACTCAGCTGGAGTCGGTTTTAAGGTGAGTTACAGATTTCTTTAAAATTGTTCAAACTTTTGCCCGTTTTTAGCGAGGACTTCCTGCAGGCACTGGAAAAGGATAAGACCGGTGTAACGCCCACTTCCAAAATGAGGCTATTAAACCTGAATAGTTATGCACAGACAATGGCCAAAGATTATAAGGGTGTACTACTGCCAGCCGATAGTCCCGCCTACCAGGTGCCCATGGCGCATACCAAATCAAAACAACTACTGGTCAATGGCATGCTGGATGCCCTTAAGAGCTTGCTGCCCGTAAGCAATCATCTTAAGAGCTCTGTGGACAGCAAAATGGGTTTCCTTATAGGCAAGTAGCTAAAAAAAACTTCGTATTTAAATGAATTTTAGAAACTAAAACTTTATTAAATTCACAGATGCTTTGTGCCATTTTGATGTTAACAGAAATCCCCTACCCTTGGACAAGGAGCATCCCCAGGCTATAAGGTGGGTTGATCACAGTCCTTCATAAGTCGTAAATGTGAAGTAAGAATTTATGCTTACTTTCAGGGTGGCCCTCATGGTAATTGATTTTCATGACATTTGCCATGGCACACATCGAAGTGCAAGCGGCGCCACGAATCTAACCTTTGATTTGCTGGAGAAGAATGGCTATCATGTTATTCCAGTGCCCTATAATGAGTTCAGCACTAGTGACAAGTTACTGAAACGAGTTCAGTATTTGGAGGCGAAATTTAAGGCCATTGTTAGTAGCAAATAAATGAAACCAGTTATAGCTTTTTTTCTTCTTTTTTTGTAATGTTTGGATAAAAATTAGAATTGTTTAAATTTTGTAAATGTTTGATTAGGCGCCTGAATTAAATGCTAAATATATAGAGTTTTTTTGAAATATTAATGAATCGGTCGATCAGTGACATTTAAGGCATAAAATATCGCTGGCAGTAAGTCGCAGAATAGTAATCCCTATACCCATCTTGAGTCATATTTTAACCCCATCCACATATAACCCCATCACTGATCAGTAATTTTAGTAATCATCATAAACTTTAACATTAATGAGAGTTCCTGAACAAGAATCAGTGATACACATTTTAAATCATATAAAATGTATCACTGATTAGTGATCAACATTAATTTTCCTCTTTTGAAACATTAAATTTGCAAAAACACCATAAATCCATAGTCATCTATTCTGCTTCCAAGTTACTACTACGCTGCTTATTCATGCCCACCTTCCACCACTGGCCCGTCTCTTGGAATTCGGTGGCCACAGCAGCCAGAGTATGGAACAAACTTCTGGCCAACATATGACGATTGCTCACATGCAATATGAACTTGGGATCATAGACTTTTTCAATATCATCAATTTTGTAGTGATCGCGTGTCTCTCGCTCCGTGAGACATACACAATTCCAAGGCGCCCAGTCATCGCTCTTAATCCAACGCGGCAAGCTGAGATAGAGATGTAAAATCCTTAAGGAATCATTCCATTGCATATACAAAGCCGTTACCTACCGCAACTCATTGAGACTTTCCGTCTTACTTAGAGCCGAGTGGCCATGCCAGATTTTATCTATGATATGACGCACATCGTCCTGCTGTAGCACAAAGGCAAATGAGGTGGCACACTTGCGTTTCCGTTCATCACGCTGAATGCAACGCAATATCGACTGGTACACCGTGTTCTCTGTGGCCGTCAACTGTGTGCATATGCCAGGCACTTAAATTCAAGAAAATGATTTGAAAATAGTTTTGAGTTTCCCCACTTACCTTAAGGTAGTAACAACTCTTGCAAGTATCCACATGACTCTGACGCGTACGTATGGCAAATTCAGCATAGGGTTTGACCTTCTTGCACACAATGCACATGCGAGAGGGGATTTCTGTAAAGGATGATGGAGTTAACAGTTTGAAAAAATGCAAAAGTGATGAAATAAAATAAGCGTTCCTAAAATAAAGCTACTTTTCTAAGTGGCCGAGTGAATTATGTGATCTTAAGTTGAAATCCAACACACCAAAATTTCGCCTGGCTTTTAATTTGTTAAAAGGAGGAAGGTGAATGTGAATGTATGTTTGATTGTTCCTTATAGGCGTTTAAACCCGCTGAGCCGATCTACATGAAATTTTCAGAGAATATTCATATGTTCACAGACCAAATTTCAAGTTCACAGCTTAAATAAGTTTTGAGATATGGCTCTGATGCACTTCTGAACCGTTTTTAAACGCTTTCGAACCGGTTAATAGCCTATCACTGTTTCCTGATCCTCATGAAAATTAGACAGAGCATCAATCATATGAAAAATTTCAAAATTGGAAATGTTCTGCAGATCAATGCTTAATAAAATCGTATTAATTTCTACTTACCGTAATGGTAAACCAAAGTTCGATATATTAGAGTTTAGTGGACTCAGAATTCAGAATTCCCCTTTGTCCAAATACTTTTTAATTAAAGTAAGAGCTGCCAAATATTTTTGTTGAGTTTAAAATATATATATGTAAAATGCCTTTCCTTTCATCCTTTTATAGATTTCAAACATTAAACCTTTAAGTTTTTGGCGGCTCGAGGTCACGCTATGCTTGCACATAACTTTAAAACAGAAACACTCCACAAAGGAGGCTAGTTGACCGAACAGCTGTTTCATGAGCATCTCTGACCAATCATCAACGGTCTTTGCCTGATCTACTGCCAGCAAACAGCTGCCTCCTCGTGCCAGCGACGCCATAATCGCTTGGGAATTCCAACACGACTTAACAGTAAAAATGTGTGTGTGTCCCCAAATGGCCTTACAATGTTAGTGAGAGAGCAAAGCACCCTGATGACTGGGCAGAGATGCACATGAAACAGCTGTTCGGTCAACGAGCCTCCATTGTGGTGTGGTGTGTTCCTGTTTTAAAGTTATGTGCAAGCATAACGTGACCTCGAGCTGGCAACATGGATATCAATCATAATGGTTTGCTTTTCTTACAATTCGACTATCATTCATCCCATCTTTATCATTCTTTCGCCAAATCGATAAATAATACTGATTACTAAATATGCGTAAGAGGTACAAAGTTTGTACCATCACATAAGCCGGATGGTGAACTCTCGGAATGAGTTCGGAGGTTTGTTTTGATGACACAGCATACACTCTATCGTTCGGTTTGTTGAACGATTCATCTATGGTGAACATTTTCTTTCTTGTCTTGCGTTTTCGTTCAATGCTGTTGTGAGCAAGTGGCCGGTGTGTCTCTTGTATGCAGTGATTCCCAAGTCACGTTTTATGATGCGCGACATGCTGTCTCACTAGACATGATTTTCTGCTTGCGCAGTGGAATTCGACGGATGCGATCTTTCACGGCTTTGATGGCTTGGAGTGTTCGCATAGTGCTCGGACGGCCGGGTTTCGAGCGGTCTTTTATTCCATAAGTATCCTCAAATAACTTAACAGTACGATACACAAAGTTTCGGGTGATTTTCAGTGGGCGCAACATTCGAAAGATTTCACCTTTTTTTGTGGCCGCATTTATGCAGGCCAAATACGACAACACGATTTTCGAGCGAGCCCCGTTCCATGATTGCAAACAACTGACGCCAAAATATTTAGATGCAGTAATATAGCATAAATGTCACTTGTCAAAGAGCCGTCAAGTTAAGTGGATGCGTAAAATGGTTTTCGAGAACGATTGTGTTCAATACGTGTACCAAACCATTACTAGATACATTCCGATTAACTTTAAACTTTCAGTTCCGGATTTAAACCGGTTCAAAATTGGTTCATAGCCAACGAAAAAATTTAAGCTGTTATCCGGAAAATTGGTTTGTAGGTTGATAACGTGAGAGTTACAAATTTTACAGGTTGAAGACCGGATCTAAACTAATGTTAATGGGATCCAAATCGGCTAAAACTCATCTCAGAATTAATTCAAGCCATGAACGTGATAAAGTTGGGACAAGTTCAAATGGTAATACCCATTTTTTCAGCCATCCTTATCTTGAATATGAGTGAAAAAACGATTGGCGGAGTTTTCGGCCGATCGGGACAGAATTTAAGCCGTTTTGTACTTAAAATTTCAATAATGTTTTGTTCTTTGAAACATTCTGGAATCGAAAAGCGACTGTTAATGATATTAAAATGAGAACAAACGTTCTTTAATCAACTTCATACTTACAGTAAATCGAAAAATTTAAGAAAAACCCGTTCTTAGTTTAAGTACAAAATATCTAGCATTGAGTACAAAACAGACCTACAATAGACTTACTAGCTCCAAAAATAGTGCAACGGAAAGTGCGAATTATTTTAAATTTCCATCGTGGTTCTAAATTTTTGGTAATGGACTGGGGTCAGATTTCTGACGCACAGTAAAGCCATTTTGGTCCTTGGTTAATTCATTTCCTTTGGATGCTT
Organism: Lordiphosa magnipectinata; assembly: GCA_037044535.1. Classification (NCBI taxonomy): domain Eukaryota; kingdom Metazoa; phylum Arthropoda; class Insecta; order Diptera; family Drosophilidae; genus Lordiphosa; species Lordiphosa magnipectinata. Next base: position 73,778 of record JBAMBO010003983.1, read on the forward strand.
CCAGCCTTATTTGATTTAGTACAGAGGCATGTTTTCAAGAACAAATTGGGAATAGCTTGAGAATTAATGGGCTTAAACCAAGAATATTTTGTATTCTATGAACTTTTGTTTTAATACAAGAATGTATTGGGGTTGACTTTAGAAAATATTAGACTTTAATTAAGAATATTTTTTACTTATTTTAAGAGAAAATCGGGTTGTAGTTAAGACCATTACAAGCTAAAAGATTTTCAAATACTTTGAAATGTACTTAATACATAAATCCCGAAACCATCTTAAGTCAATTATTTCGGCAGCTATATGCTATAGTCGTCCGATTTGGATCAAACTTGGCAAAATCGTGTGGTAGCATATAATATTGATCAGTAACAAGATTCGGAGCGATAACATTGAAAACAAAAAAGTTTTTCCCACTAAGACTTTTTATCAGACTGATCTTTTGTATGGCAGCTATACTATATAGTTGGCCGATTTTCATAAAACTTAGTGGAAATGTGTAAAAGCATAGAAAACTTAAAAATACAAGGTTTGAGCACGTTCGAGTTAAGGACAAAAAAGTTGTTCTAACAAAAACTACTTTCTCGACCGATAGTTGCTATGGCAGCTATATGATATAGTCATCCGATCCGGCCGGCTCCGACTAATATGCAGCGTATTTGTACCAAAAGACTTCGTGCAAAGTTTGGTTAAGATAGCTTCAAAACTGAAGGAGGAGATAGCATAGAAACACACGGACAGACGGACGGACATGGCTATTTAATCTCAGCTCGTCACGCTGATCAAGAATATAATCAGCCATGCTCCCATTTTCGCTTTTTGTTCACCGGTTTTTGTACCAAATTTGAACTCTAAATAGCAAAATTTTTACGAAAGCGAAAATGGGAGCGTGGCTGATATACTTTATGTGGTCGGAGATGCTTCCTTCTATGCGTTGCATACATCTGGACATTTTAATATACCCTCTACAAGGGTATAACGAGAGCGTAAGTTAAAGTCGGCTCTAACCGACTTCGATATACCCGTTACTCATGGAAACAAATGTTTAATAGCCTTCCTGTATGCCTGAGATGGGTCAGCCGAAAAGTATGCAACATTTTTTTATCTCGGCTATTTATTATCCGATCTTGATGAAAATGATGGAGGGCTTATAGATGTTGCGAATATAAATCTACAATTTGAATTTGAGATCGATATCTCAAAAATTGTGGGAGCTATTCAACATTTTCTATTGTGGGGGCGTGGGTGGGCGTGGCAAAAATTTGAAATAAACTTGATCTGCGTGCAGACAATAGGAGTCTACATTTCAAAATTGGTTGCTCTAGCTCTTCTAGTCTCTGAGATCTAGGTGTTCATACAGACAGACGGACGGACGGACAGACGGACATGGCTTTATCGACTCGGCTGTTGATGCTGATCAAGAATATATATACTTTATATGGTCGGAAATGATTCCTTCTGCCTGTTACATACATTTGCACGACTTTAGTATACCCTTTTACTCTACGAGTAACGGGTATAAAAATGCCAGTGAGCCATTTTATTTTAAATTTTTAATTTTGAATCATTTAAAAAAACTTGTCTAGGTAAAAAATTCAGATCATAGGACAATATTAGACCGACTTAAGGGTACTACCTGAGTTTTTTGCAGCCAACTCATATGGGAGAAGTGGAATAACAGTTAAATCAAACAATATACTCACTTTTAGTAGTTTGTTCATTTTTTTGAAACTTGATCAGTTCGAAGAATAAAATATTTTGCCGTTTGCGTAGAATTTCCACATCGCTAGACTTGGCATAGAGCAGGAGATTCTTCTCGCGATCAAAAAGATCGAACAGCTGAAAAGCATAAATGAAAAGGTTAAGCATAATTAATGTCCCATCCCACCCTTATCTTAGTCCACCTCGGGAAAATTGGGAAAACATGTCTCCTCCATTAGCAACTCCATGACGCGACGAATGAGCTGCAGACGATTCTCTTTATCCAGTGGTTGCCTCAGATCCTTGTAGATTTCGGTTAGAAAACGCACACGTTGTGTTCTCAACAAATCCAGGTGGACTTTGCAATCCTTATAGCCAATCCATTCAATCGGTTTGCCGATTTTCTTTAGCAATTGGTCCTTACGAAAATCCTCCATGGCCATGTATACCAAACGACGCTTTAAGACGTTTATTGAAGATGCTTCATACGAATTTAGCCAATGTCTTTACCTGCTTGTCCACACCGTTCAGCAACTGGATTTCTTTGTCCAGTAAGATGTTGACTTCGGAAATGCGGGCAGGACCCTCATAGTTGGCCGCAATACGTTTCAGTTCTGCACGTTTCCAGCGTCCCACCTCAGCGTACAGCAGATCAAAGTCATCTTTGGTGCGGGGAAATTGCTTAATGGCGTGCTGTCGCTCCACACGCTCCTCCACACATTTCTCATAGCGTTTCTCTTCCTCCTCGCGATTACGCACCAGGCGACGATATTCCGCGGCACGCAAATGTATGTACTTCCATAGTATCCAACGACGCCAGTTTCGTTGTATGAGCTGAATCTTCTCCAGCTTTCGCTCGGCACGTTCTTTTTGGGCAAAAGTCTGATACTTGCCTGGCACAATGGTGAAATCAGTGGCTGCCGATACATACAGAACATTGATGCCATCGAGAAAACATTGCACCGATTGCTCATGGGCGGTATTCTGGAAGGGATGCGGAGAAAGGAATAAGATAAGACAAGGGATTAAGCATAAGTGATTCAGGCTAACCAAATTCTTTTCCTTGTGCTCCCAGGTCTGGGTGTCTCTTGTTCTGTAGCGTCTATACTTCCATTTGTCAAAATAGGGACCAGTTTGGGTAAAGGCATCTAGATACTCCTTACCGCTGACCTTATCCCTGTAGCCACACAGAAAGGGCTTGATAATGGCGGCATTTTCAATCTCCACTAGGACATTCTTGGGCTGGCCATCTTCCGTATCTTCACCGGCTATGTGAACGGTTATGAAGTCCGGTAGGCGATGTTTGCTGCGAATTTGGATTTTATTATTTGGGGAAACTAAGAGATCAGGGATGGAAAACGCACAGGAATTGGGAATGGTTTTAAGATCAAACCGCGGTTTTACTTCCTTTCTCCTTTCTAATTATGTTTCAAAATGGAAAAAGCAAAAATAATGTTTTGCGAACCCTTTTAACCGCACTAGTAAATGAAATATCCAAAATCTAGCTTTAAGGCCCAATTTGCATCCCTTTATATGTAAGACTTCCTACTCACTCGTAGTACACACTCAAATCCAGTTTGGGTAGCGAAGTCTGACTTCCCTCATCAACCGCCGCGCCGCCCACCTTGCAATATTCCAGCTGAAACTCGTGTATACCAAACTCATCGTATTTGGTGGAGTTAATGGGCAGCGAATCACATAGAATGCGCTCTGCCTGCTTCAGCACCAACAGTTCGGGATTAACCTCAAACTTACGCGATATGTCCTGCTTAACCTCCGCCATGGTCATACAATTGGGATAGACCTGAGCCACAATTTGCGTATCCGATATACGAAACTTGACCGTAACATTTTCCAAGTCCACACAACAATCCTCAGAATGTTGAGGCTCCGATTCTGTGCTGTGTACATCAAAGGGCGGGCTACAGCCAGCCGGCATTTTTGGTCGTTCCGAGGGATCAACATTAAGCTGCACATTGCACACATGCGCTGGTGGACACTCAAGAAGGCTCATAATGTTTTTTTCCCAAAATAAAATATATTTGTATATGAAACAAAGTAAACTGCCTGCTGAGACTTATTGGGTCAGCGACTGGGGGGCAAGTAATTTGTTCGATAAATTTTGTTACTCCGCTGCTAGGCGCCCTGTTGTGGCAACGTGCCTTCTTCAACGTACCAACGCATATTCTGTTCTCACGCATTCGCCAAGGCATTTTCACGAGTCTTGGAACTCTTTGAGGTGAAAGCGCCACTCATCTAATGAGACCATAAATTTGCATACGCAACATTGTTATTTCTAATTGCCCCAATTTCGGTTTCTTCCCCAAAATGGTGAGTTATGAATCTCTTTATTATTTATTGCATAAGTTTCTTTTGTTGTTGACAACGGTGACGCTTAATTACTTTTACTAAATGGTTGGAAAGGTTGGACTAGCCACGCGTGAAGATGATTAGCTGCTGCTTGCCCCAAAACGGAAGCTGTGATAATAATGATGATTTACTCTTATATCATGATATATGAACATAACAATTTAGATCGAGCTTTCTTTAGATGTTGACCCACATGCTTGACAACTTTGCCTGCATTAGTTTTGAGAAGGAAATTTGATCCCATTAAGAAGTTTATCGAGCTTACGCTGATTGCTAATAATGGCCATTGCAAATAAGAAGATTAGCAAACAGTACGTAGGTGTTTTCATTTGATAAAGATAAATATAAAGTTTCAAAGGTAAACAATGGGCTATAAGATTTTATTTACTACTTTGCATTTAGTGGGTATAATTCTGATGATCGTTTATATTCAAGTTTGAAGTGCCAAAAATTCGCCAAATCGTCGAAATCTCAAACTATTTCTGAAATATTGCCCTGAATCACTCTTGAACCGTTCAAATCCGGTACTAAACCATTAAAATATCTAACTCTTTTTCAACTTCTTTTCAACTTCATTGCTTAAATCAATTTAGATATGACTTTCAACCACATTCCAAGCGGTTCAGCCAGCTGGTTCGAAATCAGTAAAAGATCAAACTCCATATTACCACCTTACAGAACAAAATTCAAGTTCATAGCTGAAATAATTTCTGAGTTTTATGATTACTTCATTGAACCGTTTTAAACCGCTTTCGAACCGGTTCACAGGCCATAGGCTATGACTCTTTCCTGATCGGCTTGAATATATTGTAAAAATTTCATGAAGATAGGTTCTGCGGTTAAGATGCCTATAAGAAACAAATTCACAAACATACATTTACTTTAATATTTATGAATAGATTGTAGATGCATTTTAACCGGCTCGAAGTCAAACAATTGTATGTATAGATTGCACAGTTCGACAAAATCCAACTTTTTCAAAAAACCGCGCATTAGACCCTAAAGTTCGTTTACAAGGAATTTCTGTAAGCATCACCTTTTACCCAGTTTTTCGAATAAAGCCAATAGGCTCGCGTTTTATGGGTACTTTTGTACTTGCAAGACACAGCGACTACAATTTTAACTTATTTTTTAATTATTAAACTTAAAAATCTACAAAACTCAGCAAATACGACCAGGCTCACTGGGAACGCAATATGAAAAACTCATTTCCATCGTACAATTGGAAGTGATCGAACATAAATTCTGCAATATTTTTAAAAGCGCACGGTAGATTTGTATTTAAATCGATTTTTATGATGATATAACGGGCTATTGCATGTCCCTAAGAGGTGGTGCTCGACATCCAAAAAACCGCGAATTGGAGTAAAAATTTTATATTCACCCTCGAACCACTCCATATGGACTATAAGCCAGACGTAAAAATAGACCGAACTGTCTTTTCAGATTGACCAAGGAAGCTTTGGGTCGCGGATTATAGGCTATTATTTTTTACCAGCAATTGCCTTTGAACAACATTTATCATTTTTGTACGCTTCCCCAAAGTTATGGAATTAATCTTATAAGTAAAATTCGTCATTGCCACAAAGAAAAAGTACAATTTCATTTTATATTGTCTTTGGTGGAGAAACCGCGATGCGCTAAGATGCCTTGATCTGAAGTACTTAAATGATATGATATGTTTCCCTCAATGTCAATGTTTTTCTAAGGCAATCGCTATTACAAGAAGTAAAAAAGTCGGTCAAGCCCGACTGTAATGTTCTCAGTACCTGCAGTAGCAGCTGAAAGCAGCGCTGTGGCAGCAGATCTTTATCAGATAGGAGATATAACTTTTATAATATGCGGGGGCGGGAGGGAGCGTGACAAAAATAAAAAATAAACTTGAGCTGCCTGAAAGCATAGGAAATTTATGTACCATATATGTCAAACCTCTATCTCTTACCATCTCTGAGATCTGTGCGTTCATACAAACAGACGGACATGGCTATATCGACTTGGCTGTTGATTCTGATGAAGAATATATATACTTTAGGAGGTCGGAAATGATTCCTTCTCCCTCTTTCATAATTTTGCACAAACTTAATGAACTCTGTGTACCATTGGTAAAGAGTATAAAAAGAAGAAAATGAAAATGTGATAAGCTAGAAATCGGACAATTGTATATGGTAAAACTTTTTTTTCTGGTCCAAAAGCTTGTAAACCTATGTAATTGTTGCAAGTGTTATTGTACTGACGTTCTTTAACAACTTTTCAGTGGTTAAAGGCTTTAAAAAATAACTATATATGGATATAAAGATATGTCTTGAGATCCACTTATCAAATATCGATTTTGCGAATTTTAATATTTGATATTATTAAATTCAATATTTTGAAACATATCGGTAACCCTTGTGTAGGCATCTAAACCGAGCGGTTAATGTGCCGCGAATGCTAACAGTCGACTATAAGCAGTGTTAGGAAGTACATAGGTACATACCTAGATACATATTTTGTGTACCTCTTACCTTACCTCGGTATTTTTAATTTTTTAAGTACCTTTTACCTTACCTAGCTCCAAATTTTCATTTAACTTGTCAAAAAGTAAGGTATAAGGTACATTAAATAAATGAGATTTTAATTTCAAATGATAGCCTTGGGAAACTAATCTAATTTATTCATTCTATCAATTATATTGTCGATGTGACTATTAAAATAACATAGTCTTGAGCTAATTACTGTGTTGATCCTTAAGACGATTTAAGTCAAAAAAATACAGAATGCTGTCGCACAACTAGCATGGAAATAAGGTACATGGTCTATCTTTTGAATGCTTTCAAAACTCGATTTCTATTCAGAGTTGATAATAAATTACAGCATTTTATTTAACACACAACAAACCAAATTGTATTCTAGGACCTTATCACCAGTAGACTTTGCTATCAGCTTAAATAATAAGGTCGCTAATTTTACTATTTAAGAAGTTTTAAAAACTTGTCCATATCGCTATACTTCCTATGTATCTAGGCCAAGACCAAGATCAAATACGTAGACCAAGATTAAATATGTAGATAAAGCCATTTGTGAAGTTGACGCGAATGTGGAACTTAATGATTAATGTTAATTTTTAAAAATATATATTGTTAACTATGTCGAAAATTCAAATAATACAGGGGTGACACAGAAATCACTAGAGATTTTGGTCTAAACGTTTGCATTTCCAATTTCAATTGTACAACTTCATATGTAAAGTGGAATGTATATCTGCAGTTGCTAGATCAGATGGTAAAATTTTGTGATTTGGAACCAACTGCTTAAATATTGGCTTTCAACAGTCGGTTTCAATTCGCTTTACTTTCGACATCTGATCTAGTAACCGAGCTGTTTTGTGCCACTTCACATATAAATTCAAGCAGTTTAAATTTGATATTCACGCGTTTATACGAAAATCACTAGTGATTTCTGTGTCACCCCCGAAAGGAATTCTAGCCCAAATAGTCGGAAAGAAAAAATTAAAAAAATTTATTTTTCTGACTTCAAACTAAAAACAAGAAAGAAAGTCGGTCAAGCCCGACTATAACATACTTTGCACCCTTAATGTCGCAGCTCGCATTTGGTCACGAGTCAAACGGCCAGTTAACACACAACGCAGTGCGCTCTCTAAGTCTCTCTCTCTCTCTCTCTCTCTCTCTCTCTCTATCTCACTAAGATTGCTTCTGCTGAACGCAATGCTTATGGGTGGGGGGTGTTAACTGACGGTTTTTTGCTCATAACTTGAGTATCGTTCATCTGATCTTTATCATTCCTTCAGCAATCGATAAATAATTTTGAGTACTAGATATCTCTAGAAAGTACGAACCATCTATCATAAAAACTGTAGGAGATATGACGTTTTTTCCAAATTGCGGGGGCGCGAGGGGGCGTGGCAAAAATTGAAAATAAACTTGATCTGCCTGCAAGTATAAGAAATATATGCCCCATACATGTCAAACTCTATCTCTTTCCATCTCTGAGATCTCTTCGTTCATACGGACGGACGGACAGACAGACAGACGGACGGACGGACAGACGGACATGGCTCTATCGAACCGGCTGTTGATGCTGATCAAGAATATATATACCTTATACGGTCGGAAACGATTCATTCCCCCTGCTACATACTTTTGCACAAACTTAATATACTCTATGTACCTTCGGTACAAAGTATAAAAAAAGTGTATGTCCCTGTAAAAATATTGTGAGTCTCGGAACACAGATTTGTTGTACTGATTCCTGAGAATTTTTTGTTCTTTTTCCGTACACTTTTGTTGGAATTTCAATGAAACCTCAAAGTTTTGGTTGGATAGTTCACGTCATTCAGTTCACAATATTTTCGGGTAGGTGGTGTTGGATAAACCATGCTTTAAAAGGCATTTAAAAAGTACCTTTTTTGTACCTTTACCTAGGTACTGGAAGTTTCGTATACCTTTTACCTTACCTAGGTATATTTTTTGACATTTACCTTGTATCTTTCCAATCACTGTCTATAAGCCTCAACTTGGGACCATCACGATGTTCAACCGCATTTCCTTTCGTAACCGTGGACTAAACATGGATCCATTACAACTCACCAGCGGCCAAACAACAGCCATTCGATTAAACTTCTCTGGGTAAACGTGTGCGAAAGACAGTAAACGTGGATCTGCCAGACTAAACTGTTAAGTTCTTTCAATAGATTTGATCGACACCTGAAACGAAGTCGCCCAATAGACCTTGAGACCCAGGAAAGCGACCTACAAAATTCACAAATTCTTCGAACTGCATTCGTTATCGAATTAAATTTTTAGCTAATTTTATTAATAAATTATATTTTTATTATAATAGAAATTCGACTTAAGATTTAGCGGCGTTAGCGCGGTTCTTCGATCGGCATGGGCCACTTGCAATCGAAAGGGGCGCCCATTGAAATAGTAGTCCTTGTGATGCTCGACACGCAGCAATTTGCTTTGCATTGTTGTTGGTGGGATGTAGTTCTGGTCCTGATGAGCTGGCTCAGGAGCTGTGGTCGAGCTAGTCACTGTAGAAGCTTCCTGCATGAGGGGTTTGAAAATCATGGGCTGATAATCCAAAGCGATGCCGGGTATATGGCGAAAAGGCAGCGGTGGTATGGGTATATAGTAGATCTTGGAATCTTTTTTGGTTTTTTTGGTCTTACTACCGTTCTTGTTGTATTTGCGTAGGTTCAATGGTTTCGAGGTGACCACATAGTCCATGTAGATGCTATCTAGGGAGGGTGATTGCACCACTAGTTTGTTGGCCGGGGCTTCCTCAGAGCTGGGTAATTTCATTTGGTACGCATACGGATAAGCGGGAATCAGTCGAATCAAAGCCAGAAGCGTAAGTAAATGGATAAGAGGAGACATCGTGCTGCAAAGAGAATGTCATTTTCATGGAGAATAAATGTCAAGGTATTTGCAATTGTTTCAGCATTTTGATTGATCGGGTGTGGGCAAGCAAAAGTCCAAATATTTCAATTTCTGCAAGTCATTTGCTCCAAGCCCAATCCGTATAATTTAATAATAAATAATTCGTCTGGGGCGCATCAAAGCGCAAAAATGTTTTGCCTTTACAATGTAAAGTTTCTCACGTTCCCAGACAAAAAAAAAATCATAACAAAAACAACTAAATTCAGTTTCGTTCAGCGTTTCGATTTGATTTAAATGAAAGCATTTAATGCACGCTAATCAAAAACGTCGACGCAGACGCCGACCGAGCAATTACGCTAATGAGCGCGTCAAGCGCCATCTGGCGGTGCAGACTTCAACGCTTGAGTGATTAATGAGTCAGTAAAACATAAGTTGATCAAAAAAATAGAGAGATAGAAAAAAAAAACATCGATTGAAAACGAGAACAAGACTTAGGCGATAAATGTTTAACATGATTTTTATTATTTTGTTATTTTTTTTTTTTTGTTTCCGAGGAGGGCGTACGTTTTGCCCACCACCAACTTAGCAGGTTGTTCAAATATGCAAATCTACGATTCGTCTTAAAGTCAAATTTCTTTGATTTGCTTGTGAAATGTCTTGTTTTTGTCTGGCCAAATAGCCAGAGGTCATTTGCAAAAGTGGCGCCCCCTTTGGGCAAATACAAAAGGAATACAAATTGATTAAGCTAATCTGATAAATTGTCGAAAGTTTGCCTAATTTTGTTTTATGGACCCGCATGATATATGATCGGTATTCTTTGAGCTTTTTTTGAATGAAAATTTTATGAATATTTGGTATGCAGTGGGTCTAAGGGGTGATTCCAAAAGTACACTACCAAATTTATAAATGGCAAGAATTAAGCTAAAGTTTAATGCCGCTCCGTTATTCAATATTCGTAATTTGTATTTGTAAATGATCTCGAGAATCTGTTTTTGGCTGAATCTAAACGAGGGATCGACATAACACAGGATAGTGTATATGTGGTAGTGGTATAATGTTTCGCCCATTGCGCAGAAGAATTGGGCTCTAACCCATTTTTGAACCATCTAATAAAAAGTGATTAGCTTTTACACAACCGTCAGATTTACCAGCTTTTGGCTTTAAGCGGTGAAGTAAATAGTCATGACGAAGTTTTTCAAGTTTTAAACAAACAAGTCATAACTAAAATCATAATTAAAACATAAATAAAGAAATTTAAATATTTGACTTTTTGAACATAAATTGACCATTTTTTGAGTTATACATGTGAAGGAGTAATCGATTGAGGGTTTCTTTATTTTAGTTTAAGCTGATCTGTATTTTCAAGAAAATATTGAAAAACTAAAATGTTTTCTTAATGTTTTCACCACATTTTTGTAGTTTTAAGTACGAAGATGATGAAGTTCCAAAACTAGTGTTGTAAATATATCGATTATGAGCACCATCGATAGTGCTATCGATTGTTTTCCCAACACTATCTTTGGACAAACTTCAAAATGCTATAAAAAGAAAACGACAGCTAACCAGACCTAACCCACCAAAGTCTTTAATACTACTACCTTTAGATTATTTTGGTCTCGACGCGATCAACTTTTTTAAGTTCAAAAATGTGTCTCAGTGAAATTAATATAATCATACAAACGAATAGAATGCGAAAAGCTTGGCTTTAGCCCTCTGGGCTGTTCAAGCAAATGTTCTAATTTATGCAATTTCTCATTGAAATTTGAAAAATTTCAAATAGCAACTAACTATAACAAGGCTGCTAACCGGTCCAGAACCGAAGTCATGTTTTGCAGGTCTCTTGAACAGGACCGGTTCCCAAACCAGAGCCTCAACCCGAACTGGACCACATACTTTTGGAAATATGTTCGGTTTATAAATGTAATTTTCTCAACAATGACGAGATTGGTCAATCGGACGATAACTTTTGTGCCACCCTGTAGTAATGGAGGAAAGTCAACATCGTGAATATACTTAAATTATATTTTCGAAGGCGGATACAGTTCTTTCCAGGGTTACAAACATTATAGAAATTTAAGGGTTCAGGTTCCCAGAGCGGATTAATAAAGTTTAGGTTCAATCCCGAGTTCATGTGCAATTTGTTTCCTTATTCATTGGTGTTCGTTTCACAACATCATGTAAATCTCTGCGAGTGCACACTCAGAGAAAAAATAGAGAATTTCACTCTTAAATCATGAGCATTCTTTCTCAATAGTACGGTAAGAGTGAAAATTCTTGATCCAAGAGCGAAATTCTTGATTCAAGAGTGAATTTATGATCCCGACATTCCTGATTCAAGAGTTTCAGCTCTTGATCCAAGTATGAATAATTCTTGATTCAAGTGTTTCAGTACTTGATCCAAGAACGAATAATTTTGGAGGTGTGAGAGACACAACCGACCCGACCGACGTGGTCTGTTGCATTTCGTACGTATCGCACAACAGCAAACTGCGCGTGCGCCCACTCTCTCTGCGAGAGCGACTCCAACGCTATTCTCTCAAAGACAAACTGCGCATGCGCCCTCTCTCTCTGCGAGAGCGACTCCAACGCTATTCTCTCAAAGTTAAGTCGCCCTCACCCCCCTTGCCTATAAAAAACCAAATTGAGAACGTTTAGAACGAATTTAACTCGATTCCAAGAGCGAAATTCTTGAAAATTCAGGAACTACTAATTTTTTTTTCAAGAGTGTTCGTGCTCAAATTATTCGCTCTAGTTCTTTCTTAGTGTAGCTGCCATACAAAATATAGTTCTAAAAAAGCCTTAGTAGAAAATTGTTGTTTGGTTTCAATGCTATCGCTCCCAAACTTGTTACTGATCAATGTTATCAATGCTTTCACACAGATCTGTCAATTTTGATCCTAATCTGATATTTAACTGCCATAGGAACGATCGGTCGAAAAAGTAGTTCTAGTGAGAAAAACATTTTTGTTTCAAGGGTAGCGTCTTTATGCTTTCCAGTCATGAATATTATCGGTTTCCACACAATTTTGGGAAGTTTGGTCAAAATCTGATGAATATATCGTATAGCTGCCATATAACAAACTGGCAAGCAAATGGTCAAAGTAGCGACGCCATCTATAGCTGAGTTTGAGTTTGAGTAATAACTCAGCTAAGAATGTTCGACGAAAATCATTAAAAATCTTAATTTATATAAATTATACAAGCTACAAGGGTATATAAACTTCGGTCGAGTCGAAGTTCGCTTTCTTCTATTTTTTTGTATTATTTTTAAACAAAATGTGTATAAATATATCATAAGATTTTTCATCTTAAGCTTTACAGAAAACTGTAGGAGGGTTGATAAATTGCGAGATGTTAAGTCTTATGTTTGAGTTTTCTAAACATTGAAATGTTTTTCAATTTTGTTTTTCTAAGATGGCAAGATTCTAGAAGAAGAAATTTTATGGTTTAATATGGTTTAATTCGGTTCAGAGCCGGTTCGCATTCTGTGAAAAAAAACGACACCTGGTCAGAAATAAAGCCTTCGTTAAAAAAAAGAAAAGCACATTTGTGCACAAAATGTTTAACTATAAACCTCACATTCATTTGGGAAAGGATGTTCATAAGTTCATAAAGAATGAACAAGTGTTTACGATCTATCTTGAGGATGCCTTTAGAAATGAGTATTTGGTTAACATAAAAATATTTCTAAATTCTGCAAAAAAAGTGTTTTACTTAACAGCTCTTCGAAAGGTTCGGTGCAGAATTAACTTGACGGTAAGTGATATAATTTATAAAAAGTATAGAGCCTTGGTTTAAACCTGCCTAGATCGGTTACTCGTGTTGCCTCCATTATCCTGGAATTCGGTAGGCAATTGGCAATTGGTTCGAAACTCGAATTAGACTTATATCTTATATCCTTAAAACTTGGACCTTAGAAAGCATTTTCCTTTTGCCAAAGAATTTGCCTGATTTCGGTGGCTCGGTCGGGGTATGCTTTGAGTGCTTTTCTATGGATATTTTTGTAATTTATGTGATCCAATCACTTTCCTCAAGCTTCTTTAAACTAATGTAAATATCTTTCTGCTACAGAATTAGAGCATACATTTTTGCTTCCAAAAGCTTAAGCTCACGCTCCAGGAACTTCAATTAGAAATTAATTTGTCCACTCACTGTCTTAAATTATCATATTTATTGTGCGCCTTTCTTGGGATTTTCTTCTCATGCTTATCTTAATTAAATCACAGAGGGAAGAACAACATTAGAAAAAACGAAGAACTTAGGCAACAAACTTGTTGCTGATAATTTAGCAATGATATTTTTTTTATGCAAATGTTTTTGAATTGTTTATTTAAATTGCACTCACTTTAAATGGCAATAAACTTGCAGCTAGTTTGTTGGCTGATTGTATAATTATATTTGTAATTATTTGCTCAGAAATAATTAGTACCAACGTGTCCTTCAGATGTTTATCTTGATAAGTTATGGAATATTTTATGCACACGTTTTCCAAGCATATCTTAGTTTTTCACATTTTCATTACAGCCTTTGTTTTTAATTTGATTTAATTTGGATTTTCAAAATCCATTTAGCGCTCGACTTTTGAACGTTGTGAACGCCTCGAAGAGCGACGAATAAATGAGATCTGCGGACGGCGTGTAATTTGTTTTTTTTTTTTACTCTGCCGGCTACCGAAGCGACGTCATCGAGCGTCGGAGCGTTCACTTGCCCCTCGCAACTTTTATTGTTGTGTGTGAGGTCCAACTGGTAGTTGACTCCATACTAGGGGACAGCCGGCGAATGGCAAATGATCTTGAGAAATGATGAGCGCGGCATAAATTTGTCCAGTTTAGTGTTTGCCTATGCCATCAGTTACTGTTACAATTTGCCATGCCACTTGGCGAGTTCCGATTTTGCCATTTACTTAGCAAATTCAACAGTCCCGCGAATTGATTCATCACCTGGATATAGTCCAGAGTCTGGACACATGGAAATTTAATCCCATTCGGCTAGCCAGCTTCAATTACGTTAAACTATGCCAGGGGAGAGTCTTTTGTCTTTCCGATTTTGTGCACAAATTAGTTACAAATGAACCTACGACAACAAAAGGTGCTTCTGGTAACACGAAGCGGCAGTTGAGGTAGGTGCGTTATTTATTGACAGGCCAGCGCACGCCATATCCACAAGGTGCTGGATCCAGCTCAAATGCGTGTGGCGCTCTAAGGGATTTTCACGCTCTCGCTTTGTCTCAATTTAATTGGTTTTGGCAGGCGTTACCCGGTATTTTCTCAAAGCATTTGCGTGATGTGTTAAAGTTTAAATTGCCTCTCGTTTGGACTCTTTTTTTAAATTTGTACATTTAACCTTGTGCCAAATATGGACGAAATTAAATATTTAATGTATTAAGCTAAATTACAATTTGCTTACATAGTTTTACTGGTTTCGTTCAGCCAAAGTCAAAGATTATATTTAAATAAAATTGTTTGACTAATATTTTTACCAGGGTATCAAACCGGAACCGGAAAAGAACCGATTAAAACTCAGAACCAGAGCCGGAACCGAATACATATTTTTAATTTATTTGTACACCGGTATCCGAGAACCGTTATTCTTGGTACCGAAAATACCATTAAGAACCTAAACATTGCACTGGTACAGTTTCGGTTCTTAGTGCAACAAATAGACTGCAAAGCGAGAAAATTTTCTCGGACCCACATTATATTACCAAGCTAACCTTTGAACAAAAAAATTACCTGGGTAACTACTTTGGCAGATAATTATTTAAGAATTTAATCCTTTTTTGTTCAAGTGCAACTTTATGAGGATATCGGCTCGAACACTTTATCTAAAAGTAGAGAGGAAGTCGATTCATATTTCGCGTACTTACATCCACATTGTCATCCCTCAAAACAAACGATTTTGTATTCTCTATGGAAAATTCATCTTTTTGTTTATAACACAACCCAACACTGTTTTTGATGCAGGGCTATTTCGATCTTATTATGTTAACTGCATTAATGGCTTTGTTCTATCAGCTCTTGTTTCCAAAATATGGAGGACAAACGAGCTTGTTCAATTTCTGGAACTTCAGGATTTATGGGGGCCACACTTGGCATAAATATCTGGATTTGGGATCAATTGGCTACAAAGCATATATTAATGCATCTTTAAAAAATCAAAGGCGCTATATAAGGGCCTCCATAAATCCTATTTCAACATATTCCATATCTTCCATATCTAGAAAACAAGACGTGATGGAGCTAAACCAAAACCAGTTTTGGAATCAGTGAACATAAACTTATCATAATTCAATTCTGTAAATGCAACAAGTTCAACATATTATTTAAACTAGTAGGTGTGACTTAATTTAATAATTGTTGACTTTTTCGTTTTATTCGAGAGCAATATGATTAAAAATAAATAACAAAAGTTCTAAGTGTCCTGTGCTAGTTTGGGGCATGAACGGTTAAGTAGAGGAGATCCGGTTCTGGTTGAAATTTTTCTGAAAGCTGCCTTTACTCTTGTCAAATATTTTCACTGACAATAGTGTAAAACAAAGCTAATTAGATTTAGAAATTATAGACTTCAATGATGAAATAGTACTGCATGGTATCGGCATTGGGTGGCCCAGCCGATGTCGATAATATGCCGATACCATCGGCTAGGCATAGTATCGGCATATTATCGACACTACCGCCCCGCGTTGTCTATGATATTTTTAAAGCCCAGACTAAACAGAAACTTCGATATACAGTGAAAAGAATTGTGAGAATACAAAAACAGTTTCGGTTCAAGCAATCACTTAAGTCAATTTCTTTAGATCTTTTATAACTTTCTCAACATTATGACTGTAAAAAATTATTGTATGGTGTAGATAACCCTAGTTTACAGCCAAAAAGACCCATTTCTACTAAAACTTTTTTTAAGTGTAGTTTGGATTGGTGATCTCAAAGTGCTGAAAAAGTGGTGTTTTTGAGATTTTTTAAAAATTTTCATTTGCTTCGACTTTTGTTCTGTTCTGGAATTTTATTTCAGATCTGGCTATTCGCCCACTTCTAATATTGACTAAAAGACGAAGAAAATAGAAAAGAAAAATTTTGTAAACACTTAAAATACTCCAATTTGACAGTTAGTTCCTTCACTTAAATTGATCCAACTACAATATTTATTTATAGATTTTCTTCAACAATACCTTATTATCTTTGTAGAAGTGCGATTCTCAATTCAAAAGAATAAAAATATTTTTTTGAATTTTTTTTTTTATATTTCCTAGGCGACTAAAAATACAATTTCTTGCATTTTCGAGAAAAAAATCTATTTTTTTGAAATATTTTTGGTCATTGTATTCAAACTTCTAAACCGATTTGAAAACAATGATCTACGCTATTATTGAGTATTTAATTACCATTCGATTCATATCTTGCTTGACACCATCTGACGATTGTGAATTGAGATTTGGCATAAAAAGTAAGTTCACCTACCGAAAAATTGAAAAAAATTCATATTTAAAAAACGTTGCCATGAAAAAATTTTTGAAATCAATTTTTGAGATCACCAATCCAAACTACACTTAAAAATAGTTTCAGTAGAAATGGGTCATTTAATTTTTTTTTTTGTAAACTTGTGTAATTAAAGATGCTTTTTAGAAATTATTCGAGAGCAATATGATGAGAAATTAAATAGTAAAAATTCTAAATGACTTGTGCTACATTGGTGCATGAACGTTTAAGTAGAATAGATTAAAGACTTCAATGATGAAATAGGACTGCATGGTATCGGCATTGAGTCGGCATTGGCCGATGTCGATAATATGCCGATACTATGCCGAGCCGATGCCGATACTATGCCGATACCATCGACCGATGCCGATAATATGCCGATACCATCGACATTGGCTCGGCATCGGCTCGGCATAGTATCCAAAGGTTAAATCTAGAGGTGCGAGCGTGAGCGAATTTTTATTCACGTAATAAAAATCTCTTCTCTTTTTTCAGCGTTTCGCATCACTCACGATTCACGATACTAAAAACACTAATTGATTTAGCAAAATACAACGCGGTTATATATAAATTAAATAAGGTGCTTTTTATGCCAACCTTAATACTTTAAAATTATAAAGTTAATTTTATCTTTCATTCATTACACAAGGCAACAAAATTTGACTTTTTACAGTATATTGAAGGGTTGGTGTGCTGAACACGAATCTGCTTTCAGAAATAGTCCATCACGTCGAGATGTTTTGTAATTTAAGCTTAAAGATCAAAAAATGTCTTATTTGATTCTTTTTAGACGCGTTTTGTGGAGAACATATACTTTTGTTTTGACTTTCTTCGATATTATCGGAAAGAACTACTCCTTAACTTTAAAATAAACTATCCCAAACAATTCTACGATTTTTCCAATCAAAATATACCATTTTTAGTAATTGTATCCGAGTTTACAAAAACCCAATTTATAATAGCTGCCATAAAGTATGCAATGGGTTTTGTTGAAAATTTTTATTGAAATTCTATACAGGTTAACCAGTCCGGTTGTACTGTTCCTGCAAGACATACTTTTGTGTAGTAGACATCTTTGTTTTTTGTAATTATCGAGACAATGTATTCAAAATGGTATATCTTCGCTTAAAAAAATCTTACAATCCTTTGGGATAGTTTATTGTAAAGTTAATAAATAGTAATTTACAATGATAAAACCAAAGGCACTTTTTGCAACTTTAAGCTCAAATTACTAAAAATCTCGACGTAATGGCCCATTTCTGAAAACAGATTCGTGTTCAGCAGACGAAAATCATTTAGAATTACCACCAACCCTTCAATATACTCAACCTTTTTTCCTAGTGTTATTCTTGAAATATTTCCATATTTTTATTCAAAATTATAAGCTTATCAATATTATCGCTTAATATCCGAGTTCGCCTTTCTTCTAATAATCTGCTGAAAAAAAGTGTTCACTTTTTGCTGACCTTGGTGGAATGTTTAGCGCTTGGAAAGCTTTTTTAAACATGGTACATAATGCCGAAATAAAAATCCAGGTACCAGTACGGAACCGAATACCGTAATAATGTTAGAGCCAAAACAGAACCTTTTACCAAAACATATGTTTCGGTACGTAGCATACCCGGAACCGAAATGCGATTCGGTTTGATTCCCTGGTTTAAACTAATAAAAGTTGATAATATACTTTATTTGCCTACACAGAAAAAAATAAGAACCATATCAATTTGATATGGGCTGGTTAATTTGACATTTTGTCAAATATCGTTTTTTTCATATCATTTCTTAACTATTATGTTTCTTTTGAACCATAAATAATATCAATTTGTCAAATGATATTAGAAAAGGTCAAAAGGATATCTTTTTAGTTTGGAACTCTCACAAGGGGAGAGGGATGTATAGAAAATGCCATAAAGGAAAGAGACAAATAGTGCTGCAAGTCGAAACTTCAAGCAATATAAAGAAATATATAAGTAGGCTCTCAGCCATGTGACCAGACGCATGCCCGATAGCGCAGTGCGGTAAGATGCCATGCCAATTTGAAACGTGTAAATGGTTCCGAGTTCGATCCCCCTGGTAAAAGCGGGGTCAAAAAATTATAAATTTTCTTTTTCTGTTTCTATAAAACAACAATAAATAAAATAATAATATGTAGGTAAAAAATAAATGGTAATTTTTCCAATTCATTTTTTTCCTTGTTTTATAATTAAATTATAAAATATCAATTTGATCTTAAATAAAATTATCTTAAAAAATATTATTTTGATATGGACGAAAATTTCACTTTGATATTTTCAAACAGGTCAATGTGTCATATCGGCTTTTTATTGATATGAAAAAATATAATATTGAGCCTCAGATCATATCATTATTTTTTTCTGTGCATGTGTAGCATAGAAGTCCACCAACTGCAAGTCAGTCATCTCCTGAGTTTGGTTAAGCGGTATGAATTTGATTTCCTCTGGCGCCAAATCCTCGTAGCTGAAGGGTCCCTGCAATGAGTCCAAGCTTGTCAAATTCCTATAGAATCATTATTAAACGCAAGCCTACTGGATTATCATGTCTCATGTATCAAACAATGTGCATGCAGCCTTAAAATTTGCTTTAGTGGTTAAAAAAATGAACTATAGTTCAAAAACTGAGACATACATAGTTTATACGAGAAAGCCAAGCTAACTTCATCTGTGCCGAAGTTTTTATACCCTTGCAAATGCAAACGTCACAGTTTATGAACGCTTAAATAAAAATAAAAAATTTTGTAACTAAAACCTATTTTCCGACAGATTTTTTTGATTTTCGACCAAATTTCGCGAATCTTTTTGAAAACATATCAAATTAACAATCGTCGAGTTTAAGAAAGATAAAATTGAAAACAAAAAAGTTTTTCTCACTAAGACTCATTTTCCGACCGATCGGTCCTATGGCAGCCTTAAGATATAGTCATCCGAATTTGACCAAATTTTGCGAATATATTTGAAAGCATATACAATTAGTAATCAGTGAGTTTAACGACGCTAACATAAAAAACTTCTTACTAAGACTCATTTTCGTCCGATCGGTCCTATGGCAACCAGAAGATATAGTCACCCGATGTCGATCAACTTTTTCAAATTAGTTTGAAAGCGCTTAATATTAATAAACCCCCCACCTTAAGAACGATTTACTTAACAAAAAAGTTTTTTTCACAAGGACCCATTTTTCGACCGATCGGTCCAATGGCAGCTATAAGATATAGTCATCCGATTTGGACCAAAATTTGCAAATCTGTTTGAAAGCATATAATATTAATAATGACCGAATTTAAGGACGCTAACATTGAAAACAAAGAAGTTTTTCTCACTATTTTCGACCGATGGTTCCTATGGCAGCTATAAGATATAGTCATCCGATCCGGTCCGTTCCGACATATTATCAGCGTGCAGCAAAAAGAAGACTCTGTGTAAAATTTCAGCTCGATGGCTTTAAAACTGAGAGACTAGTTTGCGTAGAAACAGACAGACGGACGGACGGACGGACAAAGCTCAATCGACTCAGCTCGTTGCCCTGATCAAGAATATATATATAGTTTATGGGGTCGGAAATGAATATTTCTATGCGATGCAAACTTCTGGGCAAAATTATAATACCCTTTGCAAGGGTATAAAAATGAACTATAGTTCACTAGTTCATTTTAAAGACTAGTTCATTTGAACTAGGTCAAAAAAATCGGCACAACTCTAGTACAGGGTATTTTACAGCGGCATTGACCTACTTCTTACTTGTTGTACTAGCAATTCGCTCACAATAACATTGAACAATTGCACAAGCTGCGATATAAAAAGCTCCCTTCAGCTGCAGTATTCGAATCAATAAATTGCTTATAAAGTTTGAGTTATTCGAGAAATCCTCAGTATGTGGGTTGGATCTTGCCATGTTTTTTTATTTAGGTCTGCAATGCAGAATTAGCTAAAATACTACATGGTTCTGCTCCGAAACACTCTAAATTGTATACAAATTTAATTAAAAAAAAAATAAAAACAATTTCTCTGGGAAGTTGTAAACCTCAGTAAAAGCATTATGTAAAACTAATTTTCACTTTCCCTTCCAGCATCTTTCACCAAGATACTAACTTTGATCTGCTTTTGATACCATTTGCCACTCTCTGGTTCCATCAAAATGACCTAACCGCAAATTTATCTGGCAAATTGTTATGTAACACTGTCAAGTACACTGCTGCTCACCCGTCGGTGGCAATCAAAACACCTTTAAATATTAATTAGGCATGATACCCCCTATGGGCAATTAAGCCTAGCACAAGAAAAAAAAACAACAGCAAAATGGTGTGTTGAAGTGCGTAAACTCTCGCTGGTATCTGGCAGATAGCATACACACAATATTAACTAGCTGCACGCATCTATTACAATAACTCTGGCATAATTGTGGACGATTAGACAACACAAATCACGAACAAGTATCTGTGGCTCGCATCTCAAATCTCGGATCTAGTATCTCGCATCTCGTGTGTGTGTGAACCGAGTTTTGGAATTATTAAGAGTAATATGTTGAATGCTGACGGAAGCAATATAGATAGATGGGCCAAACTCCATCATCAACTTGCCTACTCCAGCACCTGACTGGGGAGTGAATGACAGACAGGCAGACACAGTTGGCACCGGCGCTTGCGTGTTTGGCTACTGAATTTCGTGAAGTCTGTCGGGGGGTCGTCCGTTTACATGGCTAACGTTTTAATTAGCTGCTTAGATTTTGAGATTCAGTTAGATTAATGACATTTGGTGGAGGGTTGATAAGCCGGTCGCCATCGTCTCAAATGTTTATCTCTTTAAAAACATTGCCTAATTATGGCAAATCTTTTATTGTCGATAAATTCGCAAGTTCATTAAACTCGTTTTGTCGTAGAAAAAGGTGACTCAACTGAGCCGCGTGCCTTGGCCTTTTGTCTTTGGAGTCTCAAAAATGTGTGGCGTCTGGCATGTGGGCATTGCCTTATCATCGGCGTGTCTTATGCAATTCCAGAAATCTCAATCGAGCTGCAAGTTAAAGCCACTTGGCTTGGCTTGTGATTGAGGTCATGTCTGCAGACTTTCATCGAAAGTCAAATATTTGTGGATCACATCAAAAGAAAATGTGTAACGAAAGGAAAAGACTCAATATTTGCTCATCGAGTTTTGTGAAAGTGCCAAAAGTGACCGCAAGGAAAAAAAAAAGGTTAAACTGGCCAAAATGAATTGGGGGCGATTGGTTGACTGGACTGAAAATTGATGTCAAGACTGAGTTTTGGAGGGCCTCTAAAAATATTTGGGTTCTGACGACATTATACGGGGGAATTCACCCACCCACTTTGGCATTCGATGTTTATAAAGATTTTAGCTTTAAGCCAGCAATTACGCCATAAAAACTTTCCAATTGACTGACAATTGGAGCAAATGATTGAGTTGCATCGTTAATGATTTCTTTAACGTGCATTTTTATTGGCGGGAAGATTTTAACACGTCCGTAGAGCCACAAAAATTCTGCAAACAAAAATCAGTTTTGATTAATTGAAAACCTGTTGGATAGTTAAAATGAAAATACGAGGGCAGTTTGATTGGTCAGTGAATAAAAATAAATATGTAACAGCCAAAATTCCCCTTGGTCGATAATACCAATTTATTATACCCCTGCAGAGGGTACATTAAAATTTTCCGGATGTTTGTAAAAAGAAGGTAAGCAACGAGACGGTACTTATGTCGAAGATTTATCAAAAAATATTGTCTCTTTAAATTTCGGGAAAGACTTAGGATGCTATACGTTCCCAGCTGCTGCTGTGAAATGCACAATCTTCATTTATTTACTAGAAATGGGCGGGGGACGGAAATATCGCTAGATCCAAAGTTCACAATGTAGTCGTGCGGGAGAGGTATATTTTCAGCATACACCTGACAGGAAGAGATTAATATATAATTCTGGAGTTTCCGAGCGTCTAGAAAATTTGGTTGGGTCCATATTAGGACGGGCTACTGCAATTACCGATCAAAATTTTGATTTATTTTTATAATCTGTGAACTCGAAACTGTCTACAAGATTAAATGAAGCCAATTATATTAATATCCAACAACACAATTTCTACAATTTCTTAAAATCTTGGACGCAGACGTAGTCGCGGCGGGTTCAGCTAGTAAAGTATATATATTCTTGATCAGCATGACAAACTGAGTTGTTATAGCCATGTCCGCCTGTCCCTCTGTTTTTATGCTGTTCAGTTGTTCTCCGTCAGTTTAAAAGCAATCGTTTGCACGAAGTCTTTTAGTACAAATACGCTGTATATTTGTTGGAGTCGCCCGGATCGGACGACTATAGCATAAAGCTGCCTTTGGAACGATCGGTCGAAAAACTAGTTCTAGTGAGAAAAACTTTATTAGTTAGTATGCTTTTTTATAATTCTACCAAGATTGATAAAATTCGGACAACTATAAAGTATAGCTGACATACAAAAGATAAATCTGAAAAGAAGTCTTAGTACAAACAACTTTTTTGTTTTCAATGCTATCGCTTCTAAACTTGTTATTGATCAATATAATATGCTTCCGCCTTGATTTTTCCTTAAAAAATTTGTTAGCCATTTGATGTTTTTTGTAAGCCCGGCGAGAATGTACACAACAAAATCGAATATCCTATGACCAATTCTTTTTCCTATGTCGAATGGGACAATTTCTAATTAGAAGGACTGCTGTTTTGCCAGCAGCCAAATTACATAACGCTGTTTTTTATCCAGAATTACGTTGGCAATTATTTCATCTTGGATCACGCGAAGAAGGGTGGCTTACCTTGAGGTACAGCAGAAGTTACAGAGACACACTATGAAGTGTCAGACGTACACTGAGGGATAAATGCTCTGAAATTTTAATATTTACACTTTGACTTTAACATTTTCACCATTGATTAAGCGTTAAATATGGTATTCGTAAATATAAAGTGTGATAGCTTTAATTTAAATATGAAAAGCATTTATTTTCGAAATGTGGTAAAGTGGTAAAAAAAAAATTTAATTATTATAATCACATTGAGAAAGGTGCGGTTTTTATGGGTTTTCCAGCCAGCGAGAAGAATCCGCACCAATATCTTTAAGAACGTTAATCAGAATTCAATCTGCAACAGCATGAGGCCCGATATATTTTGAAGTGACTTCTGTTACAGGAGATGCACAAAATCCAATGTTGTGGAAACACTGGCACCCGATAACAACACGAAGATTGCAGTCCTTTAAGAGGAAGTTGGAAAAACTCTTCATATCTGGAACGATGGAAGTCTTTTCACATAGATCAATTTTCCATTACATTTTTCTAAATTTACTAACACTTTTGCCTCAAAATTGTTGGCGAACCCAACTGTTTTCTTGAGTATTTCCGGTGATTATTAAAATAAATTTTATCTTTTATTTATATTCGACCAAGCTGACGATAATCAATATGATTTTTAGGTTGTTACGTGATTTGATTTTGATTTTGTGGGACAGTTTTTTTGTCGTTTTCTGCAGATTATCTGGTCACACCGAAATTAAAATCAAAATCAGAATCAAAATCACTTGCAGGAACACCCCTATTCAAAAATTAAATTAAATTAAATTTTTATATTAATTATTATTATTACAATTAGTTTGTTCTGAATCAACAGCAGAGGAATCATCCCCCCATTGGAGCCACCACCATTTATTTGGGCTCCGAAAAACACCGAATTAAATTAAATTGTATTCAAAAATGTTTACAGTAAGTTGGTCTGAACACAATTGGAACGTCCTCTCAACCGGTTGCGTAATTGCGCGTGCTGGCGTCAAAGCTTCTAAGATACTACTTGTATTGAATTGAATCTACCATCTGCATAAGAACATGAGACCACTTGTAATTCTCAAATTTGAATTCCCTGGTAGTTCATATAAATGTCGCAAAGAAAATTTGGTGATTAAATATGTTTCTAGTTAAATCAAAATGCATATTATTATTGATTTTAATACAAAAATTGCAAAGTAAAATCAAAAATGATTGTTATAGTTACTTTGCGAAGAAAATCGAGCTTATAGAGGAGGAGATCATGGTTTACAGAGTCAATAGCTTTACTTAAAGTATTTAGCAATATATAGCTATAAATTGTTTAGGAATTATTGAAATTTTATTTTATAAATTTTTTTGTCGCTGACAATTTTGTCGGAGCGGAAATTGTTCGATAACTTCCAGAGCCGCTCAGATAATGTAGTGTGACCAGGCATCAGCCAGAAATCAGCTGTTGTGTGTATAAAAAATAAGCGGGCTAATTCAAATAAAATAAAAGAGTATAAAATTAAAAATGGAAGTCACTAGGGGAAATTCAGCTGTCTGTGCTAATTTATATTGGCCATGGTTTATTTCGAGGATGCATTTATCGTGGGGAGGCCGTGCTCTTTATTTTGGGCTGCGGGAGCAGAACTTGGCCACTGAGACATACTGTTATAACGACAACACAAAATGCATCTGGAGATTAAAATGGCTTTAGGGCCGTTCCGTGGGCTGTGGAGACTGCGAAGGTTTAGACTCGTGTGGTGTGCATACATTGGGAAAATGGCATACCGGGAGAAGCATACAGAGAAGGATTCTCCGCCACAAGTGATGCAGCTGCGGGTATCGAAATGCTTTTAATTGGCCAGATTCCATAAAATTGGTTGCGATTCGTCCACTTTGATCAGCTCCACTTGTCCAATAGCTCCACCTCTCAGTTGTCCAAATAATTGTAGTTTTGTTTTTGGTCTTCTTTGCTTTAATTTTTTTCATTGTGTGCTCAATTCTCTAAGGTACCTCTGACAATTATCAAACAAGTTTCGACAATTTATCAGCTGTTTTCATAAAATCGAGTTGGCAGGTCCATGCAAATTGTCAGATCGAATTGTTGGTTGCTCCGTACCATGATACAATTAGACAAGGTAGTCCCTTCGGAAAGTGCTCACTCTCGGTTTGGTCCCCTATTGTCAGTTCGTTGCCATAGAAGAACTAACATAGAAGCACACTTTGAAACGCCTCTCTTTTTTGAGTGATGTTAACTCCATTGTGACAAGTAGATACTTCATAGAGACAACAAAATCTGTTACTCAAAATTACTGTCGACGCAGGAAAACACTGTGGTTAGAGGGAGACGGCCATAGTTTAAAAAAAGTCAAAGAGTCAAAAAATAACTTAAAGAACCAAAATGACTGAATATCTGAGTGAAAAGTTGTCGACGCAGCAAAGTGTGCTTCTATGTTAGTTCTTCTATGCCGTCATAGCGTAAGCATTGATGCGCACGAATTTTTTCCGATTATTGTGCCTTAGCCCTTGTGTGCCGAAAATGTATTTTTGCAATTTTTGCCGCGTGCACATTAATGACGCGGAATTTGTTCATGCTCCCAAAAATTAATTGAAAAGAAAATGTAGCATCTTCTAAGTTCTGGGAAACGCATTTCAAAGATTCTGACTGGAAAGCGTTGACCACTAGAGGACGATTGATATTAAATGCAATACCAATGAATGCGCAAATAGTGGAACCTGAATTAGTAAAAAGTAGTATGTAAGTAGTAGTATTAGGTAGGTAGTATTAAGTAGTAGTATTAGTATGTATATTAATTTAGCCCAGATCTGCACTAAAGGTTAAAACTGCTTACGCACACAATGAAATGTTATTTAATACGAGTTGTTGTTGTCGTCTCACTCACACTCACAGTTAGAACGAAAACTTAGTAACGTCTCACTCGCACTTATCGTCAAACATACAATAAGGGACCTAATTTTGCCGAGCGGACTACCTTGTCTAATTGTATCATGCTCCGTACTCGCTCTGACAATGCGCTCTGACAATTTTCGTGAGCGGATTTCCTGAGCTATGCACGCTTAACCAAACAATTTGAAATTTGACGAAAATGATGATAGTGCATTTCACAGCAGAAGCAGCACTGCTTGTCCATAATTGGGAACGTAAAGCATCTTAGGGTCCGTTTTTTCATGTTCATGTTTTTGCTCAAATCGAAATCCATCTAGATTTTGCAACTATCAGCCATGCTCCCATTTTCGCTTTCGCAAAACTTTTGCGATTTCAAACCGGTTTTTGGACCAAATTTGGACTTAAATTCGTAAAATTTTTGCGAAAGCGAAAATGGGAGCATGGCTGTATATGGTTTTTGTGCAATTGTTTCTCTCATGTAGGTTGATTGTAAATTCGGGCAAATGCGCCACGGTCACACCGGGAGGGCAGGAATGGTATAATATAAGGTTGGCAGCACCTCTGCACTCGGCTGATTATTATATTTTTTATTGCGCGCCAATTTTAAAAGTTAAAGCAAGAATTTTGCAGTCTTTTGGAACGACTTGTTACTATGATGGAAGATTAAGCAGTACGTCGAAAGCTAGGCAAATAATTTGGACAAATTTTCATGAAAATTGTGCTATATATGCCAATTTGTGGATCTTCCGGCCATATTTGATCAAATCATTTGCGTATGGAGCCACAGTTTAAGTTTTTAATCCTATTTTTATCAAAATTTAGCCAAATTATTTGGATGTGTAAACTTAGCTTAATCAATGAACTAGGGGAATCAGAATGTGCATCTGTAATTTCAGCAATGTCTGCAGGTGTTCTGGTTTATTAAAGGCACATCCAATATTTTCCATTTTTGGTTTACTTAATAACAATTCAGACTTTACTGATTTTAGCAGCAGTTTCAAATATTTTTCAGTGTGACCATATGCGTGGATACATAAAAATACTTAATTTACATTAGCATGTAGATGGTTTTGAAATGAAAGAGGGCGAAGTAGATTGCTACGAAATTCATCAAGATGGTTAGCATTGAACATGAGCAAAGCAAATGCAGCAAATCCACCTAGATTTACAAAAACACCAACATGAAAAAACGGCCCTTATTCTTTCCCGAAATTAAAAGAGACAGTAGTCTTTAATAAAACTTCGACATAAGTCCCTTCTCGTTGAGCCAATGAATTCGAACTAAAGATCCAAACAAAAAAGAGTGTGTGTCATGGGACTCACTGAATTCACAACTTGACCTCATGGCAGCCACTCTTCAATTAATATTCAATTCGAATTTGCTCTTCATTCATTGTCTCATTGCAATTGTCTATTAAGCTTCACTTCTTCGTTTTGTGTTTAAAATTCTAAACGGGCGTGGCACCTGAAATGTAAATATGTATTTCAGAACAGTTTGATGGCAAATCTTTTAGCCATTTTTGAATCAAACGTTTTATCACTCATTTTCGGCATTTTAATTGATTACAAGTTTAATTGATGAAGTTGATTTACACTTGAAACATATTTGCAACCAAATCAGAAAATGGTGACCACAGAATCACAAAAAGAACACATTAACCGTGGCCTACTAGGATAATAATTTATTTGAAATATGTAATTCAATAAAAAATATTTTTTCCATATTTTGCTTATTTTTATATGCAAAATAGTTTTTAGCGGACTTAAATCATTTTTACATACACATTGTTTGATACATGAGACATGTTAATCTAGAAGGCCTGCATTTAATAATGATTCTCTAAGAATTTGACAAGCTATTCACATTTAAAACATTACAGCCAGCAGGACCTCTAGACTATTATGTCTCAAAGTCAAAGTTTGAGTCAACCCAGCAACAAGTGCCAAGTGTTGCCTCCTCCACGGTACAGATTCGTTCACATGCTATGATGTGTCTTTTACCCAAGAGTCCTACAACAGTTTTATTGCATCTGCAGGATAAGCTGCATCAGAACATTTGTCGTAAAGTGGCCATTGGCACCCACGACTTGGACACGTTACAGGGACCATTCAGCTACGAGGATTTGAATTTTTAAAAATCGCTTAACCAAACTCAGGAGATGACTGACCTGCATTGGATGGAATTGTATGCCACACGCATAAAAAGTGCCATTTTCGCCCTAATTTTTAGAAAATCGCGCTAAAAAAATTGCTTTTCTAAGCGACAAGACCCCAACGTGGTTGTTGTTTGGTCCACCGCCCCCTGAATATATCATCAGAGTGGTGAAGTTAAGTTGAGCGTGCTCACCTCCATTAGATCTCTGAGTTTTGATTTTACAATATTAACCTGACTGAAGACACGCTCAACTTCAGCGTTGGACCATGACAAGAACAACATCTGAAATGCAAACGAGGCTAACTCAAAAAGTCTTTGATTACCTCCAGAGTCCTTGGAAGCGATTACTTTACTCCAATACTTTAGTTTCATCGTTGTTCTCCCATTTTATTAAATGTTATATTGAACCTTAATTTTCCAATATCTTTTACGAAAAATACTTTCAAAATGGTAACAATGATTTGTTTTTTTTGGTCGTAGAAAGTTTGTCAACCGAAAATTATTAATTTGTTGAAGAATCCTAAGATTATCATGTAAACTGAAATCAATTAAATTGCTTAATACAATGGATCTTGTAAAATTTCACAAAGTATATCAGTGACTTGTATGACTTGAAATAATCCTTTTTTTTTTTTAAGTTGAAGTTAAGTAAAATTTACATTGTCATATTGTGCATTTGCAATAACTGCAGTAAACTCAAGAGGTATGTATCAGATCAGGTTCATTCTTTCTGAGCCAGGCCTTAAACTCCGGGTTCAGCAGCCAGACTTTACGACTTTTTTGTTGGAAAACTTTTGGCATTTTTATCAAACGATCCGTAAACTTGGCTAGCACTTTGAGATAACTGGATGTGTACAAGAAATTCCCTAATTTCCGTCAAAATGCCCGATGTCCTAAGTGTTGCAAAAGGCACTTACTTATCATACTACCCTCGTGCAATAAAACTGGGCAAAAAAAAAAAATTCAATTGTATTAAATGCATTAATTAGTCGGCAAAATGGTTAAAAAAAGAAATCATCATTTGAAATGGAAGTTAATTGCTCTCGGCTGGCTTTTATTGTTGCTGCTGTTGCTTTTGTTGCTGTGGCCATTATTTCAATTGACTTTTAATTTTTGCTGTCTTAAATACTTAGGCCTACGGCCAGAAATTCGCAAATGTGTTGACCATTATTGTGGTCGGTCGACCTTGACAGGCAGCATCATCAGCAGCCGAGGCTTCTTTTCACGATCCCTACAGTCAACAAACTTCAATTCTGTAGAAATTATCTGGCTGCAGACATCACCAAACACATTCAGTGATTGTTATCAATGTATCTATTTTAATTTCGTTTATATTGCTTCTTAAATGGACCTTATTGTCTCGCAGTCGTAAAACTTTTATTTCATTTGAAATCAGTTAAGGCAGTCCGCACAACTATAAAAGAGTTTTTATCGGCTTGAAGTTTCACAAAAGAATTAGTTTGATCAAAAAAAAACAAAGCGTAAAAAAAATATATTCGACGAGGATGGGATTCGAACCCACGCGTGCAGAGCACATTGGATTAGCAGTCCAACGCCTTAACCACTCGGCCACCTCGTCATGTGCCAAGGGTAACCCTAAGTTCGTATTTGGTATAAGCAGTCCGCAAGCACATTCTTATCGATAGCAAGCAGTACAAGTGGTGCATTTGAATATTGGAGATGTGGCAAATTCGGCATAAAATTCATTTGAACATACATATACTAGCAGCATGAAATATATAGTATATAGTATGCTTCAATTGAATAATAACAAATAAAGTTTTTTTTTTTCACTACTTCTCCCAACATATAAATCTACTCAGCAGTTTCTGCTTCGTTCGCTAATAATTTCGTATTTCTGTGTGTTATTAACTATTTTCTTATCAGCTTTGTTCCACAGATAAGAACTAGTTCACGCGATGAGACTGCTTGCTGCTATAATCAAGCGGTGCATGAACTGGATATTTGGCTGCCAAGGCCGCACATGACGAGGTGGCCGAGAGGTTAAGGCGTTGGACTGCTAATCCAATGTGCTCTGCACGCGTGGGTTCGAATCCCATCCTCGTCGGATTCACATTTTGTATTTTTTTTTTTGTTGTGCAGAATTTACGAAGCTGCACAATTGTCTTAACAGAAAAAAATTTCTTGGTAAATTCAACCAACTCTGTGGTTAAAAACGCTCCAACCTTTTATCGTGGGTTGAACATTCCATAACACAACGTAGTGATTACGGTTGCTCAATAGGTTTCAAACCAACATGACGGTTGAAAATAGTTAATTTTACCAGTGTTTACAGTAAACTCATTGTATGTGTACCACAGCACCATTACAAATACCACGTAACAGTACTTATTCTATAAAATTAGTAATTTTTTTTACTTACTGGTCCCTTGCACTATGGGTTTTTTTTCGTTTTTTTTTGGCATCAACTTCAAATTGAAAGATAGAAAGCTAAGTTTTTGCACATAAATTATTCAAATTAAAGTAGAATTTCGGTTTTTGTTTATTTTATGATTCGACCACGCCTACATCCCCTTCCCCCAACACGGTACCTAAAATTATTTGGAAAATTCAAAATAAATATGTTTTTCGATAGATTTCATCTGTTGTGTGCATTTGTACTTACTGAAACAATTAGACATAAATAAAAACATCTAAAACAACCAATTTGGGCCAAACTTATTAAGAAATTTGGTCCTTGTAACAAATTTTTTAATGTTAACCAGTTTTTAACTGTTGTGCCTTAACAACTGTGCCTTAGTTTCAAAGTTTTTAGTATTTAAAAAAATCGATTTTTAAGTTAGTGTTGTGTTCTGAAAATAAAAAACAAATATTAAATTATTTAAATTTATTTATGTTTAAACAGCTTACTTAGGCTACTTACAACGTATGAGAACTTAATTTTCTCTTCTCTTCAAAATATTCTTCGTCTGAAGCAATCACTTCGATTTCTTCATTAAGTTCTTCGTCATCCTCTAACTCATCTTCTTCAGTTTCATCAGTATCTGGTAAAACTTCAAAGCGTGTTGACTGCAGCAGCGAGAAAACTTCATTTGGTATTTTTTTTTTATTATTTTTAATTTGTCTTTCTTTTATGTAGATACTAGATAGCAATGGGTCCGAAGTATCTAAGGCTCTGTTAAAAATATCGGTCATGTTGTCCAGTCTGCTGCATTTCCTTGCATGTCCCCTCCTATCACTCTTTTATATTTTATTTCGGGACTCGGAAGCATGTTCCGCAAGACAGCCAACAGGAACTAAGGAACTCGCGTACCTTTTCATTTACTTGAGAATCGACGCTTTTATTTAGGTTATTTTCCCCAATTTTTTGCTGTATATGCTGTTTGACAGCGGCCTCTGAGCGTTTGTGGCTGACAAAAATGTGTAGCAGCTCTGCATGCTCAAACGCATATCCCTCTGGAAAAAGGCGATTTTTTCGCGAAAAAGCAAATTAAAGCAGACAAACGAAGTTGCATATTATTCTGGACACTTTAGTTAGTAACTCCACATTTAAATACCTGAGCACTTTGGAGTGCCTTGCGAGTTCTACTCCACGAAACACTGCTAAGATTATTTTTGCTAAGATTAATCAAAAAAGCACACATAAATAAAACACGTTTCACGAGGACAAAAACACATAGAATTGACGAATATGTTATATAACTCTTGTTTTACATACCTGAACTACGACTTTGCATCATTTAAAGTTGTATTTTATTTATATGTGGCCAACGAGAGCAATAAAACTTTAGCAATGCTTTAAGCTGAACTGTACACAAAGCTACCACGTGCGTAATCAGCAGACTTTGACAGTGTATCGATCAATCAGTGTGACCGTGAAAAATTTTATCGATTGATTTTTTATTTAACTAGAGTATTATAAACATAAAAATTAAAGTTATTTCAAAAAACAGAGCAACATTTTTTTTGGGTTTATGCCAAAAAAAACGAAAAAAAACCCAGTGTGCCTTGGACTAAACACAATGGGAATGCCGCCTCATGTAAGAGCCGTCTTCCCATGTTCCTTTTTTTGCAAATCCATGTGGATTTAGTTATTTTGTAGGTTCTACCTCAGCGGTGGGCACTCCCTTGCTCCTTTCTTCTTTCTTTCTTCTGCAATTGGCGTCAGTCACTCGCACAATAAATTGCGTCGCAATTAACTCGCTTCGAAGTGTGAGCAAAAAAAAGTCCATGTTCTACATAATCCTCATTGCATTAATAGAGGGGATGTCAACAAAAGCGAGGCCAAATAGTGAGAGTGTGTTGGTGTGGGAAAATAAAGCGACATTGATATGCCTTATCGACCGCTGGTCAGCGACTGAAAAGCTGTTAACTCGTATCAGTGTGAATAGCGAAATGTGTTCGGCTCCTGGGAGCCAGGTGTGTTCATCGCTGCGTTAATAATAATGTACATTTCAGTGCATGTTATGCATTTTTTGGTATGCTCGCATATTGCCACAGACCAAAGAAGAAGCATATGTACACACAAGTTTTAAAGGATTTTTAAGAGATGGCGTTAATAGTATTAAATCGTTCGGACAATGTTGCAATCAACTTCATTTTGAAGCCTCATCATTAGGATTTCTTTTTCAGTATGTGTCGATACGCTGAAGTGTAAACAGCATTGTTTTTCTGCCAACAAAACACAATTTGCTGGAAAGATTACTCTTCTGCTTTCATTTAAAGAAAACATGTTGAGCAACCGCTCAAAACCTTCCTGGAAACGTTTATACGCCCAGACACTATTTGTTTTCGTTGATGAAGCATGTCCTTGAGGATCAGCACTTTCGCTCTTTTGAAGAACTTCCTAATTGGATCGCTTAGTGAATCGCTTCAAAAGACGCAACGTTTTTTCGAGATGGTATCAGAAAATTGCCAGCCGCCAGCCAGAAAAAACCGCCCAAATCGAATGACTGCCATAGAAACGATTGGTGATAACCATTTCAATTTTTAGTGATAGCGTTCTCTAACTCGGCCATTATTAATGTTTTATGTTTCAAGCTGATCTGCGAAATTTGGTCGAAATCGTTAACCGTTGCAGTTAAAACTGCGGCACAGACGAAGTTAGCGGTTAACAAATTTAGCACAGAAGTTTTTATCACTCACTAGGTAGCATGAACTAGGACGATGGGTTGACTCTCATAGTGACCATCGATCAGAGAACATAACAACTTTTTTATTCCTCAAAATCGATAAGAATTTATTTGTTCTGATATAGATATGAAATTATATAATTATATGATTTAACTGCTAACAAAAAAAAAATTTTCCTCCCATTTTTCACAATGGTTTCTGACACCTTTCTTTATCAAGACGATCTTATTGAGACGTCAAGGTCACGCGCCTCATATAGTAACTTACGGCGTTCATCAAATCATTTTCAATAGCTTCCACATTCCACGCATAGCATTTAATTCACTGTCCTAAAGAAACCACAAGCGCATGTCAAACAAATATTCTCATTAAAAAAAAAAAATGAAAAAATTTATGCGACGAGGATGGGATTCGAACCCACGCGTGCAGAGCACATTGGATTAGCAGTCCAACGCCTTAACCACTCGGCCACCTCGTCATGTTGGCAGCCGGCCGCCAAATGAGCTTTATGAGCATTGCGGAAGAGTTCTACCTATCAATTATTATTATTTTTTTGCCGAATCTCATTAAATTTATTTGTTTAATAACTGTGTCAATGAAAAATGGCGTAAATAATTGCTTACTGAACAAATACGAGTCACTCGTCAAAGTTGTTTTCGCTGTTAAAGAAAGTAGCCAAGTGAAGGCGCGTGTGGGGCGGCATCTTAAGTGCAGCCTAAGCGCTTGAGTTATGGGTTCTTAAGATGATGGACTCTCTGGGGTACATTAGTTTTGTTGTACAGATCTACATGTGTACGTACATACATATGTGTTATACCCAAAGAAGGGTATCTTACTATTCGCCAAGCCTTGAACTCTGCGCACTTGTGAATTATTTATAGAATCATTTGTTTGCCTTTTGCTCAGCCGAAAGGGATTTTAATAAATCTGATTCAGGTGGCAGTCGTGCCGCTTCTGACCCAGTTATCTCAGTGTCTTTTAAAGTTAAGTTCAGAAATAAAAAACAAAAGCGGTTCTCATCGTTATGACTAGGCTCAATACTTCCGACCTCATATTAACTTGGCAATAACAACCCAATCTGAGCATTGTCCAACTTGGTGTTAATGAACCCTTGTAGCACACACGTTCCGAATGCCAAGAGCGACAGCGACCCAATGTTGTCTGTCGCCTGGGCTGCTTCGTTAGGAAAGTGGCCGAAGCCGAAGGTTTTGATGATCCAAAGGCACGCGCACTTTATATTTAGAGTCTACAAATAGCTAAGCTGGCGGCCCAGCTCCGGAGCTAGTCACGTGCACAAGGACATTCCAAGGCTAATTACGTTGGCAGCAGCAGCGGCTTGGCTTGGCTTGGTCTCTGGCTTGGCTTTATTATAACACCAACCGTTCATTATTGTCGCCGATGCTCCTGCTCCTCGTTCTTGTCGGCAATCTGCGGCATGTATGTACATATCTGTATCTTTTGCATCTGCGTGGTTGGGTTGCTGCAGTAGCAGCCGTCGCTTAATTAGCTGCGTAATTTATTATTGCCCTAATCCCAACGCCGGCGCCAACACCCAACGACCGTTGTCTTTGACAAATAATCAAATTATTTATATTAGAATTATTAATCATGCCTGGGAGCTGGCTGGAACTACTTGTAGGTTGTCTATCTGCTCGTCTATAAAATCAACATAATTATGTGTGTGTTTTTGCCCCCGCTTCTAGGGCTTGGCTACTGCTGATGGTTGTAGATCAGAATACAGTGCTGGTTCGATATGCTAGCTTAAGCTGTGGTCGCGGTTCCAAGCGAAAGTCGAAAAAGAGGTTCGGCCGAATCGCGATTTCGGTTTGGTTCATAGTGGTTAGGGTGATTTTTGAGTCTCCAAACATAAAATAGAAAGTAGAAGTAGAAAAATCTCGACCTTTGCGTTTAATTTTATAAATATCGGCATGGTCTTGGCCACTATATCAGCAACTGTCTCTCACAAATCATCGTTGAGATGTTTTTCCGAACACTAGTTCCAAAATCAACAAATATCTTTAACTTAAAGAAGTCTTTTACGTTATAAACAGAACCGTTTAGTTTTCGGTTCGGTTAGACATGCTCAAGCACGAGTTACTATTGCTTAGGTTCAGAATCGGCAGAAAAAACGTTATCCTAGAAAAAAAATTCAAATTTCAAAAGCGATTTTTTTAAATTCCGAAATACTTGGTTCTTGACCTTTTCTTTGCAGCCTTACTTTTAGGTCGGAATTGTCAAAGGTTAATACCAATTTTATCTTAAAATTAAGTACTCATTTTAACCTTGCAAAGGATATTATAATTATGACCAGAAGTTTGCAACGCATACACTAAGAAAAAACTATAACGAACAATTTGAGTATTATATAAATAATCATGAAAAAAATCTATTCGTTCTTGAATTTTCAAGCATTTCGCTCTTGGAATCGAGCTAAATGCGTTCTCAATTTGGTTTTTATAGGCAAGTGGCATGAGGGCAAGCAAACTTTGAGAGATTAGCGTTGAATACGCTCTCACAGAGAGAGAGAGAGAGAGCGCATGCGCAGTCTGTCGTTGTCAGATGTGAGCGGTCGGCCGATAATACATTTAATGCTGAACATTTCGAGTGTGAAGAAGTAATCGATTAAGGGATAGTATAAAATAAAGAAATTGTTAAAAACACCTCATTAAAAAATAACAAAACATTAAAAAAAAAAAATTGAATAATAAGACAAACTATGCTCCTACTGGGACTTGATCCAAGTCCTCCACCTTTTTCTAAGCGAACAAGACGTCCACTCGACCACAGTTTTTGTTGATTCTGCCTATGGTTTCGACGCAGCGTTTCAGTTATGGATGATCGTCGAGTGGGCTAAGGCTGCGTGTGTGTGTTTCAGTCTTCGAGGACCCGAGTTCAAGTTGCTGTAAAGTAAATAAAAAAACAAGAAAGAAAGTCGGTCAAGCCCGACTATAACATACTCTGTACCCTTAACGTCTCAGCTCGCATTTGCTCACGAGTTATACGCGCTCATCTCTAAGTTTCACTCTCTCTCTCTCTCTCTCTCTCTCTCACTAAGATTGACGTTCAATAGAATGCTGCGGTGGTGGGTGGGGTGGTGCTGGGTGTTTACTGGCCGTTTTTTGCTCATAACTTGAGTATCGTTCATCCGATCTTTATCATTTCTTCAGCAAATCGATAAATTTTTGTTTACAAGGTATCTCTAGAAGGTACGAACGATCTATCTTCAAAACTGTAGGAGATATGACGTTTCTTCCAAATTGCGGGGGCGGGAGGGGGCGTGGCAAAAATTGAAAATAAACTTGATCTGTTCCTGCAAGTATAAGAAATATATGTCCCATACATGTCAAACCTCTATCTCTTACCATCTCTGAGATCTCTTCGTTCATACGGACGGACGGACGGACGGACAGGGCTATATCGACTCGGCTGTTGATGCTGATCAAGAATATATATACTTTATAGGGTCGGAAATGATTCCTTCTCCCTGTTACATACTTTTGCACAAATTTAATATACTCTATGTACCTTCGGTACAGAGTATAATAAATAGAGGGAAGCTAACTTCGGCTTGACCGAAGTTTATATAATATCCTTGCAGCTTGTATTATTATACCCTTGCAAAGGGTATTATAATTTTGCCCAGAAGTTTGCAACGCATAGAAATATTCATTTCCGACCCCATAAACTATATATATTCTTGATCAGGGGGACGAGCTGAGTTCATTGAGCTTTGTCCGTCCGTCTGTCTGTCTGTCCGTCTGTCTGTCTGTCTGTCCGTCTGTCTGTCTGTCCGTCTGTTTCTACGCAAACTAGTCTCTGAGTTTTAAAGCTATCGAGCTGAAATTTTGCACAGAGTCTTCTTTTTACTGCACGCTGCTTAATATGTCGGAACCGACCGGATCGGATCACTATATCTTATAGCTGCCATAGGAACCATCGGTCGAAAAATGGGTTTTAGTGAGAAAAACTTTTTTGTTTTCAATGTTAACGTGATTAAACTCGGTCATTAATAAAATTATTTACTTTCAAACAGATTTGAAAATTTTGGTCAGAATCGGATGACTATATCTTATAGCTGCCATAGGAACCATAGGTCGAAAAATGGGTTTTAGTGAGAAAAACTTTTTTGTTTCCAATGTTCACGTGATTAAACTCGGTCATTAATAATATTATATACTTTCAAACAGATTTGCCAATTTTGGTCAAAATCGGATGACTATATCTTATAGCTGCCATAGGAACCATAGGTCGAAAAATGGGTTTTAGTGAGAAAAACTTTTTTGTTTCCAATGTTAACGTGATTAAACTCGGTCATTAATAATATTATATACTTTCAAACAGATTTGCAAATTTTGGTCAAAATCGGATGACTATATCTTATAGCTGCCATAGGAACCATCGGTCGAAAAAGGGGTTTTAGTGAAAAAAACATTTTTGTTTTCAATGTTAACCGTGATTAAACTCGGTCATTAATAATATTATATGCTTTCAAACAGATTTGCAAATTTTGGTCAAAATCGGATGACTATATCTCATAGCTGCCATAGGACCGATCGGTCGGAAAATAGGTCTTAGTGAAAAAAAACTTTTTTGTTTTTAAGTAAATCGTTCTTAAGGTCGGTGATAATTAATATTAAGCGCTTTCAAACTAATTTGAAAAAGTTGATCGACATCGGGTGACTATATCTTATAGTTGCCATAGGACCGATCGGTCGAACATGAGTCTTGGTAAAAAATTTTTTTGTTTAGTTTTGTTAGCGTCCTTAAACTCGCTGATGACTTATTTTATATGCTTTCAAATTGATTCGCAAAATTGGGCCGAAATCGGATGACTATATCTTAAGGCTGCCATAGGGCCGATCGGTCGGAAATTGAGTCTTAGTGAGAAAAACTTTTTTCAGACGTTTATCTGTCGGAAAATAGGTTGTAGTTACAAAATTTTTTGATTTTTATGTAAGCTTTCTTAAACTGTCACATTTGCATTTGCAAGGGTATAAAAACTTCGGCACAGACGAAGTTAGCTTGGCCTCCTCGTTTTATATAAATTAAGGAATTAAATTATTTTCACCGAACATTTTTGGCTGAGTTGTTTCCCAAACTCAGCAATAGAATGCGCCACTATTTTGACCATTTGCTTACCAATTTGGTATATGGCAGCTATACGATATATTTTTCAGATGTTTACCAAACTTCCCAAAATTGTGTGGAAACCGATAATATTCATAACTGGAAAGTATAAGGACGCAAAAAAGTTTTTCTCACTAGAACTACTTTTTCGACCAATAGTTCCTATGATTTCAATAGTCTATAGTCATCCGATTTGGATCAAACTTGGCAGAATAATGTGGTAGCATATAATACTGATCAGTAACAAGTTTTGGAGCGATAGCATTGAAAACAAAAAAGTTTTTCTTCTAAGACTTTTTTTCAGAACTATATTTTGTCTGGCAGCTATACTATATAGTTGAATGATTTTCATCAAACTTGGTGCAATTATGTAAAAGCATAAATACGAGGTTTGGACATGTTCGCGTTGAAGACAAAAAAGTTTTTCTAACTAAATCCTAACTAAGGACTGACGTGTTCCGTCTCCCTCCCCCCTCCCACTCACCATTATCAACAAAACCAACCAACCCCCAGCACCCAAACTTTGTTTTACACATAGATAGTTTTTTACTTCCTTTTCTGGGACTTGAACTCGGTACCTCGAAAGAGTGAAACACACACACACACACAGGCGACGGGGGCAGCTTAGCGATCTCAGCTATCTTCCGTAAGATAAAAGACGCGACGAAATCACACTTATAAATAAACGCAGTTGCCTTTCGTACGCATCGCACAACAACAAACTGCGCATGCGCTCTCTCTCTCTCTCTGCGAGAGCGAGTCCAACGCTATTCTCTCAACGAAAAACCCCATTGCCCATAAAAAACCAAATTGAGAACATTTAGAAAGAATTTATCTCGATTCCAAGAGCGAAATTCTTAAAAATTCAAGAACGACTAAGTGTTTTTTTCAAGAGCGTTCTTTCTTAAATTATTCGTTCTAGTTTTTTCTTAGTGTAGTTCGATAGATCCTATGGCAGCTATATGCTTTAGTCATCCGATTCGGCCGGTTCCGACAAATGTGCAGTGATGGTGGTGAATGGGCGACCAACACCACGTTGGTCGGTCGGGTCGGTCTCTGAGTGTAGAAATCTTCATTTCCGACCCCCTAAACTATATATATTCTTGGTCAGGACGACAAGCTGAGTCGATTGAGCATTTTCCGTCCGTCTGTTTGTATGTTTCTACGGAAACTAGTCTCAGTTTTAAAGCTATCGAGCTGATATTTTCAACAGTCTTCTTTTTACTTCACGTCGGAACCAAAATAGGAACCATCGGTCGGAGAATGGGTTAAGAGAGAAAAACTTTATTTTATAGTACATTTACTCTTCCATTATTAATGCCAATTCCACAATTGTGAAGTAATGTAAAAGTTTCATACCAAAACGTACGTCTGCCTTATTTTCCAAATTATTTGTATGAAACTTTTACACTGCTTCTCGTTACTTCAAAACTCAGTTTGGGGCTTTAAAATTGAATGCCATGATACTGATCAGTCGGGAAATGGGTCATAGTAAGAACACATTGTTGACTTCAGTTTTATCCGAGAGGGGGCGTGGCAAAAGTTTTAAATGAGTTCATTTAAAATTTGGTTGTTATAGCCACGGTTGCCACTTAAAAAAATTAAGTTACACCAAAAAAATTAAAAAAAAAAAGCCATTTTCAATAAAAAGGGCCACAAAATTTTACTTCCCTTTATTTTTGTTATATTTTAACTTAATAAAATAAAAAATATCTCTTTCACAAAATCGTTAAATTATACATTCACATAATTTCTTGAGTATTATTAAACGTCTTATCACAATGACTTATACGAGTATACTTAAAGAAATAAAGCTTCCAATCTGAACAAATTTTCCACTTTACGACCAAATACTTTTTTCACATATTCATTAAGGGACGATTATTTCTATATATTATATGTATGTAGCTGCTATTTGCCAGATAAAAATTGAATTTAGTTTGTAGCTTGTTAGACAGACATGTATTCAAAATGGTATATCTTCGTTCAAAAAAATCGTAGAATTGTTTGAGATACTTTATTTGAAAGTTGAAGAGTTCTTCTTTCCGATAATATCATAGGGAGTCAAAATAAAATATCGGACTCCAAACTGATCGCGCCTTAAGCTCAAGTTACTAAAAATCTAGACTTGATGGACCATTTCCGAAAACAGAATCGTGTTTAGCAGATGTAAATAATCTAGAACCACTACCAACCCTTCGATTCTCTGAATAAAGTAAATTTTTGGTGTCTTGTGGATTTTAAAGTAGATTCTAGTCTCGATCTGATTGAAATTCCGTATTCAAATCTTTAATAATCTTTAATTTCAAGAATACAATTTAAATAACTTTTGATTTCTTGTTTATTCATTAAATTGACTATTTCTTTTGGCTTAAATTGTAGACTTTTAGAGTCTGAGCCAAGGAAAATATTTGGGGAACATCCCACTGCTCGAGTAAGTTCGCACAACCATCTTGTCATGGCTATTCCCAAAATTATGAGTTGTCTTACTTCGCAGAATTTTTGAAACTCTTTTAATTTCTGCGTCTTTTTCGGGCTCCATGCAAAAGAGCCAATTCCAATAAAAAAGTGCCAGTGCACCAACAGGAAAAAAAACACCATTTCTGGTGTAAAAACACCAAGTGTGGCAACCGTGGTTCTAGCTCTTCTAGTTTCTGAGATCTATAATTATTTCAAGCGGTTCATACAGTTAGACGGAGAGACAGGGCTATATCTACTCGGCTGTTGATGCTGATCAAGAATATATATACTTTATAGCGCCGGAAATGTTTCCTTCTCCCAGCTACATACTTTTGTACAAACTTAATACATGTACTCTGTGTACCTTTGGTACAGAGTATAAAAACTCAGTTGAAGAAAGCCTGTCTCGACTCCTGCCTATCTCTACCGAAAATTAAATCTCTCGACCTCTAAAAGAACCAACAATGTTATTTGGCAAAAATACAAGTTATCCGCGTCAGAAAAGGACTGGGCGTGTTTGTTTTAGTTATTAACATTTTCTTCTTTCTGAAAAACTTATAAAAATGTTAATTATTAATCCGCCTCTACTGGGACTTGAACTCAGTACCTCGTAGGACTGAACACACGGCATTTCACTTTAGCTTGCTGCGAAATCGGCTATCACTTTTTACTGACAGAAATATTGACGGTTCAAATGATTCAACTGTACCTCGAGTCCCAGTAGGCGTACTGTACCTCGAGTCCCAGTAGAGGCGGGTTGCATTGCAACCGAAAATTGTTTTTATTTGTTTTTTTTTTTTACAAAATCCTTCTTTATATTGTAGCAAGATTCTCGAAAAAGAGATTTTCACTCTAGATTTTAAATTGATTTTATTTCTCAGTGTAGCGCATTGCGTTGCTTAACAAACAAAAAATCCCAATGTGATGTAATTAGATCAACAATTATATTGAATCATGTTAAAACTAAACAATTTAAATTCTCAACCTAAGAATTATCAGTCAGATGACGTCACAGACTCACAAAGTTATGCGCATGCGAAAACTAGCAAGTGTTTGCTCTACCTTGTATTCAATGTATCATGGATTGCTATATCTTATAGCCGCCATTTGACTACTTGTTCCGAAAATGGGTCTTATTGTGAAATACTTTTGGTTTTAGTTGGCAGCATGCTCAAAATTAGAAGTAAACATTCAGATTCTGGATTCACTTATCGTTGGAGCGTGCTTTTTCAAGTGTATAAAATCGTTGGCACAGATGAAATTAGCTTTTGCTTTCTCGTTTTTTTTTTATCGAAATTTATCGGCTGTGCCGAATTTTCTGCTGAGGTATGAAAGTATGAAAATATGTATAGTATTAAGTAGAGTATAAAACAGCGCTCGGCCATTAGACATTCGAACGATTACCATAACAATATTTAGTATTTC
Source organism: Lordiphosa magnipectinata (assembly GCA_037044535.1). Taxonomy (NCBI): domain Eukaryota; kingdom Metazoa; phylum Arthropoda; class Insecta; order Diptera; family Drosophilidae; genus Lordiphosa; species Lordiphosa magnipectinata. Next base: position 116,659 of record JBAMBO010003983.1, read on the forward strand.
AATTAGTTGTCCATATCAAATGTTTACTGTCTGCTTTGCTTATGACTGGTATTACTTAATAGTTATGCCAGACAATAAAGATGCATGTAGATGCAATCGCACAATTATGTCCAATTATGTAACAGGGAAGATCTTTAGAAGCGGACAGTCAGGCGGGCAACAGGTAGTTGGCTTAGGCGGAATGCAGAGCGTATATCATTGACTAATGAGTCAACGCCTGACTCCGTCCCTCACTCTGGGACTGTCATGAAAATTAAAATGCATAATCGCGGGCGGAAGATACATTTGCAAATGCACCCTCTCGTGCACACATATGCATGTGTGACCATCGGGGTAATTAACATTGCCCGCTTTTTGCCAGCTTATTGCAGCTAGTGCATGTCGAAAATGTAAACTTGTCACTTGTGTGCGGCACGGCCATTGACATTTGAGGCTAATTAAGCTGGCGTTTAAGCTGCCAGCAATTAGCCGGTTTATCACTTTTCCACGGCGGGGCTCAAACATCAAAAAATCTGTGCACATCTTCAGAATAGAATAATGAGAAGTACTTTGCTAATGCAAACAAACCACTGTGAAAATTGTTTTTTTTTTTCTGCGCATGCGCAGCCAGGCCGAGGCGACGTCAACAGGTCTTTCTTTTCTTAGTCTCTTGGCCATTATATAAAGCTCGGATTCTTGGCGCGCTTGGAGTCATTTTCAGTTTAACGTGTGTGCAAGGCGGTGTACAAATTGTTAGCAGATAACTGGCAGGAGTAGGATTCTACAAAAAATTGTCAAGGTTCATTGAAAAGTCTTTAAAATGTAAGCAAAAAGTGTTAAAGTTTATGAGAGGTGGAAAGAGTTTTCAAAAATTATTGAACTTTTTTTCGAATTTGCTATTTGAGTTGATTTCAAGTGAATAATAAACTTTTACCTATGCTGAGTGGATAAATTTTAAATAAAATTAAAATTGTTTAAGCTTTGTCTGCAGTCAGCCAAGAACATGAATACCTGGATTTTGGTTTTTCATATTGCGGGTGCTTCAGCACAGCTTCCTAAGGTTTTTGTGGCAAAATGCGGGTCCCACTCACAGATCCCGCCATACAAAATTGTTTGTATAAGATGTCGCTTCTACACAAAGGGAAAAAACTTGTTCAGTAAATAAGTTGCCATCAGCTCAAAACAAGAACTAAATATACTGAAATATTCTGTGGACAAATGTTCAACTCGATCAGATAAACATTGTTCTTCATAGAAATAAAAGGGGAGCTAAAATCAAGCTCAAAAAATTGATTTGATCTCGAACTTCGGTTTGAAATTTCAAGTACGAGTAGAGTTTGAAAAAAGATTGAAGCAATCCTAAAACACGTGTGGCAATCCGAAAAGCTTATTTCAAGTACGGATTCTTATTGAAAATAAAACAAAAGTGCCATCTTAGAGTCCAGGCCCTATACACAGAAAAAAAAGGCGAGCTAAAATGTAGTTCAAAATAAATTGATTTGATATCGACTTTCGAATTGAAATTTAAAGTACGAGTCGTACTAGATTCACTTGAATCAAGCACGAAAGGATTGGAACAATCCTAAAAGGCTTGGATCAATCCGAAAACGCTCATTTCAAGTATGGATCCTACGGATCGAAACTGAGAGTGAAAAGCTTTCTTAGGCTAAATGGGTACACACACATATACAAATTTTTCTGTGAGTACAGCAGTTATTGGTGGTATGGGTTGTTTTGCGCTAACCGTTGCATTGGAACTCCCTACCAGTTATAGCACTTCCAGCATGAGAAGGTAGCTGCTGAATTGCAGTTAATGGGTCAAATCTATTGAAGAGACTTCAATAGCGAGCAGCCTCCATTGTAATGTTGTTTGCGTCCTGTTATTACAGTTGAATGCTAACTAACCTCGAGCCGGCTAGATCTTAAAAAGTAGCATTAAGTTGATTTTTTGTGGTCAAAATGAGTTTAAACATCATTTTTCGAATTGGATGTAAATCGAGTATCGAGCTCAATTTAATCTCGGGTACACTTGCACCACGCTGACTTTGAGATCAATATGATATATGTATATCAATGAATATCGAGCTTAAATCAATATTGGACCTTCTTGATTGGATCCGACTGAGGGATCAAATCGAGCTCGAATAACAATATAAAATCAATCCAGTGTGAGCTAAAGTCGAGATCAAGACAAGAATTCCGGGATTGAAAATTCCGTACTCAAATCAATCCTTCTCGTACTTGATTTGAAGAAATCCGGGCTTTACCGACTTCTGACATCGTTTGGGATTGATTTCAAGCTTCAGCGATTTCTCAGCTAATTCGGCTTTTTGATTTGCCTTCTCACAATTAGCTCACCACGAACCGGAGTCCGTGGCTACCCAGAGGACACTTGACTCGTTTTATGGAATCGGAAGTTCGTGAGCTGCTTGAGCTGACCGTACAAGTACAGTCGACTAAAATGTTATGAAATTGGCTCAATTACACTGCCTTTTGTATGTTTAGTTGATTATCAGTATTCTATGAGCTTCTCTGAGCTCTATAGGATTGCCTGCTTTTAAGTTATGTTATAAGCCTACAGGGCCTCCAATTTTAATGGTATATTGTTTAATGCTACGCGTATCAAACGGTTTCAACGTAAATCGAAAATAAGTAAACAAATATTTGTTCATTATACTTTCCAGTGTGCAAAACCTTTTAAAATAATGTCGTATTCGAGATAAAACTAAAAAGCAATACGAATCATTCATACTAATTTCAGCAAACATTTCGATTATAACATAAACGGGACCAATAAATTGTGAAACTAGATTTCTAGATGCCTTGAACTAAAGTATTCAAGACAGGGAATCAAACCGGAACCAGAACCGTATACAGATATTTTTTATTTTTAAGTGTACGGGTATCCGAGAACCAATATATTTGGAACCAAAAAGACCGAAATGAGCCTAAACATTGTACCGGTACAGTATCGGTTCTGAGTGCATAAACTATACTGCAAAGCTCTTAGTTCCTATGTGGCATTTTCTCGGACCTACATTTTAATACCACGCTAACATCTAAGCAGAGAATTACTTTTGCAGCTACTTTTGCAGATATTTATTCAAGAATTTTATCCATTTACATCAGGAAGTCAAACCGAATAGTATTTCTACAATTGTGGAAACTGTCTAGTTTTCCGTCCACCTTTTAAGTACATCTTCTTGATGTGAGAATGATTGATCCCATTAAACTGTTTTCTTCTTCTTCTTCAATGGCCCGATATTTAAATCACAACCGCTTAACAGTTTCGGCCGCCGCTCTCTGTTCCTTGCGAGCTGGTTCCAGTTGTTCAGACCAAGCTTGGCAATGTATTTCCGCACCTGGTCTTCCCACCTCAGTTTTTGTCCTCCCCTCGAGTCTTTCCTCCCAATGTCTTTCTTCTTGAAATTGTACACCATTCCTGCAGGAGCTTGTTCATTCATACGGGTAACATGTCCTATCCAGCGCAGCCTCTGTTGTTTTATGCGCTTGGCTAGGCTGGTGTCCCCATAGAGCTCATACAGTTCGCAGTTCTTTCGGATGCGAAATTCATCGACAACTTTTAAAGGTCCATAAATCCTCCAAAGAATCTTTCGCTCGAGAAAGCCAATCGCCGCCTCATCCGCTGCTGTTAATGTCCATGTCCAGGACTGGGATGATAAGCGACTTGTATAGCGCTATTTTCGTTTTTCGAGAGAGGGCTCTACTCTTGAACTCCCTACTGAGCCCAAAGCATCGGTTTGCCAGAGTGATTCTTCTTCGGATTTCCAGGCTGATGCCCATCAGTTTAGACTGCTTCTCTATCTCTGAAAACGCCCTGCTTACCGCCCGTTCGTTTGTGCCTATAATGTCAATATCATTAAGTAGCATTAAATCTTTAAAAAAGATGGGTTAGGGCACTGGCGCAGTATATACTCCATCAGCACCCTGCCTAAAACCTCTTTTGGTTTCAAATGATTCGGAGAGGTTCCTTGCTATTTCGATGGAGCTTTGCGCGCTTCTCAAAGTCATCATGCAAAGTCGAACGTACTTTGCTGGTATACCAAAGGTAGACAGGGCTTCAAAGAACCTAGACCTTATCGGTGTGTCGAAGGCGGCTTTATAATCAACAAAAAGATGGAAGTTGTCGATCTTTGTCTCACGGGTCTTCTCCAGGATTTACCGCAGTGTGAATATCTGGTCTGTGGTGGATTTTCCAGGTCTAAACCCACAATGATAAGGTCCAATCAGTGCTCTAATAAGCGGCTTTAGACGTTCACAAATAATGCACGACAGAACCTTATATGATTAAACATTAAACTGTTTTGGGAAAATTTGTTAAGCGCTGGTCGAAGAAATTAGATGGTCCCGGTACGACGAAGATTCTGTACACTTCTCTTGTCCGTCCGATTCTTGAGTACGGATCAAGTGTTAGGTCTCCGCAATATCCGACCCATCAAGATAGAATTGAATCTGTTCGAAAGCAATTCTTATTGTTTGCTCTACGTGGTTTAAACTGGAATCCTGAGGTCGGAGGTGGTAGACCAAATAAACCACAACGTTCCTATTAGAATGACTAGTAACTTTATCCTCTTATCACTGAATCGTTTTGCTACTAAATATGCGTTGCATGAACCGATAGATAGAGGTTTGACATGTATGGGACTTAAACTTCTTATGCTTGCAGGCAGATCAAGTTTGTTTTCAATTGCAATTTGGGAAAAACGTCATATCTCCCACAGTTTTGTACATTGTTGGTTTATACCTTCTAAGCATTTTTAGTAATCAGTATTATTTTTCGATTTGCCAAAAGAATGATAAAGATCGGATGAACGATAGTCAAGTTGTAAGGAAAACAAACAATTATGATGGGTAGCACCGGCAGCGACTGCGATGGGCAGCACTTCACACACTATATGGTTTTTTTTGACACTTTGTGTGGCTTCTAACTTTGGGGTACAGACCGACTTTCTTTCTTGTTTTTTACTTAGTTTACTGGGGGACTTAAACTCGGGACCCCGAAGACTAAACACACACGGACGACGGCACCTTATCACACTCGACTATCAGCCATAAGCAAGATCTGGCGTCAAAATCATACTTAAGAATGCAAGCAGCTAGCACTCAGCAAGCATCAAGGGCCGTGGTCGAGTGCACAGGACATTCTTTTTTATTTAATGTTTTTGTTTGTTTGTATTTTATACAATCCTTAAATCCAATCCTTACTAAAACGAAAGTTCGAAGTTGAGATCAATTGTCTTCAGTGATTGGAAAGGTACTTAATTTTCTTACAAGGTAAATGTCAAAAAATATACCTAGGTAAGGTAAAAAGTATCCGGAATTTTCAGTACCTAGGTAAAGGTAAAGGTACAAAAAGATACTTTTAAATTTTAAAGCATGATTAATTCATTTACAAATATACAATCAAAAAAAAAAGGTTTCAAAATGGAACATTGTGATTTCATATGAGAAAATATTATTAAAATGGTTCTTATATACCATCTCGTTTTTTTCGACACCTAGTTATTTTTATACCATTGCAAAGGGTATTATAATTTTGCCCAGAAGTTTGCAACGCATAGAAATATTAATTTCCGACCCTTTAAACTATATATATTCTTGATCAGGGCGACGAGCTGAGTCGATTGAGCTTTGTCCGTCCGTCTGTCCGTCTGTCTGTCCGCCTGTCTGTCCGTCTGTCTGTCCGTCTGTCTGTCTGTCCGTCTGTTTCTACGCAAACTAGTCTCTCAGCTTTAAGCGTATCTATCTGAAATTTTCACAGAGTCTTCTTTTTACTGCACGCTGCTAATATGTCGGAACCGACCGGATCGGATGACAATATCTTATAGCTGCCATAGGAAACATCGGTCAAAAAATGGGTCTTAGTGAGAAACACTTTTTTGTTTTCAATGTTAGCGTTCTTAAACTCGGCCATTATTAATATTATAGGCTTTCAGACAGATTTGAAAATTTTGGTCAAAATCGGATGACTATATCTTATAGCTGCCATAGGAACCATCGGTAAAAAAATGGTTCTTAGTGAGAAACACTTTTTGTTTTCAATGTTAGCGTTCTTAAACTCGGCCATTATTAATATTATAGGCTTTCAGACAGATTTGAAAATTTTGGTCAAGATCGGAAGACTATATCTTATAGCTGTCATAGGAACCATCGGTCGGAAAATGGGTCTTACTGAGAAAAACTTTTTTGTTTTCAATGTAAGTGTCCCTTAACTCGTCCATTAATAATATTATATACTCTCAAACAGATTGGCAAACTTTGGTCAAAATCGAATGACTATATCTTATAGCTGCCTTAGGACCGATCGGTCGAAAAATGGGTCTTAAGGAAAATAACTTTTTTGTTTTCAAGTACATCGTTCTTAATGTCGGTGATTCTTAATATTACACTTTGGTCAAAATCGGATGACTATATCTTATGGTTGCCATAGGACCGATCGGTCGGAAAATGAGTCTTAGTGAAAAAACTTTTCTGTTTAAAATTTTATCTTTACTTAAACTCGGCTATTGTTAATTTGATATGTTTTCAAAAAGATTCGGAAAATTTGGTCGAAATCAGATGTTTATCTGTCGGAAAATGGGTTTTAGTTGAAAAGTTTTTGATTTTAATGTAAGCGTTCTTAATCTCTGACATTTCAAAAACAGCATTTGCAAGGGTATAAAAACTTCGGCACAGACGAAGTTAGCTTGGCCTTCTGGTTTTTTCTTCATCTAGTCTGTTTCTGTTTGGTGTAAGTATTTTTCCTCTATTCAATACTGTCAGAGCTGGACAAAATGGTATTATACATATAAAAAAACATTAAAAATATTTGTATGCTTAATCATAGATTCAATGGAATTGCTGATATCGGCAAGATAAGTTAAGGCTTCCATTTCAATATTAGAATTTTCATAACAGTTCTCTCATTGCAGAGTCATTTGTATTTGAACTCTCATTGACAACAGGTTCCAAATTTTCCGCAATTTCTTCAACAACATAATCTTTAAAACACTTTACAATTTTGTTGTAAATTGAAATTCACTTCAATTTAAATTTTCGAAGTGTAATCGTGGACAAAACCAAAGTCTTTAAAATCAAGTTTTCAATAACAAAGAAATTGTTTTAAAACTCATATTTCAAGAGCATCTTTAAGTAGATCACAATATTTCAAAATATTCAAGCATTGAAGTTTATGTCTTTACTTGAAGTAAGGTAGGCAGCAAAAGTATTAAATAACAACTAAATCTGTCGCCCTGCAGAAGATCAATAAATAGCCTTAGCGATAATGTCAGTAACATTATTTAATTCTTGTCGCGCAAGGAGCAATTAATTTAAGCTTACAAATTTTCTTAACTTCATCTGCTGTTACTGTGGATCTGCTAACAACATTCCAAAATGCCGTAGCTTTCGCTAAGGAAAAATTGTACAACCGCTTGAATGATGTGTTTAGTAGAGCCTGTTCAGCATCTTTCTTGACAACTAAGTTGAAAGTGTGTGATGCGAATCCGAAGTGCATTGGCAAAATAATTTCAGCATGAGCTGAACCATCCAGCTTTATTACCCTTAAATCAGACTCTTCTAAAAACTCAGGCTTCCTTTAAAACTGTACATTTTAAATGCTTTACAGAAGTTGGATGCATTATCTGTAACTGTTCGACATATTTTGTTATTTCTAAGTCCGTATTTTCTATGAACTTCGGCTGATATTGTAGCAAGTATTTCATGTGGGAAAATCACACACGCTTATATGCGAGCACGGGAGAATGACGATGTAGATTTCTATCTATATAGTGACCCGTTACACGAAAGTTACTTTTGTTATATCAACTCCAGATATCGGCAGTCGTACATATAAAATAAGTATTTTGAAACATTCCCGCGATATTTCTCTTATACAGCCGTGCTCCCCGCCTTCCTCTTATCTAGCAGGGATCGTATAGTTATTCAACAGGGAGTGTTTACCGGACGTCTAGTTAAAGCTACAAACATGTTATCGGAGCGGAAAAAATCACGTACGAAAAGTACTTAGTACCTTACCTATTGACAAGGTAATAAAAATTAAGACCTAGGTAAAGTAAAAGATACTCGAATTTGAAAATACCGAGGTGAGGTAAAAGGTACACAAAATAAATACCTAGGTATGTACCTAGGTATTTGTACCTAGGTACTTCCAAATACTGATTGTCTTCTCGAATTCGAGGAGTTTTCGTCTTAAAAAATCAAAAAGAAAAAAATCTAAATTGAAGGCGATTTAAGTCTCGCCAATTCGTGCTAGATTTCTCTGGTTGTGCGTACCAGCTATCGAGTTTGAATTCCAATTACCAATACGGAACCAAATATCGAAATAAATTAGAACTAAAACATAACCTTTTACCGAATCATAAGTACTTTTATTTATCTGCTGAGGCGACTGTCTTAGACTGTATGCTTCTCAAAAGACTTTCTCTCTATCTCAAAAGCCTCTCTCTCTATCTCTCTCTTCTTTCTATCAGCTTCAACAGATCGCTGAATCTTTTATAGAGTCAATATATTAACCCAATTCTTTGATTAAGCATCTAGGGGGAAAATCCGTTGGCTAGCGCACATTGCGCAATTGGAGTGTGAGAAAGTTTGATTAAGATCTCATTTCTCATGTTCATTTTGCAGCATTGGTCATGCAGATTTGGAGTATTCTTTTGACCCTGCTATGGCTGGACCAGATGTTGATCTTTTCCCATGCGGCCAATCTCTCGCAGCTGGTGAAGAAACAGGCCCAACAAAAGCAAGGTCAGGCGTCAGCAACCACCCAGCAACAGGTGCATGCTCAATCCTATGTTCATGATACGGAAACGCTGTCTGAGCAGCAGCCAGACATTAAGAGCGAGGGCGAAGATGAGGATCACGATCGGTATCAAATGATGCAAGACCTAAAACGAGACACAAGACTGCCAGTCTGGAATCCATATATGGCTTCCGCTGATCCCTATGAGAGTATGTCACACCAGCCAGCACCAGCAACTACCCTGCCCATGCCCAAGATGCTACCATTTATTGGATATGCGCAGCCTGTGCTTATACCATTCCCCCTCTACATAGCTCCCGATATGTTTTATCCCGCCTATTCGGGAGCCAGCAATGATCTCGAGGATGTGGTTATGTCTCGTGCGGCAAATGGGCGTCGTCCGAGTGGGGGTCATCACTCACAGTCTCCCAACTCGCCCATCTATTACGTTCGCTTGCCTCCCGCTCCCTATATGTTTGTGCCCAATATGGCACCGGGAGCATTTAGCAGTGGTTTTTCACCGCTGCTCACCTACCAGCCCATGCCCTCGTTCTCCACGTTTGGTTCGGTGTTCAATTTGCCAGTGAACTTTCTGGCCAATGGCAAACCTTCAGGAATTTATCACATGAATAATTCGCCCGGCGACTTGAATCCATTTACATCAGGTGGGTTTGGTACACGCCCGCCCACGCCAAGCAATCCCTACAGACCCATATCGATGCCACCAGCTCCAGGCTATGGATCCACTCAGCAAAGCTTTGGCCTGGCAACACTGCCTGCTCCGCATCATGAGTCAAAGCTGACTTCACTTAAACGTCCGTTTGTCTTCAATGGTCGCCCAGAGGATATCTATATATTACCCAATACTCTGAACCCGCTATATAATGAGCAAAGTTACTACTGAGGTATGCTGGAGGCTGGGACCAACGAAAAGTATTACTGATCGCCTTTATTAGATTTTAAGATGAAATTAAAGTTAATTTAATTAAATATAATGCATAATATGTTTCTAAATAAAACGCAATCGATGACTTTAAAGTCTTTTGAATTAAATATGCCTTCTTTATCCGCTATGAAATGTATTCCCACAACTTAACCAGATAAGGTTGATAATTTTAAGCTTGGTCTGTTTTCTAGCTACTCGATGGAACCATATTTCATTTTGTCAGACACTCCAAACGTAATTTAACCAGTATCTGGGTAATTCTTTAAAATAAAATTTCTTTTCAACCCGAACGGACTTCGGACTTACTATTATTGATTTCAATAAAAATTTTTAGGAAATTAGATCCGACTTGCCGAACAAAACATAATTTTTTATACTTTGTAGCGAAGGTACACAGAGTATATTAAGTTTGTGTAAAAGTATGTTACAGGGAGAAGGAATCATTTCCGACCCTGTAGAGTATATATATTCTTGATCAGCATCAACAGGCGATTCAATATAGCCATGTCCGTCTGTCCGTTCGTATGAACGAAGAGATCTTAGAGATGGTAAGAGATTGAGGTTTGACATGTATGGGACATATATTTTTTATACAAAAAATAAAAAAACGTCATATCTCCCACAGTTTCATAGATTGATGGTTCTGGAGATATTGAGTAATCAAGATTATTTACCGATTAGCATAAGGAATGATAAGGATCGGATGAACTATACACAAGTTATGACCAAAAGAAAGCTCGCTGACGCTGACCACAGTAGTGACAGAACCCTTCCGACGGGCCTTAGTACTGAAAAAAGAGCTGATGTAGAACTAATTTTAATTATTATGCTCTAATACATTACTGTTTTCATTTGTTGTACTAAGGGGTAGTTCAGTAGTATAGAATGTTCAGGATTTAAACGGAATTATTAGGCACTATTTTGCACTACGACTCAAAATTAACAAAATTGTTTACAAAAATTTCAAAATTGCCAGATTTGTATTTTCAAAAAATTAATAGCATTTCCACTTTAAAAATTGCTAGATCTAAATAGCTCAACCAAATAGTTAAAATGGCAACACAGCCTCCACCCACCACAGTAATAAAAATAGAGTTTAATAACTCCTTCAATTTTAAAGGTATTGATCTCAGAATTAAATCTCACATATACATTTATACCCAATATCTATAATCTCTGAAATTTTTCATAAAGATAATAATGTAACGAGCGTGTGCTCAGCTCCGGAACTAGTCTTCAGGTCCTTAAGTGCTAAAAGAATGTATCGAGTCATCGATACACCGATGGCAGGCGAATATGTGATGACCTCGATGACGATTGATCTATAACCTTAACCTGTCTCACAAATTTTTCGTGTTGCATAGCACACACGTGCCAATAAAAAGATTTGTCTGAATTGAACTTGGAAAACCGGCAGATTCCTTCCTTGGATGAATTGCAGGTACTGATTGGTTGCGTACGTCCTGTTTTCCTCTCTTCTTACCAACCCGCGGTTAATTTGGCCCCATCACATAACAAAGATTAGTAACACCGCTCAGCCTCCCAAGTGCACACAAATTCGCTACAATAGTTCATGAATAAAAAAGGTGCATACTTTTCGATATTCCTCTTAAGTAGCACAGCTATTGTCATATATTTGAGGTCATGATATATATTAATTAACATAAGGGATGACTATTAAATATTTATTTCCCCGAGTGACGGGTATTACGACGCACCGGTTTGCAGCCCTGTTTAAAACCTTAGTTTATGGGTCCAGTTCCGAATTCGGAGTCGATTTTCGTGTAAACATTAGACTTTCGAATTCAAGTTGTATAAATTTATATGTAAGTGACAAGCAAATCTGTGGTTAATTGATCCCGTTGTTCTTTTCTCTTGAAATGAATTCACTAGGAATTTAACAATCGGTTTCATCTGTTCAAACAATTGAGAGTTTTGTTATACCTGATCTGGAAACCGTAAGTATGTTTGTCCTTTCTATACAACTTTATTAAATTCGACTGCAAAATACTAAAGTTTACACGAAAATTGACTCGAAACAGGGCCGGATATAAATTTTACGAGCTGCAAGGTTAGGCGAGACAGGCTTTCCTCAAATGAGTTTTTTTATAAGGGCTACTAAATAATTCTCGCCTTGAGTAACTATATATATCGAGGTCGAAAAGGGTCACGCTCTGGTGGGAAATTTCGTGTGTCTCGGTGTCATGTGCGCTTTTCGATTTTAGATCAACTCTCATTTATGGCTCTTGTGTCTGATCTTTAAGTTGATAATAATATTAGGACCAGACCTGCAGCAGCCTTTTGTATTTCGTTCCTTAAATACAGCTGACAACATATTTTAATTTTGTATATGTTCTTACATGTCGCTCTTACTCGCAACCAAATTTTAATATTCATATGTTTTTGTTGCCCCAAAACTAAAATAAGTATGTAAATAAAACCCTATAAATAATTATGTATACTAAATATATTGGACAATATACGAATCGGATTCCCAGTTGGAACGATTTAATCGCCAATGGCCATCGCCTGGGCTGTCTTTTTCTTGATATACTCTGGATCACCGAGGTGAATGGCCCCGCCCAATAACTGACCAGTCTTCAAATCGTACTCATACACCCGAGGCACGCTATTTGGTATGTTGATTTTTTGTATATCTTCGTCGGAAACATCTGTGGAGGAAAATTCAGAAAAAACAGCTGTGAAACCGAAGCATTGATTTAACGGCTTGCACACACCCACCTTCAATATGCCTTACTAGAGCACGGGCCACTGTGCCATGGGTACAGATCAATACTCTGGTGCCCCTAAGCACTTCCTGCTTGATTTCATCCCAAACGGGCTTCACTCGATCCGCACACATGCGCAAGGACTCACTGAGCGGAAACTGACCGGCAGGCACATCTTTGAAGATGGGATTGTTGAGAATGGAATAGTAGTAACGATTACTAGTCTCAATCGGTGGTGGTAGGCCATCAATGGCGCGTCGCCAGATTTGGACTTGCTCCTCGCCATACCGATCGGCAATCACACGCTTATTGTAGCCCGTCAGATTTCCATAGTGCCGCTCACACAGACGCCAATGGGCCTTTATGGGCAGGTAGGAGCACAGCAGCTTACTTAAAATGAGATCGGCACTGTTTTGAGAACGACTCAATACCGAGGTGTAGACAATATCGAAATCAAGTTTGGCCGAAGCCAAAGCAGGAACAGCAATGTTGCAAGCCTCTTCGACACCTGATGGATATAAATAACGCAATTGGGTGGGAACGGCAATGATCAAAGCGTATTACTTACCGCCCTCACTCAGCGGTGCATCATGCCAGCCGCAAAATCTGTTCTCCAGATTGAATTCACTTTCGCCATGACGAATCAGTACCAAACGATTTGTTTTCATCATAAACTGGGAGCTGAAATGTAGATAGAAAAGGTTGATTAGATAAGTGAGCGTAAGCTTTATACTATGGTTAAGATTTTGAAAAAAACAACCACCTAACTTCCATACATTTATTAATTTCCGTTCAATCTATCTTCTACTTCCTGCTAACGGATTGTCCGTCGCTACTGATCGTTTCTGATACAATGTTCACCTTCAGAGACTCTGAATGCGACAACAAATAGTTTTTGGAACGCACATTCCACAACATAGCGTGTAAAAGGAGAATAACGTGCGCGCTCACCTAACATAGAAAACAAAATACTTAAGTATAATTGTGTCTTTGTATCTGTACGCTGTATCTTGTGTCCAGACGGTCGCGCACGTTTTGGCTACGCTTTGTTTTGTTTTCTGTGTTTTGCTCGGCTCTTTCTTATACAGAGTCTCCCCGAGTCTGGTGTGGTTGGAGGTATCAAATTGTTGGCATATTTTTGATATTTTTTAGCCGTGTCTCTGCTTAATACGCGACCCCCTCGACCAATAAGGCCCTGATACTTACGCCTTCCCAAGCGCGCGCATTGTTGATTTAAATTATGTTCATTCAGATATGGTTTTGTGTTGGTTTTTGTTTATGTTTGGTGTCTTGTTGTAGCTTTTTATGCTGAATATACTTTACAGTTTGCTTCTCAAAAACTTGAAGAGAACCATGACTCTCGCTTGACGGCTTCTGCTGCTGCTGCAGCTGCTGCGTTTCCCTGTGATTTTCTCTTAACTGCCTGCCACTGCGTACTGCGCAAAATTCTTATAGGCACTCAAATATCTCTGCGCCGTTGTCGTCTCAGTCTCGAATCTCACACACGTACATACGTTTTGCCAACAGCTGATGCTGGTGGGTTGCTCCGCTACTGTTTTGCCTGGAGTGGAAAATCAATACTTCAATTTTGAATTTGAAAAATTGCTTAAATATGATTGCTTTAAGTGCGACAGCCAACTGAGAATGTCAGTGTATAAAGGAAGGGAGTTTGTTGCGTTGCATGCAGCTTTATAGGTGATTGGTTGGGTAAAGTCAACAGCTGAAAGCTGTACCAAGCAGTGGCATCTGGCAATTCGCCCATAAGCGAATTTAGCAGGTGTCGCTTATACACAATCGGATATTGCATATATATACAACCAATTATATTGTATACAAAAAAAAAAAGACAATCAACAAATTCATTATTGTCACAAGCAGCAATACAAGCAGCAACAATACAAGTAGCAGCACCCGCAGTTCTTGAGAAATGCATAGTACCCTGAGTAAGATGACGAATGTAAATTGAGTATCAATTGAGCAAACTAAGTACATACAGCCCTTTGGCTCGATACACTACATCCAGCACCTTTATGAGCATTCTTTAGGACCACCCAATAAAAACCCAAAAATTTGTTTTTGATATTATCAGGAATCAGGAGTAATATGGCTTTCCAAATAAGGTAACCTAGATGTACCTTATTTGGAAAGCCATATGACTCCTTTAATGGATCCAAAAATAAAGTACCACCAAAACGAGAGCATAAGTTAATCTCAATCGTGTCGTCTTCGATATATGTATGTACCCGATACTCAGGAAAGAAGGACCCTTTGTGGAATTGAGTAGAAAATCTGCTGTTGGAAAAAATAAGACCAACGCTATCCTCATTTGCATAAAAATTGGGTCTACCTGATTCCAAATCTGCTATCAGTTTTGATATGAAACCAATCGCTTTTTATACTCTGTACCAAAGGTACATATTTTTTTATCGATCCCCCAAAAGAATGGTGAAGATGGAAAACAAGCAATTATGATGGGTAGCAATGGCCGCCAACGGCGACGGTCAGGACTTCACACACTTTATGGCATTTTTGCCACCTGGTATGGCTTCTTACTTAAATTGATCAGATATATACAAACTTTGGGGGGTACAGAGTATATTACAGTCGGGCTTGACCGACTTTCTTACTTGTTTTAGAGGTGTTTTGGGTCATTGTCTTGCGAAAAAGCCCAGCGTAATGGCATGTCCTCTTCAGCGTAATGTAATATAACAGCTTCCAAATATGTTTCCAACATAAGCTTGGTACGGAGATACCCGCGAAATAGCTGCGAAATCAAAAACTCCATAATAAAAAAAATGATTTCGCATTTCGAAAATTCGCGGATTTCGCTGGTTGCTGTTTCATGAGTTGGTCTGGAGCTCAAGCGTGAAATAGTGACATCGATATCATCAATTGTCACCCGATGTCAACGTGTCACGAGATAGTTTATCGATAAGTGATTATTTCAAAGGTGTGAAATATATGTAAACTACATTTTTCGTAACCACGTGTGGAGCGGCAAATTCAAATGAATGAACATAAGTGTGAAAACAGATATAAAAACGAGGAGGCCAAGCTAACTTCGTCTGTGCCGAAGTTTTTATACCCTTGCAAATGCAAATGTGACAGTTTAAGAAAGCTTACATAAAAATCAAAAAATTTTGTAACTACAACCTATTTTCCGACAGATAAACGTCTGAAAAAGTTTTTCTCACTAAGACTCAATTTCCGACCGATCGGCCCTATGGCAGCCTTAAGATATAGTCATCCGATTTCGGCCCAATTTTGCGAATCAATTTGAAAGCATATAAAATAAGTCATCAGCGAGTTTAAGGACGCTAACAAAACTAAACAAAAAAATTTTTTACCAAGACTCATGTTCGACCGATCGGTCCTATGGCAACTATAAGATATAGTCACCCGATGTCGATCAACTTTTTCAAATTAGTTTGAAAGCGCTTAATATTAATTATCACCGACCTTAAGAACGATTTACTTAAAAACAAAAAAGTTTTTTTTCACTAAGACCTATTTTCCGACCGATCGGTCCTATGGCAGCTATGAGATATAGTCATCCGATTTTGACCAAAATTTGCAAATCTGTTTGAAAGCATATAATATTATTAATGACCGAGTTTAATCACGTTAACATTGAAAACAAAAATGTTTTTTTCACTAAAACCCCTTTTTCGACCGATGGTTCCTATGGCAGCTATAAGATATAGTCATCCGATTTTGACCAAAATTTGCAAATCTGTTTGAAAGTATATAATATTATTAATGACCGAGTTTAATCACGTTAACATTGGAAACAAAAAAGTTTTTCTCACTAAAACCCATTTTTCGACCTATGGTTCCTATGGCAGCTATAAGATATAGTCATCCGATTTTGACCAAAATTGGCAAATCTGTTTGAAAGTATATAATATTATTAATGACCGAGTTTAATCACGTGAACATTGGAAACAAAAAAGTTTTTCTCACTAAAACCCATTTTTCGACCTATGGTTCCTATGGCAGCTATAAGATATAGTCATCCGATTCTGACCAAAATTTTCAAATCTGTTTGAAAGTAAATAATTTTATTAATGACCGAGTTTAATCACGTTAACATTGAAAACAAAAAAGTTTTTCTCACTAAAACCCATTTTTCGACCGATGGTTCCTATGGCAGCTATAAGATATAGTGATCCGATCCGGTCGGTTCCGACATATTAGCAGCGTGCAGTAAAAAGAAGACTCTGTGCAAAATTTCAGCTCGATAGCTTTAAAACTCAGAGACTAGTTTGCGTAGAAACAGACGGACAGACAGACAGACGGACAGACAGACAGACAGACGGACAGACAGACAGACGGACGGACAAAGCTCAATGAACTCAGCTCGTCCCCCTGATCAAGAATATATATAGTTTATGGGGTCGGAAATGAATATTTCTATGCGTTGCAAACTTCTGGGCAAAATTATAATACCCTTTGCAAGGGTATAAAAATAAAGAAAAGCGCTTGGGCAAGTTGGTAAGTAAAGTAATTATGCTTGGGCTTCATTGAAGGATAGCTTACGCTGCCGAAGTGCTAAGCACGCCAAGGGTGGAAACAAACACTTCTCAGACAGACTACTGATCAGTAGTTGAGTAAGCTCCATAAATTTCGCTAATGCCAGACTTGTTGGTCCAAGAAGGTTTCATATGTGATAGTGTCATTTATATTAACTTAACCATTTTGAATTGTCTTTTACAGAAACCATAGCTCCTCGTACAAGATAGCTAATGATGAGGAACTTTGGCGCAGCTCTAAGTGATTCAATTGTGGACGACGGCGATTCTGTATGTCAAAAGGCGTGAGCTGCACAACTTTTTAATGTTCGGACTTGGGATATCTCCTAATCTATGCCGTTCCATTATAAGTACATAACAACGAGATGCCATGGACCAATCAGTCGATTCAGCCCCTTCCCTAGTCGTGTCCACAAAGCCCCATTTGCCTATTACAAATAAAGGTCATGATGGACCTAAAAACCATTTAATTATTCGCAATTTCGGTTTTTTTTTCGTTTTACATCTGCCACCTCTAAGATATTCGGATCACGCTAGGGGTGAGCACATACTATCCCATTTTTAGCACTTATACTTTTTCAAGCTTAAGCTCTCTAATATAGCGAATATCTATTTTATATCTTAATAATATAAGATAATAAAGATTATTTTTTTTATATATTTTGCATAAAATCGGCTTAATATAGCCATTTTGGAAAAAAGGTCTTGTCTTTAAAATTTTTCTATTTCTAAATAGAGCACAGAACATATTATATCTCTGGTTCTATTCACCTTTTTTTAAAAAATAAAAAAAAACCAATATCCTGCTAAAGGACCCATCACACTAACAAATCCTAATATTTGTTGGCTTTTGAAGCCATATTAACTTGAAATTATTTCGAAAAGGGGCAAAAACGGTCAGAAGCTATTAATTTCGCATTAAGCTTGACACTTTTTTAAACAATTTGTCGTTTTTAGTTGAGTGCAGCAATCTTCAGCAAAAAATTTTACTCCACGAGACACGATTACATTTGTTAGATATAAATGATATAAAAATACACAAGCAACACAATATCAGCAGTTCGGAATTTTAAACATATATTTATCATACCTGTAGAAATATTTTCCATATTTCCAAATTATTTTCTCTTTAATGGATAAGCCACAATACAAGTGCAGCTAGCTGTGACTGTGCGCCAAAAATTTAACCAACTACATAAAAACTTTTTTGAAAACAAAGTCAACTACTATAAAATCAATTCTCTTTTGAGTTATAAAAATATGAAATATCGGACTTTATGCCTAATTTTTGGCCATTCTGACCGTAGTAGGTGACATCTATGATACCCTCGATCTTAGCTAGAGGTCCAACCCTATTCCGCGAAACGCATTCCCACAGCAACAGTCTTGGACCTCCATGCTTAATGCTCTTAGTGGTATAACTTGCATTGAATTTTTGTTTAGGAGTGCGTCTAACGTATTGGTTTTCAGTACCTGTATCGAACTGTACGATTTTTGTCTCAACTGTCTACAACATGTAGCGGCAAACGGTGTCAGGTTCGTTTTGGAATTTTCCGGCGAACTAAAGCCCACGTTTTAAATGCACGTTTTTATAAGGGTTTTAAGTTAATGGATAAACTGCAATCAATAGTTTTCTTATTGTGGATGTGGCGATTCGATGGTCCAACTCATCCTTGATTTGTTTAGAAGTTATGAAGGGGCGATGATTAACAGTCCTTACGATCAATTTGTCCTGCCGTTCACTGGATTTTTTAATTTTATACGTAAAACTTAAAATTAAATAACATCCAGAAAATCTCTGATCCGGTATGGTAAGATTTTTTTTAGCCAGTGCGGCAAGCTATGCCCCTACAGCCAGGAGTGATCAGTAGACTGATCGTCCCTTATATGGAAAATTTTCTTTCCTGCGGAAAAACTCGCAATAATTTCTAGTTACCGTAATGAAAAACCCAAATTCGAAATTTTAAGGTTTAATACCTCCGCCATGGCTTTAAAGTTGTTTCAATTTCCCATTTTTCATTTTGCTTTTTCAATAAAGTAAGCTTTGCGATGCCGAACGTTATTGTTGAATTTAAAAACGGTTGCTGTACCAGAAATAATCAAGGGAAAATAGTTATGTTAGTTTCCAGTTAACTGAAAGGCGGAGACAAGTATTTTTTTTTAGTTATGCCAGAAAATTAACATATGTATATGTTCCATCACGAGTAATTCCACAAAAGTTTTTGCTGGCGAAAAACTTCGCAGACCGGCAAAAAAATTAAAAATAAATGAATGTATAACTTCAAATTTATTCATACGAGTATTGTTTTAGAATAAAACAACTAGATAGAGAATCCTCGTCATCGGATCTCTGTTTTTTAAAAGCAGCAGCAGTACTCAATTCAATTCAATTTTCTAATGTGCCATCAAAAATACCTTCTAAATGGTCCATAAAATTCCTTTCTTTGACGCGGTTCAACTCTTTATAGCGACAAGCATTTTTTCTTAGAGCCACATATTGATCATAAAGTTTCCTTAATCTTCTGCACACATGTTTTTTCGGTATCATGGTAAGCCCCATTTGATTTCAATACATACAGCCATGCTCCCATTTTCGCTTTAACAAAAATTTTACGATTTTTAGTCCAAATTTGGTCCAAAAATCGGTTTGAAATCGCAAAAGTTTTGCGAAAGCGAAAATGGGAGCATGGCTGATAATCAATTTTAAGGACAGTGCGGTTAAAGCTGCTCTGTTGAGAGCAGGTGACAGAGATCATTGTAATTTTGACATAAGAACCGACAACGATTGTGCTGGGCATAATCAGATGTGCATCTAGGCAAGATTAAAGGTAAATAGTTTCTAGTTGGCCTAGAAGGAACGGATAAGTTAAGGCGACCTATAAGTTCGGTAGAGTCTACAACACCAATAATTAGCTTATGAAGAATATAAACGCCTAGGACTGTTCTACAATTAGCTTAGGAAGGAAGGTCAATAAGCAAGAGTCTGCTATGGTAAGATGGCAGACGAAGGTTGGGGTTTAAATTTTTGCCCCGAAGAGGAATGATATAGGACTCTTTCCAAAGTTGGAAAGACTGAAGAATCGAGTGATAGGTTGAAAAGCTTAAGCAAAGGTTTGCATTAAGAACTACAGCACTCTTTGAGAGCAGAGGTGTGGCGCACCAGTAGTATGTGTGGCTGCTGGTGCTGCAGGATGTGGGTTCGATCCCGCCTCGGACCATCTAATAGAAAAAGTTTTTTCTTTCTTTAGAAAAAAGCTTTTACCAGCCAGCTACTGGCGCTAGCTGTGAAGTAAGCCATGAAAAAGTAAAAATTCTCAAACTATTGCCGTTCGGATTCGGCGTTAAGCTGTACGTCCCTTTCTCTTGTTTTTTATTATAAGCAAATTATAAGGTGCTGTTTGAATTAATTTTACATTTACTCTTTGAGAACACAACTGTTTGTGTTATTTGAATATTTTTTTATAATGTATTACTTTAACAGCAAATCACTAAAATCATACATCCAACATTCCTATACCTTCGCTAAAAAAAATCGTACACTTCTTTGGAATAGTTTATTTTAAAGTTAAGAAATAGTAACTTACGATAATATCAAAAAAAAGTCAAAACAAAAGTATAGGCTCTCCACAAAACGGGTGGGTTTTTCAAGCTCAGTTTATATAAATCATTAGTAAGATTTCCAACAAACTTTGGCTGGATATAACAAATTAAAAAGTAGAAAACGTGCACTGATATTTGCGTTGCAAGAACAGCTAACACAACAAAAGCGAAATTTTAAAGTTCGTTACATTTTAAGAACAAATCGAGACTCATTTAAAAAATGTTTGGGCCTCCTTCAAGAACCATTTTTTTAAGGTATTGATTTAAGAACTATGAATAGTCCATATAAATATAAACTTAAATGGAGAATATTTTGTATTAATTTTAAATATGCAAATTCTTGCATTAAGAGTAAATCGGTATTGGTTCAATTGTATATATTTAACCTAAAAGCAAGCTCTAGAACAGTGGTGCCCAGGCCCAATGCGCTCGCCTCGCACTGTTATTCACGCATAGCTTAAGGCTAAGAGTATTGCAAAAGCAACTTTATATGTGTTCTCTCTTCTCTTTCTCTTCTATGTCTCTTGCAAATTCGAATGCAACAACAAATATGTGTTGGGAGACGAATGATTTCGTGTGTATCAGACAGCCACGAGCAGACACATCAGCGACAAAAATCGATATTCTCTTTCAATTCAAGAGGTTGTTGTTTTGAGAAATATTTTCTCCATTTGTATTGGTGTCTACGCGGCTGTAAGCTGGCTTTAGGCACCTCTGCTCTAGAAGATCGGTCCTATTGTCATAAGATAAGTAATACGATTTTGAACAAGTTATGTGAATCTGTTGCAAAGCATCTGAGATTAATAATTTGAGTTTAGCGACGATAAAATAAAAACCAAAAGGTTATTCATACAAAGACCTATGATAATCTGTTTAAAAACAATAATTCATATTAATAAGAGTTTCGTAACGCTGACATTGAAAACAAAAAGTTTTGTCTTACTAAGACCTATTTTCGGACTGATCGGTCCTAAGGCAGCCATTAGATATAGTCATCCGATTTGTACCAAACTTTGCAAACCGGATTAAAAGCATTCATACATTCAAAACAAACAAGTTTTTCTCACTAAGATCCACTTTCCATTGGCAGTTATAAGACATAGTCACATGATTAGCTTATGGGGTTGCAACCGAATCGTTCAAAATCAAATAGGGGTTGAAAATGAATAAGACTTGCAACTTTTTTTCTGAGTGTTGTTGTATAATAACAGAACTAGGTTACAGAAATGCTATGGGCTCTGTCAGCAATTTTTGGGTTGCGCACACTGCAAATTATAGTAAGCTATAAAAGCCGTTGCAATCGTCTCAGTCGCATTTTGCCTTTCAGGTGTTACTAATAAACTTAACTAATCAAAATGACTTTATTCAATATGTGATAACTTAATGAGCAGCCAGCTTTTGTCGACCAAAGTGTTTAAAATCGTTTTCATTACAAAACATTCAAGGAAAGAAAAATTTTAATTTTAAAAAATGTAACCTCCAATCGGAAAGGAAATCTTGCATTGTTTTTCCCAAACATTACTAAATGAATTGATAATCTCTGCTCGAGCTAATGTCGCATGGTGTAGAGTACGACTGGAGGCCCTTTTGGGTCGCAACCACCGTTAGAGCTAGAGCCAAAGGTATAAAGGTCTCCACCAAAGCTGCGCTTGGCTCAGTCTGGCTTAGAGTAACGTGCGTGGATCTCTTTCGCGGCGCATTAAATTATTCGTTTTGTTTTGCGATTTGTGCGTGGCTGGTGGAAAATGCATTTTCCGGCACTTGGCGACTTCTATCAGCGATTTCTATTTCTGCTGCCGTTCGCTGCAAGTGGGTATTATTAAGAACGATTGGTAAAAAGATACAAATGTATCTGCAAATCAACCAAGTGTATCAATAGAGTTGTCAGTTAAGTTGTACAGATTTGACAATCGGCTTCCTTGATATTAAGACGCCAGTTGAAGTTTTTTTTGGCCGAATTTATGAGCCATCTCCAAGCTCATGTTACATGTTGCTCTCAACGCCCATAAAACTGTCAAAGAGAAGAGGCGGAGCCGTGGTCGTTTAATGGATGGTAAACAATTTTGGTGTCTTGAAAATAATAACAATAATTAAATTTGCATGCTCAATTGCTCCACAGAAGTCAATGGGCGTATCAATTTTTGAGACGGATATTATGTCGCCACTGCCATGGTAATCATTATATAAGTTGAAACAATGTAAACAATTTGTACCCGAAGTGAAACCATTACGGATCATTGGGAAACTTTTCAAAAAGCATTTAAAATGACTGCTGGGAATGGGGATGCTATTGTGTCCATAGTGGGCCCAGTGTCCACTAGATATTACCACAGAAACCAAACAATAAGACAACGACTGCTCTTAAACTAAGCCAAATCATTTCTATGTGATTCAACTATTTCACTTGATGTTTTTTCTCAGATTTTGCGCCACACGATCGACACTTTACCTATGATGCACCCGATCAATGGCAATACATTTTTCCCCAATGCGGTGGTGGGGATCAATCGCCCATTGCCATCAGCCGACATAAAGTGATACCTATTGGACTGCCTCCACTGTATTTCGGGCGGTACGATGAGCCCTTCGATCAGCTCTTGAGCATTCGAAACACCGGACATACAGGTTAGATTTTTTGATTTTACCTCCCCATTTATATACCCGTTACTCGTAGCGTGAAATAAGGTCGTGCAAATGTATGTAATAGGCAGAAGGAACCTTTCCGACCGTATAAATTATATATATTCTTGATCAGCATCAACAGCCGATCCGATGTATGTCTGTAAGAAAACCTAGATCTCTGAGACTGGAAGAGGTGGAGCAACTAAATTTGAAATCTAGGCTCCTATTGTCTGCACGCAAATCAAGATTTTTTCAAAATTTTGTTAAATGTTAAATAACTTCCACAATTTTTATGATATCGACCTGAAATTAAAAACTTACATTTATACTCGCAATATCTATAATCAAACGAATTTTCATAAAAATCGGATAACTAGCAGAGTAAAAAATGTTGCATACTTTTCTAATTTCCCCCTCAGAATTACAGGAAGGCTATAGAGCATTTCTTCCCATGAGTAGCGGGTATATTGAAGTCGGTTAGAGCTGACTTTGACGTACGCTCTACACACTGTACAATGCACAGCCATCCACGCGCTTTGCCTCTTATTGGCTTTCGCTCTAATCTGAGAGCCGCAGTTCCGCTTTTAATTCTCAGCTCTTGACTCTGAGCTGAGAGCCGAAGATCGAAAGCCAGGAGCAGCAAATGGCTCGCAGTTCTGGCTATAAGTTGCGAGCCACATTTCGAGAGTCGGGAGCCGGCTACTGTCTCGTAGGCCACATGTCTCGGTTGGTGGTCCTCTTCTGCCCTGAGATGATGCGAGCATAGCGAAATAATTGAGCTTTCAAGATAGCAGCAGCAGCAGCGCGCGCGCGCATATAAACAAAAATAAATAAATAAAAAGTGCGGTTATTTTTTTTTTTTGTGTAAGTGAAAACTACACAAACGTTATGGGTTGAAAATCCCGGTCAAAACGTGTAGAAATCCCACAGTTTCGTGTAGCTTTAGCATATTTTTTTTCTCTGTATATATTCTTGATCAGCATGATGAGCTGAGTCGACTGAGCTTTGTCCGTCCGTCTGTCTGTCAGTATGTATGTTTCTTCGCGAACTATTCCCTCAGTTTTGAAGCTATCAAGCTGAAATTTTGCACAGTCTTCTTTTGGCTGCACGCTGCTAATAAGTCGGAACCGACCAGACCAAATTACTTCTTGTAGCTGCCATAGAAATGATCGGTCGGAAAATGGGTTTTAGTGGGAAAAACTTTTTTGTTTTCAATGATAGCGCTCGTAAACTCAATCATGGTTAACATTTTATGTTTTTAAGCTGATCTGCGAAGTTTGGTCGAAACGTCTAACCGTTGAAGGGAGCTTTTTCAAGTGTATTAAAACTTCGGCACAGACGAAGTTAGCTTTGCTTTCTCGTTTTTTTATACTCTGTACCAAAGGTACACAGAGTATATTAAGTTTGTGCAAAAGTATGTAAAAGGGAGAAGGAATCATTTCCGACCCTAAAAAGAATACATATTCTTGATCAGTATCAACAGCCGAGTTGATACAGCCATGTCTGTATGTCCGTCTGTCTGTCAGCACAGATCTCAGAGATGGAGGTTTGACATGTATGGGGCATAAACTTCTTATACTTGCAGGCAGATCAACTTTATTTTCAATTTTTTCCACGCCCCATCCCGCCCTCGCAATTTGAAATAAAACGAGGAGGCCAAGCTAACTTCGTCTGTGCCGAAGTTTTTATACCCTTGCAAATGCAAATGTGACAGTTTAAGAAAGCTTACATAAAAATCAAAAAATTTTGTAACTACAACCTATTTTCCGACAGATAAACGTCTGAAAAAAGTTTTTCTCACTAAGACTCAATTTCCGACCGATCGGCCCTATGGCAGCCTTAAGATATAGTCATCCGATTTCGGCCCAATTTTGCGAATCAATTTGAAAGCATATAAAATAAGTCATCAGCGAGTTTAAGGACGCTAACAAAACTAAACAAAAAAATTTTTTACCAAGACTCATGTTCGACCGATCGGTCCTATGGCAACTATAAGATATAGTCACCCGATGTCGATCAACTTTTTCAAATTAGTTTGAAAGCGCTTAATATTAATTATCACCGACCTTAAGAACGATTTACTTAAAAACAAAAAAGTTTTTTTTCACTAAGACCTATTTTCCGACCGATCGGTCCTATGGCAGCTATGAGATATAGTCATCCGATTTTGACCAAAATTTGCAAATCTGTTTGAAAGCATATAATATTATTAATGACCGAGTTTAATCACGTTAACATTGAAAACAAAAATGTTTTTTTCACTAAAACCCCTTTTTCGACCGATGGTTCCTATGGCAGCTATAAGATATAGTCATCCGATTTTGACCAAAATTTGCAAATCTGTTTGAAAGTATATAATATTATTAATGACCGAGTTTAATCACGTTAACATTGGAAACAAAAAAGTTTTTCTCACTAAAACCCATTTTTCGACCTATGGTTCCTATGGCAGCTATAAGATATAGTCATCCGATTTTGACCAAAATTGGCAAATCTGTTTGAAAGTATATAATATTATTAATGACCGAGTTTAATCACGTGAACATTGGAAACAAAAAAGTTTTTCTCACTAAAACCCATTTTTCGACCTATGGTTCCTATGGCAGCTATAAGATATAGTCATCCGATTCTGACCAAAATTTTCAAATCTGTTTGAAAGTAAATAATTTTATTAATGACCGAGTTTAATCACGTTAACATTGAAAACAAAAAAGTTTTTCTCACTAAAACCCATTTTTCGACCGATGGTTCCTATGGCAGCTATAAGATATAGTGATCCGATCCGGTCGGTTCCGACATATTAGCAGCGTGCAGTAAAAAGAAGACTCTGTGCAAAATTTCAGCTCGATAGCTTTAAAACTCAGAGACTAGTTTGCGTAGAAACAGACGGACAGACAGACAGACGGACAGACAGACAGACAGACGGACAGACAGACAGACGGACGGACAAAGCTCAATGAACTCAGCTCGTCCCCCTGATCAAGAATATATATAGTTTATGGGGTCGGAAATGAATATTTCTATGCGTTGCAAACTTCTGGGCAAAATTATAATACCCTTTGCAAGGGTATAAAAACGTCGGATCTCCCACAGGTTTGTAGATAGATGGTTCGTACCCTTGAGATATTTAGTAATCAAGATTTTTTATCGACTTCCCGAAGAAATGATAAAGATCGGAAGAGCGATACTCAAGTTATGCCCTAAAGAAAGTTACTTCTCCCGCCCTGGCAGTAGTGGCGCCAACTGCTGGTCAGTTTTGAGAATTTCTTTATTTTTCAATGCAAGTTGTGGCGCCATTTATTGTTCTGCTGCTACTCCAGTACAGAGTATATTACAGTCGGGCTTGGCTGACTTTCTTGTTTTACTAAACTTATCACTTGCTGGGTCGAGTCTAAAATTGGGCACATGCAATTGTGCAATTCTCCTACAGTAGGAGTCCTACTACATTGCAAATTTGTAAATGATCTGACGAGTGGAAATGCTATGCGAAAAGTCGAGCTCTAAACCAATCGATAAACAGTGAATTTACCGTTCTCTTAGCACGAAATAACGTGTAATCTTCTGACAATCATTTTTATTCCCATCCCCAGTTGAATTCAATGTGCCTACCACGGTGTTTGGCGAGCGTCCCTATATAAGCGGTGGTCTTCTGCGCGACTTCTATGAGGCCATTGCAGTGCATTTTCATTGGGGCTCTTCACAGCACAAGGGTTCAGAGCATTTGCTAAATAGTCGTCGTTACGATCTGGAAATGCATATTGTTCATCGGAACACCAAGTACCTAAGCATTGAGGAGGCACGGAATCACAGCGATGGCCTGGCCGTCCTGGCGGTGCTCTTTAAGGTGGTGCGCGTAAGTAAAAATTTATATACAATCTATTCAGGACTTAACAATCAAAATCACTTACAGACGAGCCACTCGTATTACCAGCCCGGTCTGAATGAGATCTTCGATGCGCTGTTGCATCTGACTGACTTCAATAGCACTTACACTCCCCCAGTTTTACTCACGCTCGGCTTTTTGCTGGGCACCTTGGACAGGGGTAACTTTTATGCCTATCAAGGTTCACTGACCACTCCGCCCTGCTCACCAGTTGTCCTGTGGCATGTCTTTGCCGAAGTGTTGGCCATCTCACATTTGGAATTGCCCAAGTTTTGGCAGCTGCGAGATCAACGTGGTCGCCCTTTGGTAAACAATTATCGTCCACTTCAATCGCTGGAGGCGAGGCAGATCTTTCACAGGCGTCCGCTGGAGGAGTACCTCTGGATTTAGCAAAAATCTGTTTGTGTATTTTATTTAAAGAAATTTATTACGGGGAATTTAGAGGGGGGCAAATAGATGATGAACTTGAAATGCATCCTTTCTCAATTACTTATCTCGCTG
This sequence comes from Lordiphosa magnipectinata, assembly GCA_037044535.1. Lineage (NCBI taxonomy): Eukaryota > Metazoa > Arthropoda > Insecta > Diptera > Drosophilidae > Lordiphosa > Lordiphosa magnipectinata. The sequence goes on from JBAMBO010003983.1 coordinate 144,212, forward strand.
ACTGTAGCGTGCAAGGAAGGTCGCCAGTAGTCCCAACTGAACGGCACACAGTACCTTGGCCAGCGAGGGGGAGCGCATCATTGAAGGTATTTGAACTGAAGGACGCTTCAGCAGCGGCAATTTGATGGTTGAGGTGGCCAAAGGCTTCGACTGTGCGAGGGTCAATGGGGCGCTGACCAGGGGCTTTCGAATTTGGGGCAACGTGTGCGAACGGGTTAAGTCTGGAGGAGCGCGAAAGTTCATTGCCAGTGTGTGGTATTCGTGTTCCCGTGCATCGAATGGTGGTCGCGGTATGCGAATACGGGGGTTGAAGGGCGGATTGTAAGGTGGCTTAACGACCACTTGGCGTCGTGGAGGAGCACCCTGGTCCACCGTGTATGGTGACGGGGGCAAACTTGTTTTCGTGGCCTTCACCTTGGTCGCACGGGCAAGCGTTTTAGCTTCCGCATCGGATCGTTTTGACTGTTTATTATCCATGGGTGGGTTTTGGACTTGCTTACCCGCAGGTCTCTTAATTTTTACTTCTGAACGTTGCTTTTGCACTTTTTTCTCCACTTTTTGGTCCACAGGCTGGACCGACGGCTCTTTTAAATCCATTAATCGATTTTGACCTTTGCGCATGATGTGATTTAGCTTCTGAGCCAAGCGAGAAATTTGGCTATCCTTGTTTGATGAGCCGGTGCTCTTCTCCTGCTTGGCGGGCGGCGCAGATTTGATTGGTGTGCGGGTCTTACGATCACTGATATCTGATAGATCTTTCGTTGTCTCTGCATACGGATCAGTGGCAGGTTTAGCGGGCTTGGTACGAAAAGACCGGTTTGGAGGAATCTTGGACATGAATTTTTTACGGGATTTTTTGTTTTTGGGTTCTGCAGAAGTTTCAGATGGCGGCTCAATGGTTTTCCGACGGGAAGACCTGTCCGAGGGAGTTTCTTTACGGATTTCTGCATGGGGATCAGGTAATCTCTCCGTGGTAGTATGAGATTTTAAGATCTTGTTGCTTTCATCAAACAGCTTAGGTGGAAGCTCACCCGTTATGCTACTAGTAGACCTTGTTGGGATGGATTCCACGTGTTCTGGCTCCGATACGGTTGATGGTTTCGACTCGATGGTGGATGGCTCCCTGCCTTGTATAGGAAAGTCCTGGCGTCTCGGGGGTCGCTGTTGTGGACTCAACGGAGTGGTCTGCGGAGATGGCGGTGGTACCGAACTTGGCGTAAAATGCAAGGGCATCGGCTCCTTAAGCGGTGCGGGTTTTGGAGCAGGTGCGGCAGGAGTACGCGGCGTTTGAGCATTTCGTTTCTTTTTGTCCTCGACGGGAATGGGTAGGGAACGCGGCTCTTGACCTTCGCCTTCCTTTTTAATCTCGCTTTCTGGCACTGGCTGTAACTCTTCTTGAAGCTTCTGCTGCTGTTGCTGATCTGTATCCTGCACCTGAGCAGATATTTCTTGCTCACTCATGTAGAACTCGGACAATCTCTCATCAGTGGGATTTACATCGTATTCGGTCTTCTCGTTAGTATGCAACCAATCCCATTCATCCACCTGGAACTCTTTATTATCCTTTTTGTCGTAGCTGTAAAATCTTAAATTGGCCTCATCGAAACTCTGATGTGGCAGTTTGTTACCCATTTTGGAGGAACGCGCGTCGTTCCATTCTGATTCGGCTTGAACTTTCAGATACTCAACATCAGGCTGACTGTCGGAGATCTTGTTTGGCGTATCATGCTCCGATTCTTTTAGTTCGGCACGAATTTTGTGTTTATAAGGCACTTCCTCATTTTCAAACGGAATTTCGTAGGTCTTGGGCTCAACCTGTTCCAACTTTTTGCCCATCAGCTGCTCTAACTTTTGGCCTTCCTCAGAAAGCTCGTGATCAAGCTGTTCAAATGGGCGTCGATTCTGGAGTTCAGACTGTTGACTTGCTGCAGGTTTAGATTTTAAAAATTCAGCCTCGATATGTTCGGAAGAATTTTCCTTCTGTTCAGATAAGATTTCTTCTAGCTCTGCCGTCTCCGCCAACAAATCTTGATCACTTTGGGAATAGGTTTGCAATTCCTTTTTAGGCAAATGCTTCTCCTCTAGCGACGGTTCGAAACTAGACCACATTTCCTCCACACTTTCCTTCTTGGTATTATTCACTTCGTGTTCCTTTGACACCGTTTCGTAAGCGCTTTGTGTGGGCCAGACTTCTTTCAGACTTTCAGTGTTGGTTGTGTTCTGTTCGTGTTTCTTGATATTTGTGGTCAAGTTCTCCTTCAGACTTTCCATCTTGGTTGTTTTCACCTCGTGCTCCTTTGCTTGCGGTTCGTCAGCGCTTTGTGTGGGCCAGACTTCCTCCAGACTTGCTGTGTTGGTTGTGTTCTGTTCGTGCTTCTTGATATTTGTGGTCCAGTACTCCTTCAGACTTTCCATCTTGGTTGTTTCCACCTCGTGCTCCTTTGCTTGCGGTTCGTCAGCGCTTTTTGTGGGCCAGACTTCCTCCAGACTTTCAGTGTTGGTTGTGTTCTGTTCGTGCTTCTTGATATTTGTGGTCCAGTTCTCCTTCAGACTTTCCATCTTGGTTGTTTCCACCTCGAGCTCCTTTGCTTGTGATTCGTCAGCGCTTTGTGTGGGCCAGACTTCCTCCAGACTTTCAGTGTTGGTTGTGTTCTGTTCGTGCTTCTTGATATTTGTGGACCAGTTCTCCTTCAGACTTTCCATCTTGATTGTTTCCACTTCATGCTCTCTTGCTTGCGGTTCGTAAGCGCTTTGTATGGGCTTGACCTCCTCCACCCGTTCCATCTTCGGTGATTTCTCTTTGTGCTTCTTGCTAGTTGTGATCGAATTCTCCGCCAGACTTTCCATCTTTGCAGTTTTCACTTCGTGCTCCTTTGGGACTGTTTCGAAAGCGCTTTGTGTGGGCCAGACTTCTTCCAGACTTTCAGTGTTGGTAGTTTTCTTTTCTTGCTTCTTGATATTTGTGATCGAATTCACAGTGTTGGTTGTGTTCTGTTCGTGCTTCTTGATATTTGTGGACCATTTCTCCTTCAGACTTTCCATCTTGATTGTTTCCACTTCGTGCTCTCTTGCTTGCGGTTCGTAAGCGCTTTGTATGGGCCTGACCTCCTCCACCCGTTCCATCTTCGGTGATTTCTCTTTGTGCTTCTTGCTAGTTGTGATCGAATTCTCCGCCAGACTTTCCATCTTTGCAGTTTCCACTTCGTGCTCCTTTGGGACTGTTTCGTAAGCGCTTTGTGTGGGCCAGACTTCTTCCAGACTTTCAGTGTTGGTAGTTTTCTTTTCTTGCTTCTTGATATTTGTGATCGAATTCACCTCCAGACTTTCCATCTTGGTTGTTTTCTCTTCGTGCTCCTTTGCCAGAAGTTCGTAAGCGCTATGTGTGGGCTTGGCCTCCTCCAGACTTTCCATCTTGGTAGTTTTATCTTCGTGCTCTTTTGCCAGAAGTTCGTAAGCGCTATGTGTGGGCTTGGCCTCCTCCAGACTTTCCATCTTGGTAGTTTTATCTTCGTGCTCCTTTGCCAGAAGTTCGTAAGCGCTATGTGTGGGCTTGGCCTCCTCCAGACTTTCCATCTTGGTTGTTTTCTCTTCGTCCTCCTTTGGCAGAAGTTCGTAATTGCTATGTGTGGGCCTCACCTCCTCCAGACTTTCCATCTTGGTTGTTTTCTCGTCGTGCTCCTTTGCCAGAAGTTCGTAAGCGCTATGTGTGGGCTTGGCCTCCTCCAGACTTTCCATCTTGGTTGTTTTCTCTTCGTCCTCCTTTGGTAGGAGTTCGTAAGGGCTATGTGCGAGCTTCACCTCTTCCAGACTTTCCATCTTTGGAGTTTTCTCTTCGTACGTTTTGATATTTGTGATCCAATTCTCCGCCAGACTTTCCTTCTTGGTATTATTATCTTCTTGTTCTTTTGACACCATTTCATAAGCGCTTTGAGTGGGCCAGACTTCCTCCAGACTTTCAGTGTTGGTTGTGTTCTGTTCGTATTTCTTGCTATTTGTGATCCAATTGTCCTCCAGATTTTCAATCTTAGTTGTTTTCTCTTCGTTCTTTTTGCTATTTCTGGTCCAGAAATCCTCCAGACTTTCCATCATGGCAGTTTTCTCTCCGTGCTCCTCTGGGAGAGTTTCGTGAGCGCTTTGTGTTGGCCAGACATCCTCCAGAGTTTCCGTCCACAAAGCTTTCTCTTCGCGCTGCTTTGTGAGAGTTTCGTGAGCGCTGTGAGTGGGCCATTCATCCTCCAGACTTTCCGTATTCGTGGCTTTCTTTATGTGCTTAGGCGTTTCATCGTTATAGGCTCGCAACTCTAGGTCAAGAAGAATGTCGTCCTCGCTGGCAGTGGGTGGATTTCGCGTTAAGGATTCAGTATCTGTAAGATAAACTCCCTCTCTATTGCTATGAATCTGTGGTTCGTAATCGTTTAGATTCACGCCAAACATGGAATCCTTTTCGTGAATCATCTGCATATCCTTTTTGGTCACCTCGTCAGTTAAAGCGTCTATCTTGGGGGATTCCGTGTGGTACTTTGACTTTTCTGAAGCCTTGAGCTCTAGCATAGGTTGATCTTCAGCAAGCAAATTATCTGGGTTTATTTCGGTTTTTGGTTCAGCTTTTTCCTGACTGTCTTCGATTGGCATCAAAGGATCCTCAGCTGTAGGCTGTACCTTATTATGCTCTTCAGTAGCTTTCCTTACATTCAAGGCTTGGAATTCGTTGTCGTAGGCTCTCGTATGCATCTCAATAAATTCAGTGAAATCGACATCTGACTCCGGCGAGCGTCCCTCTGTGACTATTTTGTCATCGCTGGCTAAGACCGTGGGTGGCGACTTTTCGGACAACCAGTCATTGTCCATTAACCAATCATGCAAAGTATTTGTATCGGCGCTTAGATCCAGGGAATCCGTAGTGTCACCACACAAAGGACCCTGATCCTGCAGCTTAATCTCTGTACTCTTTTCAGGAGAGGTGGTAGGAGGATTGGATGACGATGTTGGGACACCTTTATTATCGGTGCTCAGCTGTTTGGTGACAATACGCATGTCATTGGATCCGAGCGGAGGGCTAGTCGTGATGCCTTTTACTGGGGATGTGCCAGATGCAACTATAGACATTACCTGGTCATTCTGCCCAGGAGTGAGTTCTTCTAATAGCAGACAGACCTGTCGCTCCTCGTCTGTACACTCCATTCTGAAGGCCAATTGCATGTCTCCAGGTTCAGCAGCAGTTTCAAATGATTTTGCACGCTGGGAGTCATCAAGCAATGGATTGCAGTCCTCCGCTTTTTGATAGAAAGGTATCCATTTGTCTTTCTCCTTTAGATCGAGCAAACATTTCTTTTCAGCTTCATCGAGTTGCTTTTGTAGCAGCTGGTCAGTAGGCTTATCTGCTGATCCAGATGCTTGCACACTAACTTGGCTTGTTTTAGAATCTTCGGCTTTTTGTGCACCGCCAAGTGACTTCAAATAACGATCAAATAGTGTCCAATCGACGTTTTTGTTATGTTCAGCTGAAACTAAGTCTTTGTTTTGGTCCTGAGATGTGAGCTCCATTTTTAAATCCAACTGCATGTCTCCAGGCTGATCTGCAGATCCGGTAGCTGCCGTCACACACACTTGTTGAACCTCCTCAACCGATGGCTTCGACTTTTCTGCTCTTAATAGATCCTCGTCAGCCTGGAAATATTGAAAGAAGGGTAACCACTGCTCTTGCTCCTTTAGGCTATTTGACCATTGGGTTTCAGCTGCCGCGACATGCTTTTGGGTCAGAGTGATGGGTTCGGGGGACGTATCGGCTACATTTTCCAAAACCAGATCAGTGGGATCCGGGGCCGATTGATGTTCTTTTTTTAAAAGCTGGGATATGGATGAGTTGCTGACGGAGAAAAGTAAATGTCAAGTGGAAGATTGATCTTTGAAGGTAGCTAGGAGCAACTTACTTTAAGTCCGGATGATTACGCAGGGCATCCACAATTGCCTTTGGGTCAACTTCGTTTTGGCATATGCAATGGATGGTCGTAAATAGCGGAAATCTGAAATTATGTTGTAATGTTTAATATATGGCCTAATTCTTAAGTACAGGCGCACTCAGATTTTTGTTGTATTTAATATTGTTGTAATACAAATCAAAGCGAAAATTCTTATATCCAATAGCTGCTATTTCACAACTATCAGAACTAACAGAACACGAAAACGAAAAAGTTTCATATTTGTTGAGGAATTACTTTTGAAGTGTGGAAAAGTAAGTGTAATTGAGAAGAAGGCTGAAGATGTACTTAAATGGTTGTCTGAAAACTTCAAAGTTTCTAGAATTGTATGTACGAGGATTGTTCACTGTACGACCGTATATTCGATGTTCGATATTTTGGTGGTGTTACGCTGGTACTCATTGCCCCCACTTGTGGTGACAAGGCAGGCAAGTTTTAAAATTTACTTAATTTTTGTTCAGCTATTTTTTTGTTTTCACGTTCATCTTCGATTTTCGACTATTCCAAAAAATGAAATCGAAATGAAACCGAAACCCGAAATAGAACCTTCGGGAGGTATCGTAACCGGAACTGGAAAACTTAATTTTTTAAGTAGTTTATTATGTTTCGATGCTTTTCAAAGCTCAATGAATCGCGATTTCGGTTAAGTTCACTAGATTATGTTTAGATCACAAAATCGTTAGAGCCCTTGGATTTCGCTTAGTAACTAGCAACTTAGATAGCTGGTTTTATGACCCATTATAAGGTTATACCGACTAAATGGCCAATTTATCTGTTTCTTGACAGATGGCTTATGCAGATCACGAGATATCACCAAAGAAATCGCATGGCACTTTTGTGGATCCTTTGTATGCGCACAATGGATTACTCCCACGCCGTTGCCCACAAAAAATAGTCATTCTACGGTAAGACTGACGGTTGCAAGCTATTTCCAAGCTTTTTTGTACCGAATCTATATATTTGCGAACTATTTCGTCAACTTTAATTTCCTGATCCTTACAAAGGGTATAATTTTGCACATATGTTTGCAACGCATAGAAATATTCACTACCGACCAAATAAACTATATATATTCTGTGTCCATTCGTCTGTCTGTCTATTTGTCTCATTTCTACGCAAACTAGTCTTTTAGTTATAGGGCTATCGAGCTGAAATTTTGGCTAATATGACGGAACCGCTCAGATCGGATGACTATATCTCGTAGCTGCCATAGGTACCGTCGGTCGGAATATGGGTCCTAGTGAAAGCTTTCAACCTGTGAAACAAACTTTTTTGTTTTCAATTTTAAAATTCTTAAAATTGGTTTCAAAGCGTATTTGTTCGGATGACGATCGGTAGGAAAGCGTGTTAGCGTTCTCAAACACTGATATAATAAAAACTTCCGGTCAGACGAAACTAACTTAACCTTCTCGATTTGCTGAAGGAATGATGAAGATCGGATGAACGATACTCAAGTTATGAGCAAAAAATGGCCAGTTAACACCCCCCACCCATAACCACAACATTCCGTTCAACAGAGGCAATTTTAGTGAGAGAGAGAGAGAAACTTAGAGATGAGCGTATATTATCGAGGCACTTAGATAGTAATATCCCGAATCCTGCAGCCTTAAAAAAGTTATATTAGCTGCAGTAAATTACATATTACATATATTTTGAACTACGTTTCATTAAATGATTTTAGGTGAAGCTCTTTTGAATGAATGAAAAAGTTTGCACATTTTGTAGGTTGAGTTCTATCGCGTCACACAGTCTAGCAATGGATTTTTGCAAATAGATTTCATATAGTGTGAGTACGGCGTTAGCACATTTTGTAGGTTGAGTTCTATCGCGTCACACAGTCTAGCAATGGATTTTTGCAAATAGATTTCATATAGTGTGAGTACGGCGTTTCGAGTGAGAACTACACTAATGTCAAATTGAACTTCCTTGGAAAATTGTTAACTACTACATTTAGAGTGTGTGCATCATAACAAACTGTAATTCTAGATTTCTCCAGGGAACCTATTGAGGTAACTTCGTAAAAATGCTTTTGATTCACTTTAGCAACCTTCAACACTACATTCTTCATAGTTGAATTCCTTTTGCGCTCTTTAGTTGTCATTTAAAAGTTCTTCTGCTGCAACCATATTCAAACCATTAGAAAAGTCGAAGGATTGGACAACTTCTTGAATGATAGCAGTCAGATTACAAGAAATTTGCATGTTTCCCTTTGTGTGTCGTTGGAAAAACTACTTAGTGTTGCGAACCGAACCTAATTTTTCGAAAAAGCGGTCCGTTTCGGGTTTAGGTTCGAGGAGTCAATAATATTAGGGGTTCGGTTTATGGTCCGGTTCTTTGTTCCGTTAGGCTGAGATGCACGAATAAGCGGTTCGTTTCTGTTAGGCTTGACAATGCTAATTGAGTGATTTTTGTAAACGGCGCATCGAGCAGCGGCAACAAGCAATAGATTGGGCCCATAAGAACAGATTGTTTCTATATACGGAAAGTAAGACGGACAGACTGCAAGGCTACACAAAATCCCCATAATAATAAATACATTTTCAATGCAGTCTGCTTACTTATCTTGCATCTGCTTCGTCTCCAGAAATGCATTAACCTCACCAACCACCATGGGACCCAGTAATTTGCGACCATTTAAAAGATTCGCCTCAATCTCCTGAATTGTCTTTCCAGAAGTGACAAAACTCTTTGCAAAGGTCACATTCTTGTCGACTGAAATTAAAAAAGGGGGATAATGCTCAGCGATTATGCTCAGCCAAATATCTTAAGTACCCACCATAGGAAGAGGCCACGGAATTGGCCACACCGCAGCTTTCATAGAAGGTGGACATTTTTGCCGTGGGATAAAAAGTTTTAATAAAACGCATCATCTCCTTCAAGCCCAAATGCAAGGCAGCCACACGAGCATTCTCACCCAAATGCAGGCCATCTATGAAACCAGCCCCTAAGGCTATAATGTCCTTCAGTGTGCCACACAATTCCACTCCGCACACATCGTCGATGACCACCACTTTGCAGTTATCGGTCTGGAGCACTGTGCTTAGTTCAACAGCATGCTCCAAATTGTCACATCCAATGGTAATCTCGCAGAGCTTGCCCTGAGCCATTTCCATTGCACTATTCCCACACATCATGGAGTAGCAGGGTATGCCCAGCTGCTTGCCAATGGTGTGCGAATAGAGATCGATTTCGCCATCCCTAATGTGATCCAAACCCTTGGTCATGGAGACAGCATAGGCAGTGCTTTTCACATTACCCGCCAGTATATTGCAATAGGATGTCACAAAATTCTGGGGTGTTGCAAATATCAAGATATCAGCATTCCGTGCAGCCACCAGCAGATCATTGACGGCAATCTGAAACAAAATGGAATCGCCAAATGTAAGTCAAAAAAATAGTTATTAAAGACAGGGGTGCAAACCAGTTCTGAACCGAACCAAACCGCTTTTTTTGCTCGTGAACCGAACCGGTGTGTTTTACAAAATTCTGAACCGAAGCAAAGACCGAAAAATAAAATGGTTCGGTTCCGTTCACTTCAGCTAGGTATTGAGTTACTGGCGAATAGTGAGCAAAATCTCAGCAATTTAACGAAAATCACGAGTTGTAAAAAAACTAAGAACACTAACCTCATTCAATTTGATAAAGACTCAAAATTTCAATAAGCCAACTCTTGATAGTGTTACGGCGCGGGTCAACATACTTAATGTTCAAACGATTATTAGAGCTTCTTTTTATCTCTAATCGAGATTGGCTTGAAATAGAAAATGTGTGTGAAATATTAGCTCCAGTTAACCATATTAATTTTAAATTTCAAAATACTATCCCAACTGCTAATGATTTTATTTTATGGCTGGCAGGCATGCAAAATTAAGGTTGAAAAAAAGGGCGTACGACACAGCATAATATTTGCGTCAATGCGTTGGAAACAAGGGGTGCTTCATTGTTATCAAATCCGGCTATTCTTGCATGCGTTTTCTTAGAACCCAGATACCAAACCTTGCTATCAGAAGAAGAAGAAAAGTTAGCTAAAACTCATTTAATGTCATTGTATATTGAAAGCATAACGGATAATTCGTAGAACTCGATAGCTGAAGACGAGGTGGAAATGCTTGCCAAACTACTCAATAATAGGGATTCAATTCCATCACAAAGTTAAACATCGATTGCTAATTGCATCGAAGCATTTGATGCGGTAGAGTTTAGAGCATTTTCCACATTGACATTTGTTTAATCAGACTTAAGAGCCAATATCGATGAAAATATTCTAGAAGATAAATTATTATTATACTAAACTAAACTAAACTAAAATCTTATCATATTGAAGTTACCTTAAGTATTTTAAAATCTATATATTTCCTGTTATTTTGAAATCCAACCAATCAAATGGAAATATCTTCATGAAATGACACAGTCTTCAAGATCTCTTTATGTTATCAAATCAAAATAATTGAAATGAAATATTGAATGAAATGTTTATTATATAATAACTCAAAGCATAGCGTAATGTTAAAAAATAATTTGACTACATGTATCAAAAATATATTTCTTTAGTTTCTTAAATATTCATTTAACAGCGCCGAACCGAAATTATGTGTGACCACCTATTAAAAATAAAATTTCACCTAAAATCCGATAAAAGGGGCAAAACTTTCAAACGAGATCAAGCTTGAAGAAGTAAAACTTGGAATTAAGCAAAGCTGCGCGTGTTTTTTTCACTTAGTATTTGATGCCTCAACTGAATATGCTTAAAGCTTCAACAAATGGGCAAATTTTTTTTTAAGGTTGAAGTGAAAAATTCTGCACTAGTGTTGGGTAAAGATTGTTCATTTCGCTGAACATATTCACTTGTTCATTTTTTAAAATGAGTCAACTCACTCAAATTACTCAGTTGCTCAGCTGTTCATTTCTTCTGTTGATTATTTGTTCAGCTGTTCACTTGCACGTCAGCTACACACCAAGGCATCGAATCACTTGACGGTCTTTACGCGAGTCAAAGAAGAATTAATAATTGGAAAGCCAATCGCCGAAGTGCCAACCCGAGCTTCTCTCAATCTCTTGGTGTATGTGCTTCAGGTTTTCACACAAGAGAAAGGGGCCTACAGTTTAACGCCGAATCCGAACGGCAAAGTTTGAAGAATCTTTTTTTACGGCGAGTTACTTTCCAGTTGTCGCCAATAGTTGGTGAAGGTGACCGGTTGGGTAAAAGTTTTTGAAACACACTACTGCAGCACACACTACAGGTCACTTCGAGGCATCATATACAAAGTAGGAAAAACACACACGAAGTTTTGTTTTATTGCAAGTTTTACTTCTCCTTCTAGCTTGATTTCCCTTCCAAATAATCATGGTAATAATCAAGAACACTTTTCTTCGGCAAATGCTATCAATGTCGAATCTGTTCATTTGGATTTTGCTATAAGCCTGCCTTTGGGATTCCCAAGCGGTTATAGCAATGCTGGCGTGAGATATCTTCTGCTAACCCACTGAAGACTGGCAAACACTGCTGAAGCTTGAATTGTGGTGATTCATAAAATAGCTATAAAGTCAACCAGCCTCTTTTGTAGTATTTTCCTGGAGCCGGCTAAAAGTTGATGATTGGATATTCAAAGAGGTCACTTAAACAGTCACATTGATAAGGTGAATGTTTACTATAAGGTAAACAAACCCGAAAATTCGGGAACCATTTTTTCTCGTTGGACCGCGAATTATAAAGAATTTATATGCAGAAATTTATTGGCTGTCGACCATGGTTCTTTTTTAATTGATTTTCAAAGTTTCTGTTTTTTCGCATACAAACATATCACATATGCTCTTCGAATTCGGTTTGGTTTTGCAAATAAATCTTTATATTATATATAAAGCTATGCAAGTTACACCACATATATCTCTATAACGGCTGCACGGATTTGTAAGATCTTTGATATGTTGGTTTTGGTTTTCGCCCCCAGTAGCAGGATAGCAATTGAAAACTCACAGAAATCCAATCGGTCTAAAAAAAACCGCGAACATTTTTAAAATTAGATTATCATCAAGATTTAATAGTTGGCAAATCTCGATGGGTAAATAGGTATATCCCAATCCGTTGAAAATAATCGCAAAATTTTGCAAAATATTATTATGAACTTAGATTGTCATAGAGGCGGGGGGGTTAGGGGGGTGAATATACTGGTAAATATATGGAACATCGAAAATTCACGAAGTTGCCAAATTCATATATGATTTTGGATTGTCATAAAGACAGTTAAATAGACGGGTAAACAGAAGGGTAAATAAACGGGTAAATAGACGAGTTAAAAGACGGGTATAATGGAGGTGCAGATCAAACGGTCCAAAAAATCGCGAAATTTTAAAAATCAGTTTAGATTATGAATACGGCTAAATAGGATGGTTAAGATCAAAAGATCTTAAAACAATTTTAATGTTATGAACACACGTGAATAGATGGAAATGTCCACAAAATCGAGATAATCGGATACGTGTTGCCATTAAACCTGAATGGAAACGAATTGCCATTAAAACTGAATAGGCTTAAGCTGTGGAGGGACTGTTGAATCCTGTTGATGACATCGAGGGCGATCTGATTGTCTGGATGACCGAATGTAGTCTTTGGAGTTTTGTAGGTAGCCGCCAATTCAAATAAATTGATAATGTAAAAAGTAACGCTTATGTGTATGTATATAGAGGTAGTAAACCGCTGGTCTAAGCCGCTGAACCGATCTTTACAGTGTATTTATGTCGATGAGGAAAGCATCATAGGCTATGTCCCAGACTGTGAACGGGTAAGACGGCTGTTAAAATCGGTGGACTTTTCCACTTTTGCTTCAAAGTCACATTTCAAAAGTTATTTAAGCTGCAAACATGTGGGTACAAACATATTAGATGTGGTTAGTGTGAATTGTCTTTTCACATCATCATCAAATTGCATTCGTTCCTGTAAAGCATGTCTCCCAGAAATTGCGCAACGTGCTGCAAGAGCTTTGCGACGTTAATCAAAATCAGCAAATTAAACTTTTTAGGAAAGTGAAATCTCTTCAGTGAAGTTTGAAGTCGAGCGTTCACTGCCAGAGCATCTGAAACAGCCGACGAGCGGTAAGAACGTCTCCGAGGTCTTCCACTGTTAGAACACTTTCTGCAGAATATTAGAAAGAACAATTTGTGGTTTCAAATTATGTCGTTTGGATTAACAAAAGCAGTAAGCAATTTAGTATTTAGGATCGGAGGATCCCTTTTTCCCCTACCGGACAATGAAAACAAATTATTGCAAGTTTACTTCATTGGATATAATCCACGTTGTTTTATCGCTTCTCAAAACTTCATTGGAACGAAATTCCTCTGACGATTATAAAGTTGAAAGTCGAGCAGATATAAAAAAAAATTATTTATTTACATTCCCAATAAAAAAACATAATATCAAAAACCCGTTTGAATTTGGAGTTCCCACATATTTTTTACAGCGAACCGAGCCCTAAGCCGAACCAAGTGTGACAAAATATCTGAAACTGAACCGGTTCCGAACCCAAGTTGGTTTGGTTCAACAAGAATTATACCTTCAAAAATCTGAAGAAATGGCGTGGCGTTTTTTAGAGCAAAGCTCTTTTACGGACGTTTGACGCGATCTGATTGTCTGGATGACCGAATGTAGTCTTTGGAGTTTTGTAGGTATCCGCCAATTCAAATAAATTGGTAATGTAAATAGTAACGCTTATGTGTATATACAGGTAGTAAATCCGTGTGTGTAAATAACGTTGTAAATAAAGCGCAGAAAACCTGTGAATACCACCATTTAACAGAGTTTAGATGGTCATGAAGACTAGATAGTTGGCAATTGTAATGTAAGCTCTTCTTCGTTTTGTGTTTAAAATACTAAAGGGGGCGGTAGCAACGCACGCCGGGACAGCTAAAGTATAATATATTGAATATATTATTTCCTTATATTATGGCAAGTGGGTGTACCATATTGAATATTACTTATAGGCTAGCCGGCCTCTCGGCCGGAGCCAAGACAGACTAACTGCGAGTTAGGGATGCTGCAAGCTGCACAACGTCGCTGCTGCGTGATAGTGATGATTAATGTGGCCAGAGCTGCCACAATACATATGGGCATTTCCACAGAAATGTCAACCGCAGCCAAAAATGTAAAAGTGGTTAAAAACACTATGTTTTATATAATTTTCATGGGGAAATCAAATTGCATTAATGAAAGCCAATCTTACATTTATACATAGTCCATTTCAAAATATTCGGATTTACGGCTGCGCTAGCGCAATTTTTCTAATTTGGACATTTAGTTTGCACTTTTTTTTGATAAGTGACTTTAGATTTCTTATACTTTTGCTATCTAAAATCTTTCTGAGGGTACAAATGGTCAAAAAAGAATGCACAAGAAACCATGAGAAACTATGCGATTGCAATAAACTTAAAGTTTCTCTTCTCATTATACTGGAAACCACATAAAAAGTATGATGGTGCGAAAGTGATTAAAATTAAATAAAAAATAAACTACTTAATATTTTTGAATCAAATAAAAAAAAATTTTAAGATACATCAATGCATAATATTTTTAAGTTAGTCGCATAAAAATATTCCTTCAGGATCCGCTGAAATCAGTGTTTGAACTGCTCGCCTTGAAAGTGACTTCTGTTTTTGTCGCATGCGAATGCATCGGTTTTTTGTAATTATCTTGAAAGCGAACAATTGCCCAAAATCAACTTTAGCACCAATTATAGTGCTAATCAAGAGCTATAAGTTTCGTCTCTTGTCAAAATAAAATAATGTTTTGGCGTATACTTTTCTTCATTTTGAATGCGTACGAATGTCGCATTCGACATTTGAGAAATGCCCATATGTATGTAAGATTGCCTACACTGTGCGACACATGAGACAGTCTAGTAGTCTTGCTTTTTGTTATGTTTTAAACTTGATTTGCTTGACAAATTCATTGCATTTGGGAAATTGCAGGACTACTAGATTATGGAGATGTCATGCATCAAACAGTGTGAAGGCAGCCTTAGTCATACGTTTGTTTAAATTTGAGTGCGATAATAAGTAAAACTTCATACCTATTGTAACTGTTAAGAACTATTTTCCACAAGGGCGTGTTTTTACGAAGTGTCTCCAAAAGACGGGCTTAGTCCACTATTGTCTACCTCGCACACATCCTACTCCTATAAATTAATTGAACAACAAAGACTTTATAAAAGAGAATCTTTAGAGGAGACACTTTTATATCTTTTGTGGTGCCATTTGCCTTTTGGATGGGTGATTAGAGCTGAATTTCCGCAAGCTCCAGTAAATTTTTTTTATTGTGCTTTGGACTAGCCAACTGTGTTCAGACTGAGTCAAATGCTTATGGACACTTCTAAACTAAGGAATTAATCATGTATAGTTATCGACCTAAGCCCTTAGGATATTTACTTAGAGATTATTAAGTGTATCGTGGTCAGGCAGGACGAAAGCGTAAGTTCAATTTGGCCCTGCCTAAATTCAGTGCAAGAAATGTTCAATAGCCTTAATGATAAATTACGGAGCACCAACATTAATGTTAGTAAACAGCGCACGCTGCCCCCAAATATATGACAAAAATTGTGAAAATTAAGGAAAAGTAGGCACAATATCTATGTGTTCATACAGACATACAGAAAGACGGACGGACGGAAAGGGCCATCTCGACTCGGCTCTTGAAGCTGATGAAGAATATATATTCTTTATATGGTCGGAGATGCTTCCTTCAGCCTGCTACCTACATTAGCACGACTTAAGTATACCCTATTTACGCTACCAGTAACATGAGCTTAGAACGTAAATCCAGCAGACATCAGTTGAATTAAACAGTTTTAAACGAAAGAGGAAGGGAATATACTAGGATAAGCAATGTTTTTGTTGCTGTTACTTACCAAATTCTCGGGCAGCCTAACGCCCGGCAAATACTTGATATTTTCATGCCTCTCATTCATCACTTCAGACAGGTAATTGCTGCGGACCAACTCATCATATACGTAAATGTGCACACGGCTATCAAAGTTCTCTTGGAGAACATTATTGCCCACAGCAGTGGCTATCGCCGAGCCCCTAGAAAAGATTCAAAGACATACCTTAACATGTTTATTGCTCTTCTTAAAAAGACACCACCTACCAGCCTTCCGCGCCAATAATGCACACTTTTGGTTTCATCACCATCTTGCCCCCTTTCACATTAATTTAGACTTTGTGTATGATGGAAATTTAGAGCCGAAACCCAAATAATGTTTGGCCAAAAGGTGAAAAAAGAAATCGAAACAATTTCCAATTTTGGATTGATGTGAGTTTATGTGAGAATTTTGCTAAACTAAAACTGAAACATACACAAGTTTGATCCCTGACATTTTATCGTGCACAGGCAGCAAACGCCTGGCCTACTTCTTTCACACTAAGAACCATAGGGATGAAATTCGTAAACTATCCCAGTCAAAGTCGCCTCTTCGTCCACGGTAATGGGTTCAGTATGTGGGACTCTTTGGGTTTGGAGTTGCTGTGGATCCTCTTCGGCAGAACTGGCTTTCAGCTCGTACTCAGTGATAATCTGGGAAATGCGACTTTTGGCCTCAGCAGCCATTTTTGGTGGTAGATTCTTAATGCTGATGCAGGCGCTCTCGAAAAACAAATCAAAGCTATCCCTTGGCGGCAGGGCAGGCACATGTCTGGAAGTAGATGTGGTGGTCATGGTGGTAGAGGTTGCCTCGCTCTGCTGTGTGTTGAGTGTTTCCAAATAGGTCTGGAGCACTTTACGATCTCGTTCTATGTTCTGCAATAGTTCTTGACGATTGTGTGGCGGTGGCTGGGCATAACATTTTAGTCGCTTTCTTTGCATTCTGATTTGCGGCTGCAAAAATATAATTGCGTTTAGATGTATGTATATGTAATACACATGAATGTACATTCATGATATATATCATTTCCTACTCTTAGAGTTATGTCCTCATTTATGCCACTGTTTATGAAATCAGCATTATCCTGTTTTCCTATTTTTATTGACTTCATTTCAAACAGCAATTTTACTCTTTTCGCTTTGTTTACAAACAATTAGCGATGGGCCACAGCAGCTTATCGATTAATGCATGCGATAGCATTGCACAGTGGCCTAGCTACCCAAAAAAAGACCCAGAAATTACTATGCAGTTTTGTGACGGCAACATTATGCTAAAATAGACTATCTGCCTTGTTCTCGATTCCACTTCCTCAAAAGTTTTGTGATTCTCTAAATCGCAATCAAAACCTAGTCCTAAAACCGGTTTTAAATCACAAAATTTTTGTGGAAGTGGAATTGTGAACAAGGTTGTAAATTCTATTTATTGTATATCCAAAGAGCCTTGCTACGCCCCTTTAGTATTTTAATCACAAAACCAATAAGTGAAGCTTACATTACAATTGCCATCTATCACATCTTTACGGAAATCTAAACTTTATTTAAAATTTAGCAAATTTTCCGATTTTATGGTCTTTTTAATCTATACCATCTATCTATTACCCCGTGATCGTAACAACATCCGTCTATTTAACCGTCTTCACGACTTTTTGGACCGATTTGCCTACACCTCCTATTTACCCGTCGACAATCGCCAACTATTAAATATTCACGATAATCATTCCAGATTTTTTCCGACCATTTGATCAACACCTCCTATTTATACGTCTATTTCACCGTCTTCATAACAATATAAACTCATATATGAATTTTAAAAATTTCGAGATGTTTTGACCGTTTGATCCGTATCATCCGTCTTCATAATAATCAAAACTCATTATAAAATTATTAAACTTTAGCGATTTTTTGGACCGTTTCATCTACACCTCCTATTTACCCGTATAATTACCTGTCTTCATTGCGATCTCAACTCATATATGAATGTAGCAAATTTCGTGACTTTTCTTACCTTATATTAACCCGAATATTTAGCCGAATATTTATCCATCTTCATGACAATCTAAACTCATTATAAAATTATGCAAATTTTGCGATTTTTTTGGACCGTCCAATTAACCCGTCGACAATTGCCAACTATTAAACTTGATAATAGAATTGGTGTTTATTGGAAATGAATGAGAAGTGAAACTTTATTTGAATATTAATTGACTCCAATCGCCTCCACACAAGTGTCGGGTCGAAGATGAACTTGATTCCTCCTCCTGGGCCACAACGCCTCCCACAACAGTCACGGCTGGCGATGTCCAATGTACATGTCACGTTTCTTGGGTCCGATGTGATCAGTAGATCAACACGGATGGTCTGTAACAGCTTATGTTCCGACTCCTTGGTTTTGTAACTGGGACCGCGTTGATGGGAAGAACGAAATTGCTGAATCCGACGCAGAACTATGCCTGAACCATTGCGTTTCAACTTGCGCTGGTAGCCCGGGGCACTCACATCAAAGTCCAGAAATGCCGAATAGTCTGGTTACTGCACATGCACGGGCGTGGACACCGTTTCGTATTTAACCTTCTCATTGAGTTTTGAGATCATCTTGTACTTGATGACATCCATGAATAGGGACAGAAGGTATTTTAGATCGCGAAATCATCGATTGGCAACCATTCTCACTCCACATATCGATGGGTGTGCAAGCCCGCAAAATAGAAACCAAAGATCCCCCAGACATCGCTGGCGAAGAACTTTACGCCCAGGTCACGACATATAGCATCTATGCACTGCAATTCCTCATTGTTCTGGTCATTAACGACTACCACATTGAACTGGAACCAGAAGTCCTTGGTTTTCTCCTTGCGCGGTTGAGTGTAGGCCGATACATCCACCATCGGTTTTAGGGCACGGGCGCGTTCTAGAGATGCCTCGGCCGTGTTGCTCCCAAGGGTCTCGCGCGCTGCCAGGGATTGTCAGCAAAAGTCTTCCTCTGTGACCAGTTTGTCGTCATGAAGCTTCACAGAGTTGACGCCGGAGGGTTATTTCGGCTCCAAGTCCATTCAATCCGGAGATGAGTATTTTGGCGGTACCTAGGCTGGAAATGTCATTTTAAGTATCTTCCGTTTCTTCTCCTCCCTCACAGAGCCAGTGAATGCGGGCAAATCCTGAAAAGTTGAAAATAAACTTGGTCTGCTTCCATTATTAATATTCACTTAACTGGACCTACCAGTTGCCTGATCTTTCTTTTTGGACCACATTTGGCCCACGGTGCAATTGCTATCGGGCGATATACAGCATATCGGGGATTGGAGTAACAACAACAACAAAACCAGCTACAAAATAACTGAAGAATAGGACAATACTACAATGAGTTTTTCCGAAAACACGTCCGACTCAGATTGGTAGGCAAAATAGACTCGTTTCTCCTTAAACATAGTCTAACCAGTCAGTTACAGGAAAGAGGCCAAAGTAAAAGTGGCGCGACATATTAATGAAACTGCATCTGGATCAGGAGGAGGAGGAGGCAAACAGAAATATAACCAAAGGTTTTGCGAAAAGTGGCTAAACATTTTTAATCCCTGGCTAAAACGTTCGGATGATGACCCCAATAAGCCCTACTGCAAGGTCTGTGTTTGTCGCTTGGATTGCAATCGCTGTCATCTGATGCGACATGAGCGCACCATCAAGCACAAAAGAAATCTGGAGGCCTTCCTCACTAATGGTGAGAGCGCAGTACACAAGGAGCTGAAAGTGCGTCAGGAACGCAGTAAATATTATCAGCAGCGTAAACGGGCAAAACAAGCGCAGAAAACGAACAGGTCCCATGTGGAGGTGTTGCTGGTGAAAGAGCCAACTGAACAGATTGTGGAAGTGGTACCAGTTGTGTCCGCAGCAGACATTCCTAGCCCGCAGCTTCAAGTTCCGCAGTCAAAAATCTTACCGGAGGACCTGGTTCTAACACTGACCCAGGAACAGGAACCGAACGAACCCAAACGTACCACTGCCAGCTCCTCATCAAACCAAGAGGGTATCAAATTGCTCATGCAAATTCATCAGGACAAAAACGAACTGATAGAATCATTTCGTGAGCTGATGGGAGGCCCATTAACGCATTATCCTACAACCAAAGAGAAGAATCATGTGGATCTGTTCTTCGAGAGCGTTAGCTCAAGTGTCAAGGCTCTGTCGCCCAAACTGATAGCAGAGGCGAAGATGCGTGTGTCACAATTGATATGCGAACTGGAGCTTCGTGGACTTCGGGATAGTAATAGTACAAATGAGGAGGTTATTGGAGTACCCTTGACAGCGATTATTAAACAGAGTACCAGCGAACATAGTCTGAGCATGGGCATGGTGCAGCAACCACATTTTGGTGGATTCAGCTGAAATATCAGTAGTAAGTAATTTAATTTAAAATAGCATAAATTGCAATATTTTTGAAATGATGTTTAATTGTTATTTAGAGAGTAAGCTCACGTGGCTCATAGCTTAAATGAACCAATGCACTTTTGTAAAAGTACTAGAATAAAGCTTGATAATGTGACAGAGCTTTGATTCAAAATTTTTGAAAGCTTCTTTTTGGCCATACAAAAATCCTAGGGGCCAGTTGTATGAAAAAAGGTCTATTCAATTTTAATGCACCTTGACTTTTCGAGTAGGGACTTGACAGGGTATCGACTATTTTGCGTATCGTACGTGTATCGGTGCAATTGTTACCACTAAGAAAATCAAAAAATAGCTTTGCAAGTTTAAGCGGGAAAAAAAAATTGCAAGTCGCCAAGTTCCAAAGAAGTGCGGAAATGACTCCCCTCTGTGGAGTGCCTCTCGTTCTTCTTCTTATGTTGCTTGCACAGAGAGTAGAGTTGATCACCCGGTTGCTAAGCATGTTCCTTAGCCAGTGAGTAATCATCGGGTCGGACGCAATCTTGGCCAGAGCTGCAGTTATCGACTCGGTGCTGACATTGTTGAAAGCTCCCACGATATCGAGAAAAGCTGCCAACGCAAACTCCCTCTGATTCAGCAAGTCTTCTATGCTCCCTATGACCGTTGAAAGATGAACAGACGGCAGAACTTAAGGACGAGCTTTAAGCTTTCGAAAAACAAACACACCACCTGCATGCAAGTGCGCACACTATGCGCTTAATTGAACATTTGAATTCATCCGTAAGTTCAGCTTTGTTTGAATGAACAAACATGCTTGTTTATTTCAGGTCGCTGATGTTTTTAGAAACGGCGGCAGTTACACAGCATGGACTACGAAACATTATTAAGTGAAATTGCATTAAAAACTAAACCTATTCAAATAGAATTGTGATAATTGTGGATAAAATTTGGGAGACAATCTCAAAAAATAGTGATATATGCTCTTTTATCACAAAATTACATGCATTATTTAAAAGCTCACATAAATACTTACATAGATGCGAATGACTAAGACTTTCCTACTTCTGAATGCGATCTCTAGTTTTGTTTAAAATATTGTCGCAAGTGTCCATATCCATTCTGTCGTGTTCATAAAAGTTTATTGAATACATTCGTAATTGACCATATAAATTAGGAAATTCACCCAATGTCTCTCTAACAGTAACAATCTCGTTAACCCATATTTTTTATCCTTTGCTTAAATTTTCTCTACATTCGAAAAATCGAGGCGACACCATGTTGCTAGCAAGAATAAAAGGAATAAGCTGAAAGCTCAGGTCAACAACATGTGTGCACACCTTCAAAATTATAGCTGTGCTAAATCAAACTCTGTTGTCAGCAAAGCTTTTGGTCCTGCAGTCAGTTCATCCTTCAGCTACATGTGTGCACGGCCCCTTAAGGAAGGCGTGTTGTGCTCCGCTGGACGTGCGTGGTGTAAGCTTACTTCTCAGGTGAATATACAGAAGTCGCTCCATCGTTTTCAGCAGAAACGATGATAGACTGATGGGTCTATAATCTTTTGGTAAATTGTGGATTATCTTCCCAGGCATGGGAATGAAGAGCACTCTCACTTCTCTCCAGCTTTCTGGGATATAACCTCTGAGGAGACATCCCTTGAATATCTTTGTCAGCCATGGCAGCAAATTCGGAGTCGATGCTTGCAACATGACCTGTAGGTTGTCATCCGGTCCTGGAAGGGTTGGACTGACTTGATAGCCCAGATTATCTTTTCCTCTGTGATGATTTCCTCAATCATCTTCGTTTCTATTTCACTCTCTCCTAGTGCCTCGCAGATTTGCAGTTCGGTGGCATCGACCTCTGGTTTAGCATCCAGATAGCCTGGAAAATGTGTCGTCACTAGCAGTTCCACAGATTCTTGGCTGTTTTTCGCATATGTTTCGTCCGCAATACACAGTAACTCCGGGTTGGATGGATCTTTGGCGAGCACCCGTCGAAGTCTGGACGCTTCACTGATGCTAGCAATATCCTCGCAAAATGTAGCCCAGGAATCTCTTCTTGCATTTCTGCACGCCCCTTTGACCTTCGAGAAACTCTGTCGGTAGGCGTACCAGTCTTCTTCATCATTTGTCGGTTTTGCCTTATTGAAAAGCTTCCTCATTTCCTTTTTAGTTTTTCCGAGCTCCGTTGTCAACCACACGTTGGAGGTCGACTAACCGGACAGGATTTAAGAAACGCTCTTCTTAGCACGTCTGTTATTGTCTGGTTGAATTCCTCAAGTGCGCCAGGCTGCAACAACTCTCCTTTCGGTGGGTCGGAGAGTGTTTGACTGACAGTTCTTGTGAATTTTTCCCAGTTCGTCTTTTTAGGGTTCCTGTACGGAGTGGGTTTCTCTGTGCACCATTTGACATCAAACAGTATTCTGTAGTGGTCCGAGAAGGAGCACTCCGTGGATACATGCCAGTTGTCGTTTGTCAGAGAGCCTCTACTTAGCGCTACGGTTATGTCTATAACCTGCGCACGGTCCTTATTTCGGAAGGTGGGGTGCTCGCCCTTGTTGCTCGAAATGTAGTCGAACAGTGCCTCTCCTCTAGCATTTATGTCCGTGTTACCCCATATAGAGTGGTGGGCATTCGCATCACATCCCATGATTACTTCGATGCCCTCACTCTGCGCATGCCGAGTGAGAGCTCTGAAGCATTTCGAGGGGGGGGTCTTTTTCCTCATATAGAAGATAGGCCGTGGCAAGGAATAGGTTCTCCCCGTTCCTTCCCTCAATCGCCACCACTGTGAGGTCCCTGTCACTGTAACGAGAAGAGAAGAACACATTAAGCCCGTTTCTTACCACGATACATGTTCTTGGCTTACTTACGTCCCTAGGGAGGAGGCGATGGTATCCACGAGCACTCAGTCCACGAACCCTTTCACCTTGAATCCAGGGTTCCTGGACGAGGGCCACGTCAACCTTCTCCTCCTCCATGAATCGTAGTAGGTCAACAGAGGGTACCATAGAGTGATGCAAATTAAGCTGTACTGTATTGCCCGGAGGCAACCCATTCCAATCTTAAGCTGGCCTTGCTTCATCAGGATGAGGTTTTTTGATTCCCGACCAATACTGATCCAGAGATCCTTTCCGTTTCCTTTGTCGCGTGCCAACCGTCTCTCGATTGTCCAGTCGTCAGTTCCGTATTCCTTGGTCTGACCTTTGATCATGTTGAGTGTGTCTTATCTTATGGATTTGGCACAAGCCACTATCTTAACTCCCTTATAACATTTGATGCCATCAAACTCAGCTAGGAATGGATCCTCGCTGCACGTCATGACATCATGGATAGTCTGCATGAGGACTTTCTCCAGAACGAACCAATTTTCGGATGAAAACTTCCCTTCATAATAGCCACCTGAAGTTCCGGCTAAGAGCTTAAGCTAGCCAGAAAATCTTCTGGTCTTATTTGCTTGTTCTCCGGAGTCTTGAGCGTGTCATCCGATCTTTGCCGCTTGACGTTGTTACCCTTTCCACCGTCCGGTCAATCCTTTTGGGAGAGTGTTGACTTTGTGGCGGTCCTTCGTGTCGTTCGTGGGTGTTTCTCTTCCCTTCTCGGCTGCCTGTACTCCCACTTGGGCCGTTGTACTCGGTTTCGGTGCTTGTTCCGCGCTGTCCTTTGACAGCTGGTTGTAGCGCCATTCTTTGTACACGAAACTTGAGCGATTCCTTGTACCCTGACCGCTGTTTGCGCCGGAGAACGTACTCGTTCTTTTCCTTCGGCGGAACCGTGGCCGATGCTGGCTCGCTTGTTTCCGATGGCTCGTTATTGATAGGCATGCGAGCCAACGCAGTTGCCAGCTCTTCGTCTGTCATGTCCGGGCCTGTGAAAACAAACTCGCCATTTTCAACCTCCGGTTCCATGTCCACTTCACCTTTACGATGAAGTGCACCTTCACTTGCCACCTTACGCGGTGTGAGGGCCAGGTGGTCTACTGGGTATCCCGCTCCCTGCACCGTAACTGCCTTCTGTGTCTATGTTGACTGGTTTTTAATCTATCCGCCAGGTACTGGACTGCTCTTGACGTCGGTGCTGCCCCTCGACCTTACCGGCATGGGTGGCCCTATCGGTTGCGATTGCTACCGTCGGCATTGCTCTTAGGTTCCTTACACCTACTGAGCCCTCCCACCACGTCAAGGTATCAATCCGTAGGAAGGGTGAATTAGGTGTAATGGTTGGGAAACTTTCCCTGCAGGACGGGTGCCATATTATCTAGCAGTTCATCACTGAGCTCTTCGCTTAGTTTCAGCACCTTAGCGGCACTGCAGGTCAAATTCTCAGGATAGAATCTTTCCTTCACATGCTCCACCACACAGTTGGAGAAAGCTGTGGAGACATGTACAAATGCCTCCAGACGATGCATTTGCTTGGCCAGCTGCAGCAACAAACGAGTGGCGCGTGTATTGATGGCCAAAGCCACATGAAGTGGTTCATTGAAGCGCACAGTGGCCGCTCCATAAAGAACTAACTGAGACTCATTCGCCAGCAGATCTCGATTCGTTTGTGTGAGGCCCAAATCAGGCTCCTGGCAATCACCCGTAATTGGTTTGACTCGGTCGAGAGCTTGTGGATTCGATTTCAACCGTACTTCGAATACCTTTTGTGGGTTTTGGTTTATATAGGAAAATGTGCATCTTTATTTCATAAATATTTACTGAATCCTTTTTCCATGTGTCAAGACGTTCCTCTATTTCTTGGCCCCGCTTTCGCCTGATTAGAATGAATATGCGGCCTACTTCCATTGTTCGCAACAGCTTCTCGATGATCACTTCAATATTAGATTATTTTATTTGGATTTCAGTAATGCCCAATTAAGCTCATTTTACCCTTTCCCAAAAATCCAGTGCCGCCTGTTAGAAAAATGGTCTTGTCTCTATAAAAACGTTGTATCTCTGATTCCATTGTACAACAAATTAAATTCCAATTTTCTAAAATTTGCACTTGCAAATTCGCTGTCTTTGGTATCGGTTTGGGGTCAACAGTTTAACCTAAAATCGAGAAAAAAAATTCATTAAGTATAACAATGTCCGAGAACTGACCTAAGTACTAATTTGGTATTATAATGGGATTGTCATCTAAATTGCAATATAGAAAGCACACTGATCAAATCGGCCACCATAAAGCAATAAACTAGATTTTGATTGTGGCCATTGCAACACTTTACAACTAGGTCCTGGCGTTTCGACACACTGAATACGAATCGACTGTGACAGGACTTGGCCCCGTAGGATCAGAAATTGTACGACTTCGACTTGTCACTCCTTGACTTGGATGAGTATTTTAAAGAAGCCCTCTTTGGTATGCGACTGTATTTGGCCAAGGAGCCTCCCACGCAAGAATCTGTAGCGCAGGCTCTTAAGACATTGAGAGCCAAATACGAGGTTTTAAATTCATTTTCCTCTGTTCTACAGATTTCTCATACTGCATCGACTTTTACATTTTTCCCTTTGCTGCTGTTGCCGGTTACGTTTTGTGGTGGTTGAATAAGCTAGGAAATAGCTTTCTGTAGTGAACTGACTTTTGTATGCGTGAAGGTGAATAAATAAATATAGACTAGACTTACGATGGTGGCGCTTGTTATTTAAAATACTGGAAATGCATAAAAGCCCCATTATACAACTAGAGGTAGCGCCTAGCTTATTTGTTCCCACTTATGTATATATATATGGATATTTCCAAGATATCGAACGTGACCGACGTACGCATTTAAAGTGGAATATTAGTCAAATTTTTTATTTCTTCTATTATAGCACTTTCTAAGCACTTTACTCACCAATCAAAAAGCAATTCGCACGCGACAAAAAATGGAAGTGGTGTTTTTGGCCATCAATATAAAAGCAAAACTCAGCGAAATCTGCCAAAACCATTTAGGCCAAATTTCTCAATGTCCGGTTGGACAAACTTGCCGGCATGTTTGCCGAATTCGCGTTTCTCATGCTGCCTTTGGTGAGAACCGATTTGCAAAGTTAACCGCTGCTTCATAATGGGGTCAAATTTTAACCTGCCGGCAAGTTGCGATAGAATTATCGATATTTTTATCGATCGACAAACAGCTGTCCAAAATTTGTATTGTTTTCTTTGTCAATTGCCAAAAAAAAATGTTTATAATTAAACAAATTTCTTACATGGAAATGCAAGAATGAGGCGGTTAGACAAGAAGAGACAGGCGCGGTGATCTGGAACTTTCTCTTCAGCAGAATAGCAGCCGTAGCATTCAATGCAAATGCTTTGAACGCCACGCCGGCATACCCGAAATGGCACCAATGACAAAGCAGTCAAACTCACTGCCCGCCGTCTGCAAAATCGAAGGACCCAACTGGGAAATGGCACCACGCACTGCCAGCAGCAGGAACGGTATTACCACAATGGCCAACATGGTGGTGGTTATACCCACATAACCCAAGACGGATCACCGAATAAATAATGCAAGAGAGTAGAGGGAGATTATTAATTACTTTACTGATCTGGATGATGCCAAATTTGTTCAACGAATTCAGCAAGTCAAACAATTCTTGCTACAATTAGAGATCAAATATCCTCTCGATGTAACAGGTAAAACCTTAAATTCAGTTGCGAATCAATTAATTATGATTTGGATTATTAACAGGAATGATGGATCAGAGAGCAGCATGGATCAGAGAGCAAACTTATGGTGGCGCTGCGCTCCTATGCTATTGGGAGCTTCCTTCTTCAGTCAGACTTTCTTCGGCAAACCGTGCAGTTGATCCAGTGTCCCACGCTGTTGCATTACTGGCCATCACAAATAGACACTGACTGATTGATTTGTGCTAAAATTTTAGAAGTCAAATAAATATTTTTAATTTCAAAGCTTACATATCATAAATAAAAACTTACCATCATTACCAACCAGGCCTCCAATTCCAACAAAATTTTCGGAACCTCTGGTTTGCTGGTTCGAATCAAAATTTACCAACGGTTAAGGTTCGGAAATTTGAGGTTCGAGATTTTTGGGCGTTGGTTTTGGTTCGAACCTTGGTTCGTTGCACGTTTTTTCCAATATATTTAAAATAACAATACAATAAGTAGGTACACACTTGACGCCTAGATACATTGTTAGTCTGCATTTACACGGTGAAGCAAACTTCATGAAGTTCCTCATGAAGTTTTTGTTAGTAGGGAAGAGGTATAGGGGGCAGTCGAAGCAGGCAAAGCTTCATGGCAAGCTGGCAATGAAGTTTTTCGATATGTATATGTATAAGATGAAGAATTTGTGCCAGTATTCTCTGGTTTAGTGTCTGTTTATGTTCTGTTCCAAAGAACAAAGCTTCTCTAACCCTATAAAGAGTATACATATATTCAATTTCGCGTGTGCAAAATTTATCATAGTCTGGCTTGCCCGACTTTCCGTATTGTTATACATATTTCTAATTGTCGTCTCTGCAGTTTCGTACATAGAAGGGTAACCAAATAAATTTAAATGTGTATAATCTTTTTTTTTTGAACCGAACCAAAACCTTGGGTTCTAAACGGGTTCGGGTTCATCTTTTTTCGTCCTCCTGATACGGTTCACGCTTTGGTTCACAGCAAAAAAAAGCCGGAATTCCGTTTTGCTGCCCTGTTACCAACCACATTTCCAATCCTGTGGCATAGCTTAGGATCGTGCCACGATTTTTTTTTAGAAATAGACAAGACTCATGTTCGAGAAGTCTCCCGCTTCTTAATTGCGAATTATTTTCGCGATCGTTTTTTTAAATTCTCGTACTTATCCCGTAAGTCTTTCCAAGAGCGATGAGCTCCGGCATGGTGGAAAACTGATCTTCAGGACCAAGGCTTCTGCTTCCAGGCCACCGCATCATTCTTTTTGCTCTTCAAAAAGCATTTGTTTGACTCAAAAAGGTCTACAAACAAGCCGCACCTCAGCCGCAAAAAAGTTTTTCGCTCTTGGTCTTTTCGGTGTTTCACTTTGATTCATCACGCAAGCAATTTTACTTAACTATTTTGCCAAATAACTACCAGCATTTTGACCGGCCAGTACCTAACAGGAACTTTTGATTGGGCCTTAGTGCGACTAATTTCAAAATGTTGTTGAATAATTTTACGGTTTCACGGACTTTATTTGATCGAAAAATTTTCTTAATTTTTATACCCTATACCAAAGGTACACAGAGTATATTAAATTTGTGCAAAAGTATGTAACAGCCAGAAGGAATCATCTCCGACCCTATAAAGTAAATATATATTCTTGATCAGCATCAACAGGCGAGTCGATATAGCCATGTACGTCTGTCCGTCCGTCTGTCCCTCCGTATGAACGAAGATATCTCAGAGATGGTAAGAGATAGAAGTTTGACACGTATGGGACAAAAACTCATTATACTTGCAGGCAGATGAAGTTTATTTTCAATTTTTGGCACGCCCCCTCCCGCCCCCGCAAATTAAAAAAAAAACGTCATATCTCCCACAGATTTGATGATAGAATGTTCGTACCCTCCAGAGAAATTTAGTAATCAAAATTATTAATCGATTTGCTGAAGGAATGATAAAGTACCGGATGAACGATAAACAAGTTATGAGCAAAAAAACAGTTAATAAAATTATGTGGTCGGAGATGATAATTTCTATGCGTTGCAAACTCCTGGGCCAAATTAAAATACACTTCTCAAGTGTATAAAAATATTATATTTCGATATTCCGGCATCCCTAGGTTGAACCTTTTTTGTTTACTCTCTGAGTGGAATAACAATTTCTTAGTAAGCTTAGCACAATAAACAATTTCAAGTTTCTTTTAAAATAATTGTTGGTTAGCGACCTTTCTAATTATTAGAATGTAGATGTTAGCTGGCTCTAGGTCGTAATAATTGGTTTAGAGTTCGTGTAGCTGGATTTAATCTTGGCGTATCCCATTTTGTTGAGGTTACTGTTTTCGGCGGGCCTTCCGTTATTAATATAATTGTTGGTTAGCGACCTTTCTAATTGTTAGAATGTAGATGTTAGCTGGCTCTAGGTCGACCTATATTCTATATTCTAGTTTCTTTTAAAACTTTTATTAAAATCTAGTGCATTGCTTTATGGTGGTCGATTTGATCAGTGTGCTTTCTATATTGCAAATTAGATGACAATACCATTATAATACCAAATTAGTACTTAGGTCAGTTTTCCGACATTGTAACCCACAGCTTTTACTGAATGAATTTCCTTTCTCGAATTAAGGTTAAATTGTTGACCCCAAACCTATACCAAACACAGCGAATAAACATAAATAAGAAGGCATAATTAAAATGTACTTGCAGTCGCTATAGAACCGTAGCAAGTGCAAGTGCAAAATTTAGAAAATTGGAGTTCAATTTGTTGTACAATGGAATCAGAGATACAACGTTTTTATAGAGACAAGACCATTTTTCTAACAGGCGGCACTGGATTTTTGGGAAAGGGTAAAATGAACTTAATTGGGCATTACTTAAATCCAAATAAAATAATCTAATATTGAAGTGATCATCGAGAAGCTGTTGCGAACAACGGAAGTAGGCCGCATATACATTCTAATCAGGCGAAAGCGGGGCCTGGAAATAGAGGAACGTCTTGACACATGGAAAAAGGATTCAGTAAATATTTATGAAATAAAGATTCACATTTTCCTATATAAAGCAATACCCACAAAAGGTATTCGAAGTACTGTTAAAATCGAATCCACAAGCTCTCGACCGAGTCAAACCAATTACGGGTGATTGCCAGGAGCCTGATTTGGGCCTCACACAACCGGATCGAGATCTGCTGGCGAATGAGACTCAGTTAGTTCTTCATGGAGCGGCCACTGTGCGCTTCAATGAACCACTTCATGTGGCTTTGGCCATCAATACACGCGCCACTCGTTTGTTGCTGCAGCTGGCAAAGCAAATGCATCGTCTGGAGGCATTTGTACATGTCTCCACAGCCTTCTCCAACTGTGTGGTGGAGCATGTGAAGGAAAGATTCTATCCTGAGAATTTGACCTGCAGTGCCGTTAAGGTGCTGAAACTAAGCGAAGAGCTCAGTGATGAACTGCTAGACAATATGGCACCCGTCCTGCAGGGAAAGTTTCCCAACACTTACACCTACACCAAGGCCTTGGCCGAGGATGTGGTTCTCAGCGAGTCGGGAAAATTTCCATTGTCAATCTTTCGACCCGGCTTTAGTAAGTGACTCTCTGCCAAGTGTTGTCCGTTTAAGGCTGTATTTTGATTTCTTCTCTTCCGCAGTTGTTGCCACCCACAAAGAGCCAGTCACGGGTTGGATTGACAATATGTATGGACCCATTGCCTTGCTGTACGGCGTCGCCCATGGCGTTCTGCGCATCAATATTCAAGATAACAATTGTCAGGCAAGCGTAGTGCCTGTCGACTTCTGTGCCAATGTGGTTTTGACCAGCGCCTGCAAAACTGCCAAGGATTGTTCTCAGGTTCAGAAGCTGCGTCCACCGATCTACAATTTTACGCCCAGCGAACAGAATCTACTGACTGCCGGGGGTTTCACCGATCGAATACGTAAATTTGGCTACTCTTATCCCATAACAAAGATGATTTGGTACCCGTTTATGCACTCTACGGCCATTCCTTGGTTGTATCATTTCGCTGCTTTTTTCTATCACACCCTGCCCGGCTTTTTCTTTGATTCGATGCTATGGCTGAGCGGCCGGAAACCACGTCTGATCAAGGTCTACAGGAAGATAAACCAGAATATTGAGTTATTGCAACACTTTACAACCAGGTCCTGGCGTTTCGACACGCAGAATACGAATCGACTGTGGCAGGACTTGACCCCGCAGGATCAGAAATTGTACAACTTTGACATGTCACTTCTTGACTGGGATGAGTATTTTAAAGAAGCCCTCTTTGGTATGCGACTGTATTTGGCCAAGGACCCTCAAACGGAAGAATCTGTAGCGCAGGCTCTTAAGACATTGAGACGGTAGGTGTTAGTGTCCAAATACGAGGTTTTAAATTCATTTTCCTCTGCTCTACAGATTTCTCATACTGCATCGACTTCTGCAGTTTTTCCTCTGCTGCGTTGTCGGTTACGTTTTGTGGTGGATGTTTAAACTAGGAAATAGCTTTCTGTAGTGAACTGACGTTTGTATGCGTGAAGGTGAATAAATAAATATAGAATAGATCCAACCTGACTTACGATGGTGGCGCTTGTTATTTAAAGTATGATAAAATATAATGGAAATGCATAATTGCCCCATTATACAACAACTAGAGGTAGCGCCTAGCTTATTTGTTCCCGCTTATCTACTACTCTATATATAAAACAGTTTGTCCTGATTCACTGACTGACCGATTGGCAATCAACGCAGAGCGCAAACGGTAAGAGATTGAAGGCTGAAATTTGGACAGAGTTTCCATTAGTGGTGAAAGTGCGTACTAAGACGGTGTTTGGAAAAATTTCAACCGAAAAAGTAGGATACGCATGTATGGGAAAATTTTTTGACTTGAAATTTGGTTTTCCATTTTGGAAAATCCGCCCAGGCGTGAAAACTCCCGGATAATTATGCATGCAAAAACTATTTAAAATGTGACTTTCCAATGTCGGAAAATCCGTCCCCCAGACGAGAAAATAACCGGAAAATTCTGTAGGCTAATAACTATTTTTCATCCGATTGGCTTGAAACTCGGTTTATAAGGATAGAATACGAAAGAATTTAAAATGGGGCGGTAACGATAACGCTAACGAAAACGATAACGATAGCGATAGCATAACCATCTTTGATGATGATGGTTTATACCAGAGATGGGCATGCACACATATCGTCACACTTTTCACACGCATACAAGCACAATTTGCGTGCGCCGCATTCGTGTTCTATAAATAGCTTTCAATGCTTGTAGCGTACGTGTGATTTTGTGCAGTCGGCCGCGGCAGAGGTCCTATGGACACGCTGCCAAACTGACGTGACGTTACGTTCGTACGAAAAGATGTTTTTAAAAAATATGAAAATCTTGTATTTTTAAAAAGATTGCTCTATATTTGGGTAGCAATTAAGTAGCACTATTATCAGCAAAAACAATGACATCAATCGATCATAAGGAGTTAAAGATATAAGCAAACATATATGCTGCGTGAGGTTACATAAAACGGAAGTGGGTTTTGACATGTTTTAGAACAATGCAAAACTCTGCGAATTGGGCAAAGCTTTTTGTATAAAATTTTTTTTTTGGTTTGATTTGAAATAATACAAGGTTATTTTCCAGGTTATCTCATTCAAAAATGTTTGCCCAATTTTTTTTTATTTGCATAAGTATCTGACGTGACGTTATCTGACGTTACGCTACTTAAATTTCCTCATTATATTTATGTTGTTTTTGTTATTATATAAAGCAGAAACTTACAGTTAATTGCAATCATATAGTTTCTAATGGTGTCTTCTGCGTTACTTTTTAACTCTTTGTACCCTAAGAAATAGTTTAGAGAGCAAAAATCAATGCAATCAAAAGGCATTTTTATGACAACAAAACGTATCCAAATGAGAAAAATGGCGTTTGCGCGACTTCTCGCGCGAAAATCTCGAAATGGGTTATGAATATATTTTAAATTGGCTCATATTAATTAAGTAATATTCATTTTTTGGTCTCGGTGGACTTTTCTGTGGAAGTGCCCATATATTGGGTAAAACGTGGAACAAACCAAGGTTCGAACCAAAACCAAAGCCGAAACCTCGAATTTCAAATTTTCAAAATCTCAAATTGGTCAATTTTGGTTCGAACCCGCAAACAAAAGTCAAGTTGTAACATGTCAATTCACATGAGTGGATAGGGTATTTTGAAATGGAACGTATGATTGATAGCATTAATAATTTTGGTCCATAGCTGTCCATTAGATGCTATGACCCAAGGTCACAACTAAAACCTTGGATTCGATAAATCTTTGAACCGGTCCGTGAACTGAACCTTACACTTAACAACGGGTCCGAGCCTCCGGAGCGAACCTTCAGAATTTAAGAGGTTTTCAGCCGTGGCATTGTGTAAACAATGTACCTTGTAGCATTACACAGAACTGTAAAGGATTGGTGAGAGATGATATATTTAAAGTTTTTGAGGTTTACACTTCAAGGTTTTTTCGTGTGGATTTTGGTTAAATTTTTTTTATTTTAAGGCCAGCACTGCTGAAAATTCCTGCCAGGAATTTGCTAGTTATTTCTTGTGTGTGTGGAACATAACTAAGACAGGGTGACCATCTACCAAAAAGGTGCATGGTCACTCTGATCAGTCAGCTGTTAAGCACTTAAGGCCTGTTCTGAGAAGCGCGGAAAATAAATTTTTATGACGCACTCCATATGAAAAAAACAGTGGCGGAAACTTTCCGCGGCGAAATTTTGTTTCTGTATTCTGAGACGCGCTAAATAAATAGACAATTGGCCTATCGATAGTTGACGTATCGATAGCGGTGTGGGTCGTGAGTGGATTGAATGAACAGCTGATGCCATGGCGGAAATATAAGCAGCTTATTTTTTTGACGTCCAAATCGACAATGCACGGGAAACATGAACCCAAAAGAAAACGCACCGAGAGATTCAATCGCGAGGAAACTATTAGCTAAGGGCCACAAATCAGCCCAAGAAAGTTACGAAATCAGCACTGGAGTGCCATACCCCTAAAATCGTCTCCTATGCCAACGGACGCAAGCGTCCGCACTCGGTGGATGCCAAAAAAACAGGTGGTGACATCCAAACCAGGTCATCAAGCTTACCACCACTGCGGACCAGCTAAAAATAGAGTTGGATAGCGATGCGACTGCTGTGGGCAGCATTGCCAGCTCCAGCGGTGCGGGCGTGGCTGTCAAATGTGAACTCCAGGAGGAGGATTTTGAATTTACGGCAAATAAAACAATAATTTTGTATGAAAGCTAAAAATATATTTTCCAATCTTTAGCATTGCGTTTCACTTGAGAGCCAAACTGATGGCACAGCCCAAATCCATGATTTGCAGATACTCCGAGCCGCCGTCCTGGAGACGATAACAGCATTCCTACAAAGAAATGCATATTCAACCAACTTTGAATCAAGCATCAAAAGTGCTACTACCCCCCATGTTGTCGCATATCTGGACATTCGTCAGGGCCGCATGAAGCACTATGTACTCCACAAACTGCTTCAGCTGACCCACACTGTAAGCCGATGACCCAATCTCTTGTACAAACTTCTCCAACCGATTACAGTTGCCCGAACGGCAGACTTCCAAATAATTCTTTAAGTAGTAGTCCGGGATTATGCCCGACATCTCAAACAGATCAGCCTTGTTGACGACATGCTCGACCCCATTAAGACGATGGCAGGACTCATATCATCTCCCAATATCCGTAAAATAGACTTGTAGGCCTCCTCCTCGATCTGCACCTACTCCAAGTGTGTCTCAAACGGGCAATAATTTGATCCTCGCCCAACGCCTTGAACCGGAATTTGATGCCGCTACCTCTATCAATATACATATCTGTGTTCCTGTTGCGCAGCTTAATTAAACTATTTTTGAAAACAAAAAACACTTTCAACTTTTGTTTGTAAACAAAACAAAACAGCTGATCCCCAGTGTGGCCGTTTCTGTATTTGGTCTCTTTGACTTATATATGGGCTCACTAATAATTTATGTGGATGCTAAATTTATTATGTGCAATTTAGCGAGCTAAATTTTTCGCGCTTCTCAGAACAGGCCTTAAACAAAACAAAACAGCTGACTACCAGTGTGGCCGTTTCTGTATTTGGTCTCTTTGACTTATATATGGGCTCACTAATAATTTATGTGGATGCTAAATTTATTATGTGCAATTTAGCGAGCTAAATTTTCCGCGCTTCTCAGAACAGGCCTTTAATTATTTGAATTTAAATAAATTTTAAAAAAATATATAATTTTCAGAGGAAGTAGGTGCTACTTTATACTAGGGGATGATAAGCCGATGGCTAAGAATGACACTTTGCTGAGTGGCCCGGATGGCGCACAATTATGTGCACAACTTTATTATGTCATTCCAATCTCCAATGTAGTATGACATCTCGGTTGGCCGCAATCAAATGAAGTCTTTCATGGTCGGATAGAAGATTGCCTAAATACATTTGCGTTAATATTAAGGATTTTGTCAACTCAGTGGCCGGATCAGTACCTTGGCTTTGGTCTATGGCCGAACCGCTGGAACATAGCCGTTACTCGTTACATGATCGCTATGAGATCCGGAAAAGTTGCTCGAGTGCGATTCGTAGGATCAAAAGGATACCGCGGTTAAATACCTTGGCTTGACCAGTCTATGTGTCTCGGGCAGTAGCTACGGTTGCAGCTATGACATTGAAGCTCAATTGGCTTCTCATGCTTCGTAGTTTTGGATCTGGGGGATCCCTTAATGGGGTACGGCATGCTCCACTACCCTCAAGAAACTAGAATCTTCTATGTGAGGTCCCTGGTATGAGAGGCATACAACTATATACCGCGATTTGGACGCTTTCCCATTATGCGCCCCAAATTAATATACACAACAGCAGGTTTGTTTGTTTGTTTGGTTTTTATTATGTATCATGACCGACTGGTGGCCCACTCCCATAGACTTGCCTCTGATCTGGCGACAAACATGCTCAAAAGTCCTCTTAACCTACGACATCCTATCGACCTTTGTGTCCATGGAGGGCATCTCTCGGACCGCCTCAGCAATTTGGCATAAGTGTCCCCTTGGCACCATCCCCTACCAATCTTTGCACACTGCTGGTTCCCCAGCAAGATGACAGCTCATAAAAACATAAAAGCATTCCCCCCAAATTTTCGCTCATCACGTCCAAAATAATTGTATCCAATATATTCCTGTGTATGAGCTGTTCTCTCGATCCACCACATCGCTATCGATAGGCCAACTATCGATAAGAAACTGTGGGTTTCTTTCATGTTGCTGGATACTCAAGCAACGAAAAGGTAAACTAAAAATTCCTGCCACAGTTTTTTTTACATGAAGTGTGCCAGGAATTTTTAGTTTCCGCGGTGCTGGATACCCGGCTTTAGAGTAGACCAAAAGTGCGAAAACTTGAAAGAAGTCCATTTTCGTTTCGAATTTCCTAAGAAATTTCCGAGACAGTACAAAAAATTTGTAAGAAACGCCCATTACGCATTGAGTGCTCATAAGTGGGCTGTAGTGAGTCCCGTTGGTTTGTTCCTACTTAAACAAGATTCCTTTCATAGTCTACAGAATACATTTCTAACGATATAAAAGATTTACTAGAGATGGGTCCCATGATACAATATTTTCAAGGTAGTGCAAACTCTTGCTCCATTTCGCATGCGCATATCTTTGTGAGTCTGTGACGTCAGTTGACAAATAAGCCTTAGGTTGGGAATTTGAATTTTTTAGTTTTAATTTGATTTAATTTAATTGTTGCTATAATTTCAATTTATTTTCATTTTGGCTACCGCAGCACACACTTTAATAAATTTTAAGAACTATAAAATTGTAAGTCTGTGGCGTCACAATGGAATTTTTGGTTTTGACAAGCGACGCATTGCTCATGGATGGGTCCCATCCCGAAATTACTTGAATCTGATTTGTCGATTTCTCTTTGAAGTTACATGAAAAGCTTACATTTTGGATATAAATACTCAACTTGGAATATCCCGAGTGTTTTTAAATATTTTCCGTCGCTCCTGAATAGAGATGGGCGCGGAAGGGAATTTCGGCGGGACCCGAAAAATAGTGTGGGATCGGGTCGGAAAGTGATTGAGTTGAAAATTGTTGATCGGGATCGGATCGGGATAGACTTGGATCGGGACGGGACTGAATCGAAAACTTGGGCTCGGGATCGGTAAGGGTCGGGATAGACCCGTGTCGGAATCGGGACTGAGTCGAGAAATGCCATTCGCATGTGCGATGAATTATAGACCACAGAGCTGAAGACACACAAAAACCCGGGCTACATAGTCGTTGCGTACGTTTTGAATTTCGGTAGAAATAACGCACTGCACCAGGATATCGAAAGCAATTATGTTCGTTATAGCAAATTGCAATCTGAAACATTTACCCAAGGCCACCTGATAATTCCGAAACTGTTCAATGCGCTTCGTCAGGCTAATAATGCTGATTTCTAAATACTAGTACACGAATTAGCAATTACGTATATATTTATATATATAAGGACAACAGTTTTTCACATCACTTTCATTTATCGGCACATTGTTCACCCTCATCTGTAGTCTCTCTAGCGTTTTTTATCTGTATTTTTTTAATCTTCCATATTTGGGCATTTGTCTGAGCCTTGCAGTCTATCATTTTTTTCATATATTTTTCTGCACAGTTCAGAAAATTGATTCTTTTTCTTCTTTTCCTCCGTCGGTTTGCATTTTTCAGCCTCTTGCATCATATTTGTTTCTTGGGCTTCGTCTTCGTTATTCACATTTTCTTCCTCTTCTTCGGGCATTTCTTGCGATTTGTCGGCATCCTTTTCTGTCTCTTCATTGTCCATCGGTTTCGATTCGTCAACCGAAACCTCAGTCTCTTCACCTTTTTCAGCCTGTTCCCCTATTTTATCTTCTTCTGTGACCTTTTGGCATTCTTGAACTTCTCTTATATCTTCATCGGCCATTCTTTTACCCGCTGCTTCTTCGTTCATTTTGCTTTCTTCCATTTCATAATTTTTATTTTCGCCTGATATTTTTATACATTTTTCGGGCTCTTCTTTCTTCTTGTTCTCTTCGGCCATTTTCTTACATTTCTCAGCCTCTTCTTTCTTCTTCTTTTCATCGGCCATTTTTCTGCACTTTTCAGCCTCTTCTTTCTTCTTCTCTTCTGCAATTTTCTTACATTTCTCAGCCTCTTCTTTCTTCTTTTTCTCTTCGGCCATTTTCTTGCACTTTTCAGCCTCTTCTTTCTTCTTCTTCTCTTCGGCCATTTTCTTGCATTTCTCAGCCTCTTCTTTCTTCTTCTTCTCTTCGGCCATTTTCTTGCACTTTTCAGCCTCTTCTTTCTTCTTCTTCTCTTCGGCCATTTTCTTACATTTCTCAGCCTCTTCTTTCTTCTTTTTCTCTTCGGCCATTTTCTTGCACTTTTCAGCCTCTTCTTTCTTCTTCTTCTCTTCGGCCATTTTCTTACATTTCTCAGTCTGTTCTTTCTTCTTCTTCTCTTCGGCCATTTTCTTGCACTTTTCAGCCTCTTCTTTCTTCTTCTTCTCTTCGGCCATTTTCTTACATTTCTCAGCCTGTTCTTTCTTCTTCTTTTCTTCGGCCATTTTCTTGCACTTTTCAGCCTCTTCTTTCTTCTTCTTCTCTTCGGCCATTTTCTTGCATTTCTCAGCCTCTTCTTTCTTCTTCTTCTCTTCGGCCATTTTCTTGCACTTTTCAGCCTCTTCTTTCTTCTTCTTTTCTTCGGCCATTTTCTTGCATTTCTGAGCCTCTTCTTTCTTCTTCTTCTCTTCGGCCATTTTCTTGCACTTTTCAGCCTCTTCTTTCTTCTTCTTCTCTTCGGCCATTTTCTTGCATTTCTCAGCCTGTTCTTTCTTCTTCTTCTCTTCGGCCATTTTCTTGCACTTTTCAGCCTCTTCTTTTTTCTTCTTCTCTTCGGCTATTTTCTTACATTTCTCAGCCTCTTCTTTCTTCTTCTTCTCTTCGGCTATTTTCTTACATTTCTCAGCCTCTTCTTTCTTCTTCTTCTCTTCGGCCAATTTCTTGCACTTTTCAGCCTCTTCTTTCATCTTCTTTTCTTCGGCCATTTTCTTACATTTCTCAGCCTCTTCTTTCTTCATCTTCTCTTCGGCCATTTTCTTGCACTTTTCAGCCTCTTCTTTCTTCTTCTTCTCTTCGGCCATTTTCTTACACTTTTCAGCCTCTTCTTTCTTCTTCTCCTCTTCCGCCATTTTTTTGCATTTTTCAGCCTCTTCTTTCTTCTTCTCCTCTTCGGCCAAATTTTTGCATTTTTCAGCCTCTTCTTTCTTCTTCTTTTCTTCAGCCAATTTTTTACACTTAAAAGCTTCTTCTTTCTTCTTCTTTTCTTTGGCGAATTTCTTGCACTTATCGTCCCCATCTTTCTTTTTCATTTCCTTTTTGCATTTGGCCTTTGCTCGCTTTTTTTCATCTTCCTCCAGCTTCTTACACTGCTCTTCCTCAAGCATCTCCAAGCAGGCTTTCTCCTCTGCCTGTTTTCTGCACTTTTCCATGAGCTCTCTCTCCGCCTGGCTCTTTTGTTCGATGGACAGGAGACGGAAGGATATGCGATCGGCCTTTAGGCCATCTACAACCACTATGGACACTTTCTTCCCCACTTCAAGAAAGTCCATCTTAGCCATGTCCTTTACACCTGATTTCAGGATCCGCCTAAAGTCAGTGCATCCCCTCGTCATCTCCTCAATGACTAGAGGATAGATGCCGCGGTAAATTACTGACTGCCGGGCGTGGATAGGAGATCCTGTGAGCATGATGATGGGACACTTGGCACGAAATTGACTAACCAAATGGGCAATGATAGGACACGGACAAGCTATGACTATAGCCTTAGCGTGACCCAAGGTGGCGGCTTCCGTAATGGCCAGGGACACGGCCGATATTTGATCTGTAGTCATGGTCTTTACGATGCTCTTCACATCGCTTTGAATCGCTTCGTACCACAGCACAGCCTCCACCTTGGTGCATATTTGGGCCATGCATCTGACGCACTCCACGGGGTATTTACCCTTGGCAGTCTCGCCCGATAACATGACACAGTCAGCTCCGTCAAAGATAGCATTTGCCACATCCGATGCCTCTGCACGCGTGGGTCTGGGCTTGTTCACCATCGACTCCAACATCTGGGTGGCACATATTGTGGGCTTGCCCACCTTGTTGCACTTGGCAATGAGAGCCTTCTGAGCCAGACTTACTTCTTCGAAGGGGATTTCTATGCCCAGGTCCCCGCGGGCCACCATTATGCCATCGGAGCTAGCTATGATCTCATCGATATTTGCCATTCCCTGTTGATTCTCAATTTTCGAAATGATCTTGATGTGTTTGCCCTTTTCACCCAAAACCTTTCGTATTTCAGTCAAAGCTTTGCCGTCACGTATAAAAGAGGCAAAAATCATGTCCACATTCTGCTCCACCCCAAACAACAAGTCCTGCTTATCCTTTTCAGAGATAGCAGGCAGATCAACCGGCAAGCCCGGCAGATTCACGCCCTTCCTAGAGCCAAGCTTACCGCCATTCTCCACTTCGCAGGTTATTTCATTGCCACTAACCGATTTGACCTTTAGAGAGATGAGGCCATCGTCGATATACACACGACTGTCTGGCTTGACGATCTTGGGCAGATTTTGATAGTCTACATAAACAAGTTCTTTGGTGCAGTTATTCTCCAAATCCTTTTGGGTCGACAACTTTATCTCATCGCCCTGTTGCAGATCAACCCCCTCATTCTCGCCTTCTGCCAATTTGCCTGTACGTATTTCTGGTCCTCTGGTGTCCAAAGCAATCGCCACCTGCTTAGCCACTCCAGCTTCCAAGGAGCAGCAAGTAATTGCCTGACGCGCCGCTATGATTGACTGGCAATGGTCTTCATGGGAGCCGTGAGAGAAATTGAGACGCACTACACGCATACCAGCCTTGATGAGCTCGACCATAGTCTCCGGCGTATTCGAAGCCGGGCCAATGGTACAAACAATACCACTCAGCGGAAGCTTGGAACTGGGTGCATTAAACTGCAAACGCGATTGGTAATCCAGATGAGAGGTGAACGGGCCGCGGTCCAGCGTTACCATGGGTGTCTTCCCCTAAAAGCAGACGTCAGTGGCTTAGATCAAACTTAACTCTCTTCAGTTTGCTTACCTTTTTGGCTTTCGCTTCATCCGCATAACCACTAAGGCTTTGACACGACCATGGCGACTGACCCGGAGGCGTTGCACAGCGACCAGCGCTGCGCGTAAGAATACCGATAAATAGTGAAATTTTGAAAACAAATTTTGAATAAGTTGAACCGAAAAATTTTTTGGCTAGTAGTTCTAGCCTGAAAGTATGATATCCAAATGCCTCAACTTGAAGGAACAAGGCATGACCCGGTTGACTGATATTGAGCCAAAATACAGCGTTTGCTCCGATGGAAATTTTTTTTATATGTTATAGTGCCGGATCAGCGGGAGTATGCCCAATGGGTTCCATAATGAAACACACGCGCACAGAGATGCGAGAGTGGATGGACATAGTCGGTTAAAACGGACCCTATCTTCTTCAAAAATAAGTACAAGGTACCACGATCCGTACCCTTAAACGGCTACGTGGACAGCTAAATGAGTGAAGACTCATTGTAAAGGAATGGTGAACAATATCCAAGCTGAGCAGCTCCCCCTTTCTCCCTCACATTTCAGTGGACGCCCAATTCTGCTCTAAAAAGTTTTAGTGTGGGTACAAGCAACGGATGAAAAGATATACATCAAGCTCATATAGGAGTCTAGCAACGGTTACTGGTCTGCGTCAAGATATCACTTGAGACGATACTCGGAATTAACCCCCCAGTTATTCGCTAAGCGCTAAGCAGTTACCGGCAACATTTCTAAATATTAAGGACAGCTATTCAAAAACATAGTGCAAGTTTTTTCCTAAGCAGAAGGCAGAAAAACCATAAATGTTAGATATTATGTTAATTTGTCTAGGTCAATCTGGAACATCAATCATCGGATTATAAGCGGATGTTAATCTCAAATTTGGGGGTTTCGTAAATGGACATATCTCATAACAAGCGCTGATATTCTACTCAGCTTATTCACACACAGAAAAATTAGGATATACTTAAAGAAAAACCGCATAGTATTATTTATTGTTGGGGAAATAGCGCACCGCGACCAATTTTGGTCTATTGTGCCCCCCGACTGACTTTACAACTCTCCTAGCAGCCCTATGTCCTGTACAAAGGTCAGGATTTTCACGGGTTCTAAGTTTCTGATATGGTTTGGGTGTAAAATGTGTTTCCCAAATCTGCCGAGTCTGCGCCGCGCTAGGCATGCCCAAAAGCAGCATACGACAGAGCACTCACCAATACTCACTAATAGCCTATTTCCACCAAAGAAATGAAGCTTCATTTCTTGAAATGACAAGAAATGAAGAAAATGATATCATTTCTTCCATACAAATTGTTGTTGCATTTTGCCCTTCATTTCCTTCATTTCTCAAAAATGATGGCATTCCCCACGAAGGAATTTGGTATTTTTTTAAAAAGTACTCGCTACTCTCTGGCACTACTCGTTACTCTCTGGAAATAGAAAGTGTCATCACCAATAAACTATTGATTTGAATTTAAAAATAAGGCGCAATTTTGTTTATAATATAATTAAGTCAAAATAAGTTGTGTATTTAGCTTTCTGCTGATTATTCAGGGCGTTAACAATGCGTTCGCCCATGGTAATTGCTTTCCTGCCGGGTATGTCTTTTTTTGGGTAAATATTGCAAAAACTCCCCGTGAGTTTGAAAGTGGCGCCTGTTGTTTAAATCAAACCATTCAGCTGTTTTTGTCAACGTGGCATTGCGAATATCAAAATGATGAAGATTTGTCAATGGAAACAGCATCATTTTTAGAAATGAAAATGATAAGAAATGAAGCCAGTGGAAAAAGGCTAAAAGATAAGCACCAACACCAATAATGAAATTGTTGTTGGTCAGTTTGCATGCGCTCGCAAACACCAATCAAAGAAGAGACAAAAACCGGTTTTTGCTCTACGCGTTGCATACACCCGAAATCGTTAACGTGTGTGTCGTTTTGTATGGCTCGCGCCCTGTACGTATACGATCATTGATTTCCTATGTTCGGAGCAATTACAATAACAAAACGTACCCAGAGAGCATACGGCTGGGCATCGCTGCTATATGTCACATAAGCTTACAAATAGCAGAGTAAATTATGAACTTATCTGACACATAGCAGCTATCCAGAAGAAGAGAAATCGACCCTAAGATAAACTTATTTATAAGATGTAATGTTAGTTATAGTTAAGATTATAGTTAAATCATATGTAGTATGAGGAGCGTGTTCTGCCGTTGGGACAGCGTAGGGTTAATAAGTTACGCCGAATGGGAGCCGGAGCAGAGGGGCAAGGCTAGGCGGGGGAAACGGAGTACAGTTGGAGCGCTCAGCAGAGCGCAACTTGAAGAGCCGTTGGAGTGGCTGAAGAAAGGAGACAGCTGACGTACGACGACGAGTGCTCACACTCGCACTCGCGGAAGCACAGGTGAATGCCGGTGAAAATTTCTACTGTTCTGGCGGCGCTTGGCAACAACGGGACCTGGCAGCTAATGGTATTCAAATGCGCAGCCGAGTAGGGCCTGGAGTATATAATTACGCGCGGCTTAGAAGACGGGTCAGTCGAGTAACCTTCAGAGTGCGAGTCATTTCAATCAAGTGCCAAGTCTCAGTGCTTGGATATAAGCGAGTGCGAATACCAACGCGAGTGAGTGAATGCCGAGAAAACATCGAGAAGACTTACCAGCAGGAGACCCAGGATCGTCGCGGGAGAAAAGGCAGAGTGAGAAAGAAAAGAGAGCCGGCGAGCTTTGTGAATTTGGCAAGCGTGTCTGAACGAGGAGCAAGAAAACAGCGGAGATTTCAAATTAAGGTATAGCCATCAGCCACCCTATCTGTAAGGTCGTAGCGATAAGCAAACTAGCGATAAGCCAACTAGAGTTAAGCAAGTTGTCCACTAGTATTATAATTATAAAGCCAATAAACAGGCACAAATTCGAAAACCCTTAAGTGTTGTTATTTCCAAAAGACCAACTCCGCCCTGAGCGTGAGCCGTCAGAAATAGGTTCGTTACACCCTGGAGAGAATTTCTGAAGGGATAGTATATTTTATATTCTTCCTTATCATTATACAGGCTCTGGGGAAGGCATGCCTTTGGTCCCAAATTACCGTGAATTCTCCAGTATACAGGCCCTTTATTCCCTCATTGCACCAGGGTTCCTGTATTAAAGCTAGTCCTAGGTGTTGTCGGGTGAACGTTCTAGCCAAGACAGCCGAGGCCGCCTTTGGGTGATGAACGTTCACCTGGACTAGCTTGGTGCTTATGATGTCTGAGGGGAAAGTCATCATTGCGCTACTGGATTCGCGCTATCTGGCGGGGAGCCAGGACTACTCCCACCGCCTCCGAACAACAATGTGGTGTCGGCTTCTTCGTCCTCATGGACTACGAGCTCTGAGGCGAGCTCTTGTGAGGACATGTCCTCTACATGTGATTCCCCGTCGAGATCCTCGTCCTCAGCGACATCCTCCATGCGAGGTGAAAGGCAAAGTCTAGACGACATTAGACAATCAGCTTATTTCCAATTAACTTTTACATTTATCATGCAGCAATCTGACTTAAGTTGTGGTCGGGTGTGGCGCACCATAAGTGCGGTAGGTGTGGGTTCTATCCCGCCTCGGACCATCTAATAAAAAGTAAGCTTTAGGTTTGTTACATTATCGTTTGGAATCCTACATGCGAGTGTGGAAATTCTAAACGAAAAATGTAGCTCTAAATCAGTACTGAATTCATAAATATTTAATTTAGAAAACTGCTTGTCACATGTGGCATGTAGGATTTCTAAATAAACGTTAAGATTTACAATCGCAGGATGCTCATTCATT
This sequence comes from Lordiphosa magnipectinata, assembly GCA_037044535.1. Classification (NCBI taxonomy): domain Eukaryota; kingdom Metazoa; phylum Arthropoda; class Insecta; order Diptera; family Drosophilidae; genus Lordiphosa; species Lordiphosa magnipectinata. Next base: position 189,037 of record JBAMBO010003983.1, read on the forward strand.
CACTAAACGCTTTGACCTTTAGCGAGATGAGGCCAGTGTGGAAATTCTAAACGAAAAAGTTAGCTCTAAATCAGTACTGAATTCGTAATTTTTATACCCGTTACTCGTAGAGTAAAAGGGTCTACTAAAGTCGTGCAAATGTATGTAACAGGCAGAAGGAATCATTTCCGACCATATAAAGTATATATAAGCTTGATCAGCATCAACAGCCGAGTCGATATAGCCATGTCCGTCTGTCCGTCTGTCTGTATGAACACCTAGATCTCAGAGACTAGAAGAGCTAGAGCAACCAAATTTGAAATGTAGACTCCTATTGTCTGCACGCAGATCAAGTTTATTTTCAATTTTTGCCACGCCCCCGCAATTTGGAAAAAACGTCATATCTCCTACAGTTTTGATGATAGATGGTTCGTACTTTCTAGAGATATCTAGTACTCATTTTTATTTATCGATTTGCTGATATGATATATGAATGATAAAGATCGGATGAACGATACTCAAGTTATGAGCAAAAAACGATCAGTTAACACCCACCACCCACCCCACCCATAACCTAAGCATTGCGTTCAGCAGCAATCTTAGTGAGAGAGAGAGAGAGACTTAGAGAGCGCACTGCGTTGTGCGTTGTGTGTTAACTGGCCGTTTGACTCGTGACCAAATTCGAGCTGCGACATTAAGGGTGCAGAGTATGTAATAGTCGGGCTTGACCGACTTTCTTTCTTGTTTTTATTAGGAAAGGTGATACGTTTTCAAAAGTTTTGTTTTCTGATCTGTTCATCGTGATGAATTTGGAGTCATTTATGTTGGATTTAGTAATTGACAAATATCTATTAATATCTGGCGGATAATAAATAGCCGAGTTAAAAAATGTTGCATACTTTTCGGCTGACCCACCTCAGGCATACAGGAAGGCTATTAAACATGTGTTTCCATGAGTAACGGGTATATCGAAGTCGGTTAGAGCCGACTTTAACTTACGCTCTCGTTTCATTCAGAAAACTGCTTGTCACACGTGGCATGTAGGTTTTCAATATTAACGTTAAGATTTACAAATGCTGAATGCTAAATGTAAGAAATCTACACGAATCGAGCGCAAATTTCAGTTGCCCGTATATAAACTTGGAGAACAATGAATTCGAACTTGAGAATTACAAGCAAGCAAATATTGGTTTGTGCTATTAGACAGATTCAATACCAGTAATGTCTTATAGCCATTTCACACTGGACGCAGCATTGTCGAAGCTGTTGGCAGCATACAATAATACAATACAATAACCATATGCTAGGTATATGGTTACACCAAGGAAAGCTGTGCTGCAGCTTGAATTTTGCGACTTTTGAGTGACCACTCGGTCTACGTGTCTCCTATAATAGCAAAATCTCGACCAAATTTCAAGAATCTTTTTAAAAACATATCAAATAAACAATCGCCGAATTTAAGAACGATAAAATTTAAAACAAAAAAGTTTTGCCCACTAACTGATTATGGTATCCATTTGGACTGGATAATTTTAAATATTGTAGGATATTAACAAATGAGAAGGGCGGCCAAGCCCGACTGTAATATACTATGTAAGTGCAGTAGCAGTCTGGGAACCATCTCTGAAAACTCTTCGTTCATACGGACTGAAGGACAGACAGTCGGACAGTCGGACATCAACGGTTTATCAACTGTAATTAGCGGTTCAGTTACTGTTTGGTTCGGTTCAAAATTGGTTTGCATCCCTAATTTTAAGGCTATAGAGCTGAAATTTTACTCAGAGTCCTTCTTTTTCTGCACGCTGTTAATATGTCGGATCCACCCAGATCAGATGACTATATCGTACGGCTTATGGAACTATCCGGCGAAAAACGGGTCTTGGTAAGAAAATCGTGTTTATGTATTTAATGTTTGAGTTCTTAAACTCTGTCATTAATTATTTTTAATGCTTTCAAACAGATCTGCAAAACTTGGTCGAAATCGAACGGCTATTACTTATGGCTGCCATAGAATCGATCGGTCGGAAAATGGGCCGTAGTGAAAAATAACTTTTATGTTTTTGATAGTAGCTTAAAGTAAAAGTACAAAGTCAAAAACAGGTCACTAAACCCCATTAACACACAACGCACAACGCAGTGCGCTCTCTAAGCTCTCTCTCTCTCTCTCTCTCTCTCTCTCTCACTAAGATTGCTTCTGCTGAACGCAATGCTTGGGTGGGGTGGGTGGGGGGTGTTAACTGACCGTTTTTTGCTCATAACTTGAGTATCGTTTATCCGATCTTTATCATTCCTTCAGCAAATCGATAAATAATTTTGAGTACTAGATATCTCTAGAAAGTACGAACGATCTATCATCAAAACTGTAGGAGATATGACGTTTTTTCTAAATTGCGGGGGCGCGAGGGGGCGTGGCAAAAATTGAAAATAAACTTGATCTGCCTGCAAGTATAAGAAATATATGTCCCATACATGTCAAACCTCTATCTCTTACCATCTCTGAGATCTCTTCGTTCATACAGACGGACGGACAGACAGACAGACAGACAGACGGACATGACTATATCGACTCGGCTGTTGATGCTGATCAAGAATATATATACTTTATAGGGTCGGAAATGATTCCTTCTCCCTGCTACACACTTTTGCACAAACTTAATATACTCTATGTACCTTCGGTACAGAGTATAATTACAAAATTGATTTATATTCTATTTATACCCTATCAGTTGGAGCACAGACGAAGTTAGTTTTGCATTCTCGTTAAGAATTTTTAAAAATAAAAACTAGGGCAGCAAACCCAACGCAATCTAGACGATAAAAAAGGAAAAAAAAAATTTTTCAGAAAAAATAAATTTTCTCCATGTGAAACCATGTGAACCATATGTATACATATGTACCGAAATGTCCCACTGTTACGAAAATGCACAAAAAAGAGACCAAGCATTAAAAACTCAGAAGTAACGGGACATTAAAGACAAGAAATGTTTTGCCATAGAAGAACTAATAGCCTATTTCCACCAAAGAAATGAAGCTTCATTTCTTGAAATGACAAGAAATGAAGAAAATGATATCATTTCTTCCATACAAATTGTTGTTGCATTTTGCCCATCATTTCCTTCATTTCTCAAAAATGATGGCATTCCCCACGAAGGAATTTGGTATTTTTTTAAAAAGTACTCGCTACTCTCTGGCACTACTCGTTACTCTCTGGAAATAGAAAGTGTCATCACCAATAAACTATTGATTTGAATTTAAAAATAAGGTGCAATTTTGTTTATAATATAATTTAGTCAAAATAAGTTGTGTATTTAGCTTTCTGCTGATTATTCAGGGCGTTAACAATGCGTTCGCCCAGTGTAATTGCTTTCCTGCCGGGTATGTCTTTTTTTGGGTAAATATTGCAAAAACTCCCCGTGAGTTTGAAAGTGGCGCCTGTTGTTTAAATCAAACCATTCAGCTGTTTTTGTCAACGTGGCATTGCGAATATCAAAATGATGAAGATTTGTCAATGGAAACAGCATCATTTTTAGAAATGAAAATGATAAGAAATGAAGCCAGTGGAAATAGGCTATAACATAGAAGCACACTTTGCTGCGTCGACAACTTTTCACTCAGATATTTGTCAGCTATTCGCTGTCATTTTGGTTCTTTGAGTTATTTTTTGACTGACTTTTTTTTTAAACTATGTCCGTCTCCCTCTAACCACCGTGTTTTCCTACGTCGACAGTAATTTTGAGTAACAGATTTTGTTGTTTCTATGAAGTATCTACTTGTCACAATGGAGTTAACATCACTCAAAAAAGAGATGCGTTTCAAAGTGTGCTTCTATGTAAGTTCTTCTATGGTTTTGCTTGAGAATGTAGATGACTATGTCGGAAATGAAGTGCAACTTTAATTGATTGACTGAAAATAAAAACGTATATTCGCCACTGACGACTGGTAATGCAGCCTTGTACCGACCCATCACTACACTAACGACTGGTAATGCAGCGTCGTACCGACCGGTACGTTTGCGGACATTCCCATACAAAATTCGTTATGCAAATAACATGACTGGAGGTTAGGCTGGTGGCTACGAGTGTTATCGGATTCGTTAGAACCAGCACCGGTGCAGTGGTACTATAGGGTAATTAATTTTGCATCAAAAGAGGACATAAAACTATTTGACTAAAAAAGTTGTAAAGCTTTTAAAAATTTCATTTAGTAACGATTTTTTTTATACCCGTTACTCGTAGAGTAAAAGGGTATACTAAAGTCGTGCAAATGTATGTAACAGGCAGAAGGAATCATTTCCGACCATATAAAGTATATATATTCTTGATCAGCATCAACAGCCGAGTCGATATAGCTATGTCCGTCTGTCCGTCTGTCCGTCTGACCGTCTGTCCGTCTGTCCGTCCGTCCGTCTGTCTGTATGAACACCTAGATCTCAGAGACTAGAAGAGCTAGAGCAACCAATTTTGAAATGTAGACTCCTATTGTCTGCACGCAGATCAAGTTTATTTCAAATTTTTGCCACGCCCACCCCCGCCCCCACAATAAAAAATGTTGAATATCTCCCACAATTTTTGAGATATCGATCTCAAATTTAAAATGTACATTTATATTCACAACATCTATAAGCCATGAAATTTTCATCAAGATCGGGTGATAAATAGCCGAGTTGAAAAAATGTTGCATACTTTTCGGCTGACCCACTTCAGGCAGCTGAGGTCGGGCGTGGCGTGCCAGTTGTATATGTGGCTGCTGGTGCGGGATGTTGTGGGTTCGATCCCGCCTCGGACCATCTAATAGAAAAAGTTTTTTCTTTCTTTAGAAAAAAGCTTTTACACACCCGATCACCTTCACCAGCTACTGGCGCCAGCTGTGAAGTAACTAGCCATGAAAAAGCCAAATTCTCTAACTATTTGCCGTTCGGATTCGGCGTTAAACTGCAGGTCCCTTTCTCTTGTGCGAAAAATTATAAGCACACAAGCCAAGAGATTGAGAGAAGCTTGGCCCTGGCCCTCCCGGAGGTGCTGTTTGAGCCAATTTTACTTTTTTCACTTCAGACACACAGGAAGGCTATTAAACATTTGTTTTCATGAGTAACGGGTATATCGAAGTCGGTTAGAGCCGACTTTAACTTACGCTCTCGTTTTGTTTTGAAAGAGTGGGATAGAAAGTGTATAGTTTCGACTTGTTTCGATTTGTGCTTGAAGCGAAATTGAAGGCCTTTTCAAGGTCTTTTCAAAATGCATAAGTTTGTTTTGCACCGATTTGCACAAAGTTGTTTTTTTTTCGATAGACTGCAAGTCTAATTACAAGTTGATGTTCGATGTGTGGTCAGAAAATTACACCTCAAATGAGTCTGACGCTATGATACACACAATATTGGAATTCACCGATACTTCTACGTTAAAACTAAATAATTTTTCTTTCATAAAACTTATCTAAACGATATGGAAATGATAAATTCTTTCATAAATAAAATATTACATGAAAAATCCGTCTATAATTCTTAAGTGCCCCTAACTAACGAACGGTGCATTTCCGATCCCCCCTCTGGAACAATTTTTTTCTTATTTCGACCTCATAAGTACAAAAACATCATAAAATAATTTTTATTTTCTAGATTGTTCTAAACGACACACTGTGCGGTGATCCGATTCGAGGGTACGAAACGAAATTCGCCAATGGTTAATGCTCGTAAATTTTAGGTTCGAGTTTTTTAGGGAGAAAGTTTTGATTTGATTGAATATTATTTTGAATATAAAGGCTTCTGCGCAGTTGTGAAGTAATGTAAAAGATTCATACAAATAATTTGGAAAAGAAGGCAGACGTAAAATTTTATGTGTGAAACTTTTACATTACTTCACACCTGCGAAGAGGCCTTTATAATCAAAATAATATTCAGAATGTCTGTACTTTTGACCAGATAGACCAACTGAGATTTTATGCTATGGTGCTGTTAAGACAATTAGCACAATTGCTTTGAGTTGTCTACACTTAAAAATGTTTGATTTAAACGGTTCCTTACTCAGACTTTTTTTCAGACCTAACTTTTGTATGGCAGCTATACTATATATAGTTGCCCGATTTTCATAAAAGTTGGTGCAATTATGTGAAAGCATATAAAACTTATAAATATGTTTGCATTGAAAACAAAAAAGTTTTTCTGACCAAAACTAGTTTTTCGACCGATCATTCCAATGGCAGCTATATGCTATAGCCTTCCGTTAAGGCCGTTTATGACAAATGTGCAGCGTATTGGTACCAAAAGACTTCGTGCAAAGTTTGGTTAATATAGCTTTAAAACTGACGGAGGAGATATCAAAGAAACAGACGGACGGACATGGCTATATCAACTCAGCTCGTCACGCTGATGCTTCCTTCTATGCGTTGCAAACATCTGGACAATTCTAATATATTCTCTACAAGGGTATAAAAAGTTAGAATCCTGGAAACAGCACTGATAAAAAGTCCTTGAAGCAGAATTATACTTTTCTCAATGAAATAATTGATAATTATAAAAACTAAAATTTAATTAAAATAATTTAAATCATAATTTATGAAAATAAAAATGGAAAAGTCTACTTCTGCAACAAAAAAGGTCCTTATACATCGATTGGGTTACGAATGGTACTTACATTGACTCCCCGAAATGCAGGTTAAAGATTAGAAATAAGAATTAAGATCGCATTGAGGCGAATACCGGACGTTTCCTAGGTCTTTGGAATTGCATTCCACTCTCTATAAATCAACTTACATTAAATATATGGTTTTTATTATTCTCTGAGAAGAACTCTATGTTAAACAATGATAAATATTATATTTGTGTGTGCGGTTCCGTAATTCTGGAAAACCAGACAACGGAATTATTCAATTTCGATTTCCAATATTTATAATAAATTAACTTGGTTAATAACAGTAGATAATGCGATGTCGCATCACATAGGTACTCCCAATAGCGGTAATGTTTATTCGACAGTGCTGCGGTGAAAAGAGATGGGTAAGGATTAGTCATGGACCGACTGTAGATAGGCCATCTGTTACTTACACAATACGAATGGTGTTGGTGAAGCCGGAGCCCTGCTTCCAGCCCGTAACAATAACCACAGAATCGCCGGTCTTGATAAAGCCGTTCTTCTTGCCCACCTGCACACCAAATTGAACGCGAACATCGACATCCTTCAACCAATCGCCGAGAGCAGGTTCTGTAATTGATTTATGGTTAACTATGTATGTACATGAGAAGAGTCCGCTGGAAACCTACCCTTGTAGATGAGCGGCACCAGACCGCGGTACAGATGAGCCTGACGCGCTGTCTGCGGGAATCGGGTGACCGCAATGATGGGGCAACGTGGGCGGTACTTGCTTACTTGGAAAGCGGATTTTCCGCTGGTGGTAATGACCACAATGGCAGCAGCCTTGGCCTTGTGGGCAGCCTCGACGGCGGCTATGGCCACGGCATGAGCCGAATCCAAGGTGGGTGCAGTACGCACCAAGTCAGCAAACAGATTTTGGTGCCACAGAGCAGCCTCGGCTTCCTTGCAGGTCTTGGCCATGGTCAGGACGCACTCGAGAGGATATTCGCCCTTGGCTGTCTCACCCGACAACATGACACAGTCAGCGCCATCGAGCACAGCATTGGCCACATCGGAGATTTCGGCACGAGTGGGTCGTGGCTTCTTCACCATGGACTCCAACATCTGGGTGGCACAGATGACAGGTTTGCCGGCCTTATTGCAGCGAGCAATCATGGCCTTCTGGGCCAAAAATACCTTCTCGGCGGGAATCTCAATGCCCAAGTCACCGCGGGCCACCATAATGCCATCACCGGCCTCAATGATCTCATCCAAATTGTGCATACCCTGTTGATTCTCAATTTTCGAGATGATCTTAATGTTTTTGCCCTTCTCGCCCAAGACCTTGCGAATCTCTGAGAGAGCAGCGGCATTGCGAATGAACGAGGCGAAGACCATGTCCACATCCTGATCCACACCAAACTGCAGATCAGACTTGTCCTTCTCGGACACAGCGGGCAGATCCACGGGCACACCCGGTAGATTCACACCCTTGCGGGAGCCCAAAGAGCCGCCGTTCTCTACCTCGCAGGTGACGGTGTCCTTGGACACCGCACGCACCACCAGCGAAATGAGACCATCATCGACGAAGACATGATTGCCGGGCTTAACCACATTTACAATATTCTCGTAGTCCACATAGACGGCCTCCAGCGAGCCCTTCTCCAGATAATCCTTGTTGGTGCACAGCTTAATGGTTTCACCCTTCTTCAATTCAATTTCGGCTGTGCCGCTGCCACCGATCAATCCAGTACGGATCTCCGGTCCCTTGGTATCCAGAGCAATGGCCACTGGATGCTCGTAGCCCAACTTGGCCGAGTAGTTCTTGACAGCCTGACGCACATTGGCCACAGTCTCGGCATGGTACTCATGCGAGCCGTGAGAGAAATTCATGCGTGCAATATTCATTCCTGTGGCCATCATCTTCTCCAGCATCTCGACGCTGCGTGAGGCCGGGCCAATGGTGCACACAATGCCCGAGAGACGGACATGGGGCACGGGCGAGTCGAACTGCAGGCGGCACATGTGCTCTAATTGGGAATCAGCTCCGGCTGCCATATTTTGTGGTACTTCGTTGGGCTAAAGTGGGTGACGAGATGATGAAATTAGAGAAGCCCCATAATCAAATTTATGCTGACTACAGCGTCTAACGGTTTATTGTTGTATCGATATAAAAGCTGTTTACATAGCGCCAGAGAGTTTTACAATTCGTGGGTGGCAGTGAGAGAGAGAGAAAGAGACTGAGAAAGCCCCCTACCGCTATCTGTTCTGCGCCTTCAAAGCGGAAGAAAAATTTCGCATCGGGTACGCTGCAACGCCGAAGGTCAGTTCTGCGGACCGAAACAACCGAGAGGAAGGCGTTGCAGCAGCGTAACCGAGTCAGTTGCATAATTTTCATTTTTATCAAATTTTCGTTGGTTTTACAATCCCGGTCTACTGATATCGGGCCGCCTAATTGCTAATCATATATATCTTTATGGACCAACAAAAAAAAACAACAACAACAACAACATTGACACTGGTTTCCAGGCGTACTATCCAGGCGTTATATACCTTAAGTTTGGGTGCCTCATCATAAATAGTTACGTTGACCATTTTGTTTCGAACCAGATGAAATCCCCGACACACTCTATACACACGCACAACACAATGAACTTCTGCGAGTGGTATGGCCAAAATTCGTATGTTTGAATCTGATGAGCCCCTCAAAGGTTTTCCCACTTTCGAATCACAAACAGCGAGAACTAGGCAAAGACAGCGACTGGGGCAAAGAACTTTTTTTTTTGGTTTTTGGCTAGTGGAAAATTTGGCGAGCTTCTGCAGCAGCGTACAAAGTCGGTAAAAATTCAGCCAACGACTGTATGGCTCTCTGAGCCGAGAGAGGATTGCCACCAAGTAGCACAGCAACAGGCCGACAGGCCACCCCTAAAAAGCCAATCGGAAAAAAGTTTTATCCAAAGCAGAGCACCAAAGCTTTGAAGTTGAAAGGCGCACAGTGGATGGAATTGCAGTTTTATTTCACGAAAGTTAGAAAATTTAATGTAAAATTGGCTCAACAGCCCCAAAGGGCTGTTTCTTCTCTCAATCTCTTGGCGTGTGGGCTTATAATTTTTCGCACAAGAGAAAGGGACCTACAGTTTAACGCCGAATCCGAACCATCCGAACCATCCATTTCTACTGAAACTATTTTTAAATGTAGTTTGGATTGGTGATCTCAAAAATCGATTTCAAAAATTTGTTCATGGCTACGTTTTTTAATATAATGCACTTACATTTTAAGCCATATCTCACTTCATAATCGTCAGATGGAGTCAAGCAATATATGAATCGAAAGGCAATTAAATTGTCATAAATCGCACGAAACACTATTCTCGAATCGGTTAAGTAGTTTGAATACAATAATAAAAAATATTTTAAAAAATCGATTTTTTGCTCGAAAACGCAATTAATTTCGTTTCCAAACGCCTTGGAAAAATATTTAAAAATTCAAAAAAAATATTTTTATTTTTTCTACGTAAGAACCGCACTTCTGCGAAGAAAATAAGATATCAATGAACAAAATCTATGAATTAATACAAGAGCTGTGAGTAATCGAGTGCTGAAAAAAGTGTAATTCTTGAGATTTTTTAAAAATAAATTTTCATATGCTTCGACTTTTGTTCTGTTCCGAAATTTTGTTTTGCTCTGGCTATTCGCGCTCTTCTAATATTGACCAAAAAACGAAGAAAATAGAAAAAAAAATTTTCTAAACACTTAAAATACTAAAATTTGACTGTTAGTTCCTTCATTTAAATTGATCCAGCTACAATATTTATTCATAGATTTTCTTCATCAATACCTTATTATCTTTGTAAAAGTACGATTCTTAAGTCGAAAGAATAAAAATTATTTTTTTAGATTTTTTTATATTTTTCCAAGGCGATTAAAAATGAAATTTCTTGCATTTTCGAGCAAAATATCGATTTTTTTGAAATATTTTTGGTCATTGTATTCAAACTTCTAAACCGATTTAAAAACAATGATCTACGCTATTATTGACTATTTAATTACCCTTCGATTCATATCTTGCTTGACACCATCTGACGATTATGAATTGAACCGAATTGAACCGAAAAAATGAAAGAAATTCATATTTAAAAAATTTTGCCATGAAATAATTTTTGAAATTGATTTTTGAGATCACGAATCCAAACGACCTTTAAAAACAGTTTCAAAAATGGGTTATTTAATATTTTTTTTGTAAACTAGTGCTATTGGTTTAAAATATCACTTTTATAAATCATGCAGACGAAAGCGGCCCCATTTGGAAGCTCATTTATTCAATAAATGTACTAAATTCAAATTTTTTATACAGAAATAATAGCGCTGACGAATCCAGGCTTTTTCAAAACTGCGTTGAAGGCTAACTGAAGCGTGTGGGCAGCACATCTAACCCCTAAAAACAAGCAATATTAATTGTAAGGTAGTGTCTAAGGCTGAGGTATGGCTCAGTCAGGCCAAGGCCGCTTACAGTAAAAATATAAGTGCTGGGACTACCAAGGAGTAAAGGGGATGGCGCTCAGTCTCGTCGAAAATCTTCGCGAAGACAAGAATCTCTGTTTGCATGGAAGTATGACATCTGTGGCCGAAACAAATGTATGACCAATCGCACTTGAGGTTAGTCACCTAAGGCGGGTACGAGAGGTTAACGTAGCGAAAAATACTGGGAGGAGAACACGTGTCATTGTGGCAAACTATATCCGAGGTTATCACCTAGACCAGAAATAGTGTCAAGCCATATCCTAGGTTAACACCTAGAGCGGAAATAGTATGTAGTACGCTATATCTGAGGTTTATCACCTGTGGCAGAGATAGCGTCCAACTATATCTCAGGTAAACACCTAGAGCGGAAAGATTACCAACTCACTCAAATTGGTCAGTTGTTCATTTGTTCAGTTGTTCGGTTGTTCAGTGGTCGTCAACTAACCCCAAGTCATGTTGACGATTATCCATCATTCGAACTAATTTGTTGCTGTTCCCTTTTTAATAAAAGATTTTTAATAAAAAAAACCTTTCGAACTGGCACACCCAGCGTATTACTTATAACAGTGTGGCCATACACTGAGAATAAATAGAAATGCAATGAAAATAATAGCTGAGCTTTCACCAAACTATGTAAACAGTCACTGATCAAGTCCAACTGATCAATTCAATGAACTATTGACTGAAGAAAGCAGTAAACAATTGACTGAGTAAGAGAGACTGAACAACTGACTCAGCAAGAACAATTGAACAACTCACACTGAACAACTCACTCTGAACAGCTCACTCTTAACAACTGACTGAGCAAGAAAAACTAAACAAAAATGAACAATTGAAGAAGGACATGTTCACTTGTTCAGTTTAAAGAACAACTCAATTTTGTTCACTCACTCATGAACAACCCAACACTAATGGAAATATAGTATAGCCGATTATATACAGGCATGTTCTCAATTCCACTTGCACGGCAACTTTTCGAAAGTGGAATTGATTCGTGTTCTCGCAACACCAAAACAAACGAGAAAGCGAAGCTAGCTTATTCGTGCTAAAGTTAGTTAGCGACTTCGACAAAACTTCGCAGATCAGCTTAAAAACATATAATATTAACAATGACCGAGTTCAAGAGCGCTAATATTGAAAACAAAACAGTTTTTTTCACTAAAACCCATTTTCCGACATAACATTTCTATGGCAGCTACAAGAAGTAAGTAGTCATCCGATCCGGTCGGTTCCGACATAGCGTAAAAAGAAGACTCTGTGCAAAATTCCAGCTCGATATCTTCAAAACTGAGGGACTAGTTCGCGTAGAAACAGACAGACGGACGGACAAAGCTCAATCGACCCAGAGATGATTCCTTCTAAGCGTTGCAAACTCCTGGGAAAATTAGAATACACTTTTCAAATGTATAATAAGTATTTCGTTCTAAAAAGTAATGCTTGATGTTAGGTGGAATTAAAAGTAATTGCCAAACTACGCTCTAGTACAGTTGCTGGATGTACATAAGGTGAATTTTAATAAATTCTGTGATCAAATTAGAAATTGTGGCTGAAATTTGATTTGCATTTAATAGCCTTTTCACCCTGGGCACAGCATTGTCGAGGCTGCGATAACCTGCAGCATACGTTCACACCAAACCCGCAACTATGAAAACAGATGAAAGCTACTACTACTTAGTACGGCTGCAAAGTATCGCCAAAAGAACTTGAAAACGAAAACCATCTACGAGTTATATGGTTATTTCAATAAAAACTGGGCTGGAGTATGAATGTTTCGACTTTTGAGTGAACACCCAGCCTATGTATTTCCTACAAAACACAAATTTCGCAGTTTCGACTTTGACAGCTTTTTCGAAGCTGCGGCCAGTGTGAATTGACTATTACCCTAGCTTAAAAAAACATACATTGTATAATCTTTGCTATTAGTCTTTAATTATAGAAAAATTGGCAGTGACAGCTACAACGCCTGCCTCTCTCATATTCGACTATTGCATTTTCGATCGTTTCGCTTGGACTTGTGGTTTCTCTCTTATGTATTTAGCGCCAATCTCGTTTGGACCGGTGGTTTGGGAAAAGGAAAAAGAGAGCAATTTCATTCGGCATACGCATAATAAAAATGCGTTTTATTTTGTCATGATTCTTATTTTAAATGTTTTCAACGGTCCCGTTCGAAATCATGGAAATGCCCATATATACTCCAAAAAATCCAAAATACAGTGAAGAAATAACTTCCCATAAAGGTTTACAAATTATAGAACAAAAAAATTTTCAGAAAGATCCCACTGTTGCATAGATTAATAGCAGAGTTCATTGAATCAAGTGTAAACAAAAAATAAAACTGATCAGCATCAGCTGTTCTGGCGTTTCCAATTTGAATTCTGCTTATCAGCCGGCTAAAAAAGACGCAATATAGCCGCCCGTTGCAATCGTCAGTTGACCTTCATAAAAAGAACGAACGCTCTTCCCTCGCTATCTCTCTCCATTTCGCCTGGCCCATTATGCAAGCGAGTGAGCGTACAAGCTTGCGGGAGGGTTTGCTTGAGTGACACGCATAGAAAGCGTGCGTGAAAGCTTTGGCAGCTTTTATCGTACAACAACAAACTGCAACAAATATCCAAGTACATGAAAAAGTTCTTGTAGCGAAAGTGAAAGCGGTCAGAGTCAGCGACACCAGCCTTTGCCCTTGAACTTGTTCCCCAAAGGACAAGCGGAAGGTTTGCAAACTTATTTGACGCAAAATACAAACTAAAAAGAAGCCGGCAAGCATAATCAGCAATTGTTTGCTTATATTACTCATCGATTGGCCCATTCTAGCGTCATACATACACACGTATACGTACACAATAAGAACACACCTGTTCGTATGTACCTCAGCGATAAGGTCGTTCGATTTATAACTTTTACAGCATTAGAACCTTAAAGATTATTGCTGCATTTCCCTACAACGTGCTTACTTGTATCGGTATGGGGTGTGAGCGCACTCACAGTATGGAATGACTTCTATTTCACCTTTACATATTTTTTCTGGTCCGATTGGCACAGTAAAGACGCGAAGTGGTGCGATGCCATTTAGTTTTATGCAAAGCTTCGATTTTAGCGGCAAATTTTTTTTCTCTACAATTTGTGGAGAAATTTGCTTGCATCACCGCCATAAATCATCGCAAAAAAAACTTTAATTTATTCGCAAGCAAACCGAAAAACGCCCCTTCTTTATGTACAAGTACATTTATTTACCTGTTTGGGTAGTACAAAAAGTTGTATTGGCTCTTCCTGTTTTGGAATTAATTCAATTTTAAATGCACAGGTTGCGAATACACCAACAACACACGATTTCTGTTTAGCTTTTTCTATGACTTTCGTTCGGCAAGCGATCTGTTCTGCGACTACGCGACGCAGTGGAAAGTTTTAAGCGTTTGCCGGCTGACCAATTGGGCTTTGTGCTTTTCCAGGCAGGTCAGATGACGCAGCCCTGGTGGGGGCTGCAAAAAGAAAAAAAAATACCAAAACTGTGGCATATTAAAAGCGTTAATTTTAAAAGTTGACAGCTGCGATAGAAATTCCAGAAGTACCCGGACCTAACAAATAAATAGGGAACGGGGGAAAGCTTCGAGCTACACCTGGCAACCAGATAATACAATTCAGTAGTTTCAAGTTAAGCCCACAAGAAGCCCATTGTTGAAATTGAGAACTATATCTATGAATCCATGCTGAGGCTGCGAAATGGTTGACCCACAATAATGCTGTACATACACTAAGTTCTTAAAACAACACCACGTTCTTAAAAATATGTCATACGTTCTAAATCGACGAACAAATTCAGAAAACTCGTTCCTAAATTGCAGAGGACGCAAAAATCGGTCCCCCGTTTGCATTTGTCAGAAAACGACAGCTTTCTTGCGACCACATTGGAAAGCGGTACCGAAATAACCTTAAACCAAGGTATACTTAACTAGGAAGCCGCACTCGCTCTCTCGCTCTCTTTGCTTCCTTCTTAAATGTCAGAAATAAGGAATGTCATCTTATCGCACAGCACCATCGCCATCGATTGTTGCCACATGTCTGATAGGCTAATCACACTGAGTACATCTAACATGCAACATTCTGAGTAATAAACATTTGCCATCTTTGTAGCATGTTCCCATTAGACACCGACCCATTCAAACTTTTTGACAAATAAAAAGCTTAAAAATATTTGCATGGCAATTGGTTATTAAGCATTTAAACTCAATATGTTGGATGTTAGAATAGCCTATTTATACTTTTTCGCTCTCGCTCCCTAGTTTATGAACATGTGATCTCGAAAGGGATTGAAGTAAGCACATTTCGGAATGATTAGAGTTCCAAAGGATTGGGCCAATCTTTAAAAGCTTGAATTGAGTAGAATATTTCAAGCTTATGCCGGGCTTACTCTAAAATTAATAAGATTGAATTTATCCCGACTTTTTATACCCTTGCAAATGGTATTATAATTTTGCTCAGAAGTTTGCAACGCATAGAAATATTCATTTCCGACGACATAAACTATATATATTCTTGATCAGGACGACGAGCTGAGTCGATTGAGCTTTGTCTGTCTGTCTGTCGGTTTCTACTCAAACTAGTCTCTCAGTTTTAACACAGAGTCTTCTTCTTTTTACTGCACGCTGATAATATGAAGGAACCGACCGGATAGGAAAATGGGTCTTAGTGAGAAAAACTTTTTTGTTTTCAATGTAAGCGTCCTCAAAATCGACCATTATATATATATTATATGCTTTCAAACAGATTTGCAAATTTTGGTCAAAATAGGACGATCGGTCGAAAATGGGTCTAAGTAAGTCCTTAAACTCGCTGATTTCTAATCTTATATGCTTTCAAATAGGTTCGCAAAATTAGTTCAAAATCGGATGACTATATCTTAAGGCGGCCATAGGACCGATCGGTCGGAAAATGAGTCTTAGTGAGCAAAACCTTTTTGTTATCAATTTTATCTGTTTTCAAAAGGACTCGCGAAATTTGGTCGAAACAGATGTATATCAGTCTGAAAATAAGTTTTAGTTAGACAAAGTTTTGATTTTTATGTAAGCGTTCTTAAACTCTGACATTTCCAAAAAGCATTTACAAGGGTATAAAAACTTTGGCACAGACGAAGTTAGCTTGGCCTACTCGTTTTTCTGCATAGGGTCATTGCTGAAGGATGATTCAAGGGATAAAAGTTGCCTATTATAAAAAAAAATTATGTAGGATCTACACACAAAAAAACACGAAAAGTATGCAACATTTTCTTAACTCGGCTATTTATAGTCCGATCTTTATAAATTTGAGGCATTATAGATCTTGCGAATATAAATGCAAGTTTAAAATTTGAGTTCGAGATATCTTATAAATTGTGGCAGCTATTCAACAGTTTTTATTTTAGAGTCGGGAGTGGGGGAGTGACAAAAATTTGAAACAAACTTGATCTGCGTACAGACAATAGGAGTCTTCATTTCAAATTTGGTTGCTCTAGCTCTTCCAGTCGCTGAAATCTAGGTGTTCATACAGACAGACGGACAAATTTGATTTCACTTGCTTTTATTAATACGGTCACACTGACTAATCGATACTTTTCCGTTGGTTGGCGATATCGTCTAGATGCCCATCTCTAACTACAACAAAAAAACGCGCGCACCAATGTGCGAATTTTTGTATCGAATTTCTTTAAAATTACTAAATTAACTCTTGCAATTTCTTACTCCAAATGTCGTCGGCCACCTCCAGCGATGCGTGTAAGCTGTTGCTTTTGGGCCGCTGCTTGCGCGCCGTCCTGCTCAGCGTGGCCATTCAATTCCTGCTGCTGACCGTCTTTCTGCTGTTCGTCAATTTCCAATTTTGGCATCCGTTGAACTGGGTGACGAGCACCCTGAGTCTGGTGTGCAGCCTCTACACTTGGTTCGCTAGCATACCACTGATCGGTTCAATTGTGGTATATGGAATTATCCTGTGTCAGGAGCATTTGGTAGAGAGGCGATACTGTGCCAGCCGTTATCGTTGGCTGTTGAGTCATGGGCCACGCAAGCTGCTGTTCCTGGGGGCACACTTAATGGTGGGGTACCTCACCGCCTGGCTGTATACGGGATATTTGCACACAGATTACAGGTGAGTTGGATCTAACCAAATTATTCCCCAAGTTACTGATGCATCTGCACATTCTAGACAACTTCTGTACAAATGCTATGGCCAGGATTGCTTGAGTGCATATCATGTATTTCTGTTGGGCATGGGCATCTCGGCCGGATGCTATTACTTTGTCACCGTTAACCTAAGGCATCAGCCCAGCATTGAGTTCCCTATAGTGGAGCAATCCCGTGGAGATAAGTTACGTGAGCTTCTATCTGGCACTCTACTGAGATCACTGACCCGCTCCCTACTGCCCACACTCAGCTATACATTCATCTTTTGGCTGGGCGGCTCTTGGTTTGCTCACAAACTAAGCCATTTCCTGGGCGTAAGTGCGGATGAGCGCCTGGAGGGTTTCTTTGGTGTAGTCAGCCAACTGCGCTTGCTATTCTATGCCTGGCTTCTCACGGCCCAGATCTTGAGCAATATGCACTTGATGCGACGCTTCTATGTGATGTTGCTGTCTGAGGATTTGCCTCTGGTGGTGGCCAAAAATCGTGCCGCCTTTGCACAGGAACAGGAGATAACACTAGTGGCTGGCCTGAGTGTATACAATGTCTATGTGGTGCAGTGTCTGGCTGCCCACTTCCTCTACAAGTTGGCTCAACGCAAGGATTGTAAACAGCGCATCGAAATCTTTCAGCTAACCGAACCAGGAAATCGTCCAGCCAACTGGCGTTCACTCTGTGATCAATCTCTGGCCATAATTGACAGCTTCAGCGATGAGCTAAGCGTGTCCATGCAACAGATGACAGTGCTGAAGGGTGGAAACCAGGCAGACACTTTTCCCTCACCGACCAATGCCTCGTTAATGGCCGAGAAGGTGCTGCTGCGTCAGTATAATCACTTGCATGGCATACGTCCCATAGTCTCGCCACCAGGGTCTCCTAATCCGACCCTGGACAGCGTACGGCATATGCCCAATTGGTGTGAACGCGTCTCTCATCAACTGGAGCAGGGCATACAACGACTGCTGCAACGCATACCGGGCATAGTCTATTTGTTCAGTGAGCCCGAGGGGGCCAAAACTGGTTTCTTGCTGGCCAACTCGCTGCCCATTGTCTGGCTTAGTCAGGGTTTGGCGCAAATATGTGTGGCCTCACTCAAGGAGGATCGCTTTGGAGTGGTACAAAATGATTTGCCCGCCATTATCAAATCGCTGAATCGTCTTAGGGGCCAACTGGATAAGCTGGGCAATGCTGTGGCCAATCTTAAGGGCAATCCCAGTTGCAGTTTTAGTCTCCTACGTGGAGCCGTGCGACGCAGTTTGTACAACATCTGCTCCTGCTTCTATGACTATCTGGGTGAACTGGTTCAGCCCGGGGAGGAGCTGCGCCAGCTGCAGACGTTCATTCATCAGGAGTAAATTATTTTTCATTTCTCTTTTTTTTTAGTTATTATTTTCGGTAACAATAAAAATTAATAAATACAACTACAAAATTTAGTAGAATTGGAGGTAATCAGGCAGCTGATTTTATGACCACTTTTCAATAATCTCTACATAAAGTCAGCCGCATGAATACCCCTAATCAGTTACACCTATTCACTTTATACTTAAGAGTGTAGAAAGGTAACAAGCCATTTGTTCCAGCCAAGTTGATGATGAATGAAATGTATGTACATACAAAGGCGATTTGTAACAATTATTACTGCTCCACCAGGGCCAAAGCAAACATAAGCAATGCCACATCCCGCTCCAGTTGATTATGTCATTGCTGCCTAGACACAGAAGCAGCCTCGCTAAGTGAATGCTCCAATTCGGTGGCCACCTCATCAATGTGTTTGAGCGCCTCTTTGCCCTTGCGGTCGCGTCCATCGACAAAGATTTGTGTCTCCAGAAAGTTTAGTGCCCGAAAAGCCAAGCCTCCCGTGGGATCATAGAAACCTTCAAATGTCTTGGGCACTCGGGCACTAGCACTCTGGTCTGGGGTGCTGGGATCGAATTGCACATACTCTTGCAGCGGCTCCTTGTGCCAGCGGAAGATGTTGCGTGAATCTGTTGGGTTTACAAAATGCTTGAAATTGTCCCAAAAAGAGAAGACAACGCTCTACCTAAATCTGCCAACACTCGTGTCATTTCCCGTATCTGGGCATCCTGACGCTCTAGGCGAAAATTCATTTCTGTCAGTGTGTTGGTCAGCTGCATCTTCTCCATCTGCATGCTCTCATTCTTCTTGTTCTCCTTAATGGTTTGACTAAAGATTCAAATGATTTAAAGAGCCGTTGGCTTGGGCTACCGCCAGTTAGTACCTACCGGGAGTACTCGAATATCAGCAGACCGGCTCCTATTGCAAAAATTATAAACTCTCCCAGCAGATTAGCGCCCAGCTCAATGGCCATTGCCTCATTCAACGGTGGCACATTAACGGGCCTGCCCAGATTTAGTGCCCACATCTTGGTCTTGACCTCCACCCAATTGTAGACTGGAAAATGGGCATCATATGATTAGGCCAACTCATGGATTAAGGGGGAACTTACACTGGGCCGGCGGCATGCAGATGTACTTTCTGAAGAAGGGACTGGACTTGGCATTGGCCTTGATCACATTGGCTATGGGCTTGCTGACCTGCTTGATGGCCAAGACGCCCAATTTGGCCGCCGGGAAGATGCCAATAACCATTTCAATTTATTTTTTAATTTATTACAAAATATATTTTTAGTGTGACCGTAAGCGGCAAAGGAAAAAATACCAAATTCTAACGAGGCGTGGAGTGATGGCAGTTTTGAATGCTCTTATCAATGTTCAAATTTCTAGCCGTTACTTAAGTAACGAATTTTTTCGATGCCTTAATTGGTTGGATGTCCTTTAAAATAGCGCCGATTTTGGAACGGTCAGATTGCACCGTGATTTTTTTTTAAACACTTTTGAATGTGTATCCTTTAAAATGGTATACGGCTTATTCTGGCACATCTTCTGAAAGTGGAGATATGACCCAAAATGTAGGATGCCAATTTTTCAACCCGATTTTTGTAATACCTTCAAACCTTGAATCGACCCACAAGTTTATTAAAACAATAGTTTATTCAATTCTTAACAATATTGCATTTACAGATTCTAAAATAAGTTAACTGGTTTATCGATCGTTGTCCGTCAAAATAACGTCGGTGAGATATCGTCGGACTGGAACGATGAAATATGGAACACTAAAGAAATTTTTTTTAACTTTAAAACTAATTTGAAATCTGTAAATGCAATATTGTTAAGAATTGCATTATCTATTGAATTATGTATCTTGTGGGGGAATTTATGCACTGCGGGTATAAAATAAATCAGGTTGAAAAATCGACTCCCCACATTTTCGTTCATATCTCCGCTCACAGAGTTGGGCTTAACATGCACGGTATATCAGCTTAAAAGACACATATTCAAGAATGTATAACGAAAATCTCATTAATATCTATCCCTACGATTTTCAGTGAACTAACTTCAAAATTTTTCCATACAAAATGGCGCAAAAAAATCATGTTGCCAGAAGATTCGAAACTGCTCCAATATAAGAGTTGGGCCCAAGAGTTGGGTGTGTCAGCTTAAAGGACAAATTCGAGAATGTATCCTGTTAAGCTGGTCAATATCTATCCCTACGTTTTCGAGTAATTCGCTTTTTAATTAACACACAACTAACCGCCAAAATGCAAGCAATAGATGAAATCTTTTATTAATTTTTTGCCTGACTTAGCGAGTTGGGCCCGACATGCACAGTATCCCTAGAGATAAATAAGACATTTATCCATATTCCTGCAAAGTTTTATCTAAATCTATCTCTAAGATTTTGAGAAATTTGCATTTTTACATACTTACTACATATACCGATAGCCGTGAAAATACAAATTCGACGCTATTTTTTTTTTTGAGTTGCGCCAGACATGTGTTACGAGGTTGCTTACACCAAGGGCGAGCCGGCTAGCTTTAGTCACCCTCAGGGCGGGATTCTTCCCAATGCCCGCAGAACGTACAATCCCGACAAATCGGCGTCCCTACCAACTAACACCAAACATCTCGGACACTACTTAACAAAATTCAAATGAAACGGAAAACACTTAAAGATGGAGGCTTGGCTGTTTTACCTCGACGTGCCCACCCTTCCTGTGGCCAACAGGTTGTCCGTCTTGGGGTTGACCACCCATCCTGGACGTCTTCGCCTATATACTCCATGACCAGATTAGGACCCGCTTCCCCCCTTGGAATAATTTACGCCTTCATATTCATCTCGCTTATATTTAATTTACAAATATCTTTAAGGGATTACACATACTTAAATCTTATAGTTAAACATGCGGTCTCGGTCTAATTAATTAATTAATAAACTTTTTTAATGTAATGGTGGCAAAAAATGTAGGGATCAGATTCCAATCCAAACCTCTATGCATTAAACAAAGGCCTCAAAAAAAACGGGAATCTCGCCTACCTACCCTATTGGAGCTCCAAGTGGTAATCGCGATGTCCCCAAGGTAAAGTACATTAAGCCCTCGAATGCTTAGATTGGTCCCCTTCCCCAAAGTAAGTCTTCTCACTTTTCTGCTTTTTTCTTTCAGCTCATCTGGGCTCGGTGTGCTAACGCCACCCTTGACGCCCTTCTAACCCTTGGGTGATGACCCCCTTTCGATTATTTTTTTCTTATGAACTAATAATGGGACTTAACTACAAATATACAAATAAATAAATGAATGTGTAAACATAATGAACCCAGCTGTGGGGTTAGGTTGGATGAGGGCTTCGGCCGCCCCAGCGATGAGCCGATGACAGGGATTGATGGCCCCGTCCAGCTTTTTGCGGACTAGAGATGGCCTCCTCCACGGTACTGCGCCAATTATTTAATCCCTTTGGGACAATTAGGAGGATCCAAGGTGCTGCCCGAACAATTGTGGGTTTTGGGGAGCTACCTGGCCTCTCGGAATGGACTCACTTTGCGTTAAGATGGTTCAAAATTCCCTCGGCAGTCGTCTTGGGATTAGGCGGCGGCGGTGCCTTTGGGCCGTGATTGGCTTCCAATTTTTGCCTTGCCTCTTTACGTCTGGCTGGGTGCATTTAACCTCAGATTGGGTTGCTGGAATACACGATGATCACTACACCATACCACTATAATTTTTCTTCCACCGCCTTACTTGGATTTATTTTAACGTTGCACCTAACCACTGAATCGCATTAAGAAAATTCGTCACAAAAAATGCTTTTTTTATTCGACCCGATGAACGATTTAAAAGAGGCGTTCGTTGGGTCTTTCTACCGCCGCCGCTTGCCTTGACTGTTTCCATGCCTGCCCTTTTCACCCCTTTTCACCCCCTTTCATTACTTCGCTATCTCGCCGTTGTGCCATTTCATCTTGTCCCAAGGTTAATGCCCGGATCGAAGGCCATGGCCTAGTTCCCTTAGGAAGTGGGTGCGAAAGGGACTGCACCTGTTGCATCTCTTTGCTAATCTTCATTTCCCCCTCTACTATCATCAAACAACATCTAAAACATACGCCAGAGGCGCTTTCTCCCTTCCCCATCTACCGTGAGCTGCCAACTCGCTCCGTTTTAACTTTTTTGAAGCTTTGCGCCTCGCCCCGTGCCTATCGATATAGCTAAAATGCAACACATGCACGGTATCCCCAGATTTTATAGAGACTATAACTCGTATTCCTGCAAAGTTTTATCAAAATCTATCCCTACGATTTATAGATATTTGCATTTTTACATACTTCATACTTCATACTTATTTACTTCAGTTCTTGTAGGTAGCGCAGCGCTAGCGAATTGCTAGCGATTCGGTAACCCCTTACTGACTACTCGCTGCATTACCGACAATGGAAAGCTTGGATTACTTTTACATTGGCATGTCCTAGCGAATAGTTAGCGAATCTGGCGCTAGCGAATCGCTACCGAAAAGTAATCTGTGGCGTAGCTAGCTACCGGAGTAACTACTTGTAATCTGTGGCGTAACTAGCTACGGCAGTAACTACTTGTTATTAGTAGCGTAGCTAGCTACAGCAGTAACTACTAGATATCTGTAAGGTGATATGCTCCAAAATATCAAACAATTCAATTAATTTAAAAAATCATTAATATTGTTGTGACTATTTATTTTTTATTACACACTTAAGTTTTATAATGCGCTTTTTATTTATATGTAAAGCATCCTGAAACTGCTACTCAGCGGTTTGGTGTCCGCCGGAGGGTATGCAGAGAGACTATTGATTTTATCGCCTTGATCTGTAAACAGAAATTTTTTATGTACACAACCTAGGTAAGATATATATATATTTTTTATAAGTTTTTATTTTTAATATTGTTACCTGATATTATAAATTGATGATGTTTATTATGGTTTATGAGCACTTTATATATTAGATTTAAAAATTATTTATTTTTATTTGCAAAAAACACGCACTCGGTTTGGAGTCACAAAATGAAATAATTTCTGACGCTAAAGTAGAAATAGAATACGCATTGAAAAGAAGACACCCGAAAAAAAAGTTTGTTATTTTTGCCTTCTTTCAACTTGTCGCAACGCAGTTATGCTTTACACTTTCGATGCTCAAAAATATGGCAGGGTATCATGGGGTATTATGGTTGTGCATTCTGTACACTGTTTTCGACTTTTTTATAAGGGCGAACTGGATAGTCTTAACAATCATGTGTGCTATGGCACTTAAAAATATTAAAAAAAAAAACTTTTCTATAAAAAATTCTTTATAAATAAAATCTCATAAATATTTAAAACAATTGTAGACAGCATGCTATGATATACTCTTCGTTACATTTAACTCATATCATACAATAAAGTATTGAACCAATATTATGAGTAAAAACGTATTAACATTTGTATCAAAGGGTATTTTATAGTCCACATTCCGAAAAAACATGTTTTTTCCTATTCTTTTTGTCGGGTCACTCGCTGAAAGAAGTTGAAACCGAAACGCATTTGCTGTCTTCGATTTGCTTAAAAGCATGTCAGCGCGTTAGTACTGACTACAGCCTGGATAACTTGGACACTAGCGAATAACTAGCGCCGAATTCGCTAGCTTTTCGCTAGCGAAACTAGGGTGGTAGTGCCTTTGGAACTAAAGGGTAACAACTTCTTTCAGGCCTGTGTGGCATTATGACAGGGGCCGGCAAAACACACATGCACATTTTGGCGTTGTGTGTGTGTGTTTAGCTATGCGAGAGCGCGCTCATTTAGCACTTCTTTGTTGTTGCAAAAGAGAGCAGTCTAAGCTCGTATACTGTCGGTGTGTCGACGTCGCTGCCGCAGAGCTTTGCTCAATACACTGGAGACTCAGACGTGCCGGACTCTGCATTATGGCCATAAACATTCGTACAGTGTGTCAAGAAAGTGTTTTGACACAGGAAAAAATTTATATTTTTCAATAGTGGTATTCCTGAAAGCGATTTAGATTTGATTTTGATTTCGTGAAAGCAAATCTAAAGCAGTTGACGGAACGACCCTTTTTGCGCAGTAATTTGATTTAGACTTGTGAACAGCTGTTAGTGCGGCCGATGTGATTGTCAATGGGCGCAGAAGTAAACAAAGAAGAAAATCACTCAATGCCAAAAGAAAGTGTTAGAACATTTTTGTTAAGCCACTTAAATAATAGTTTGCTGGCAGAATATGCAATTATTCATTTGTTTATGTTTGTAACGTAAAATCCATCATTTAATTTGTAAATTTTTATTTATAATTTATTTATTTAAATTTTAAACAAACAAGAGAACGGTCACACTCCCAACGAAATCAGTTTCCCTGGCGCAGTGTGATTTCGCGATCTCAATTAGTATGACCTTACTTTCCTCACTTTACTGGGCACACTGAACGTTGTGTATGGAGCAGGTATGAACAGCTGTTCGACAAAATCTAAACCAAATCAAAATCAAAAGCAAATCACTTTCAGGAATATCACTAATTAATTTGAAAAAAAAGGGGTTTCTGTAAATTGTAAAATTTTGTTCTATTTTTTTTCTGATTCTGTATTGTTTTAATAACTAGTATACAAAAGATATAGTTTTAACATATAAAAACAGTTGCGTCAATTTATTTTATCCGATGTCGATTCTCTGGGCATGAACGAGCAACTGTTAAGTAATCTGCAACAGGTGTTGGTCCATGGCAGAGCCATTTTGACCATCGATTGGAAACCGTGTATAGCCCATACTATAGATCATACTCCAGATACAGTTTTTCATTAGTCTGCTAGATAGTTATCAAGAGAAGCGTGTAAGAGATGCAAAACGGAGTCAGGCATCGAGAAGCCTATTCCGATCTGATTATGTTAGTATGGATTGCACTGAACATAACTGCTTGCAAGATATAGCGGGAAAAATGAATTTGTTGAATTTTTGGCACTCCAGGATTTTTGGGGGCCACACTTGGCATAAATATCTGGATTTATGAGCTATTTTCGACAGTGCACATATCAATGCAAAAGCATAAAGTGTCTAAATTTGACTCTGAAGTCAGACAATTCTAGTTTTATGGCAATTTTTTCAAAATTAATCATTTAAGCTAGCACGGTTATTGGATTAATATGCAAGATGTTAGAGCATACATAATATATATCCAAATATATGATCTAATTATGTAACCAAACATAACATAATTAGATCAATAGTGCGATTTTTATGGCATTTAACTGTGATAACTGTGAAAAGGCTTCTTCAACATAGAATTTATAATATACATGTGAACATATAACACTTTATTCTGAATCAAGTAGCCTTATTGCAGTTCCTTTAAAAATTTAGGACCGATTTCACATCATTTACTCACATAAACTTACACATAACAGAGTAAAATCGAACATTATCTGACACATACACAGAGAAAACAAAATTGGCTGCACGGCGCGTGTAGAAAAGTCAAAGCTAAACGAAACGTGTTGCGCCCTGCTAAATTGCACACGCAAAATGTAGAATTCAGAAAGCAACACGCTACGTAACGTGTACGCTTTCAGTATCTCAGTACCTCGTGCTGAAAAGCTAAATGCTGCGTGGGCAAATGCAAAATCTACATGACATAAGAAAATCAGCTTATTTCATGCAGCAATCTGAATACCACACGAACGTGTAGATTTTCTACACGCGACGTGTGGATATTGAAATCCTACACGCGCGTATGTAAATTCTAAACGAAAAATGTAGCTCTAAATCAGAACTGAATTAATACATTTTTCGTTTAGAAAACTGATCTCCACACGCGATGTGTAGGTTTTCTGCACGAAACGTCTAGCGTTCTCATTTCAACACGTGGCGTATAGCTTTTCTGCACAGCGCGTTTAGAATTACAAATGCTGAATGCTACATGTTTGAAATCTACACGAAGCGTGTGCAAATTTCATTCCCCTATATAAATAATGAGACCACTGAATTCGAACTTAAGAATTACAAGCAAGCAACAAATTGGTGTATGTTTTCAAGACAAGTACATCTTACTCAATACAAGTAACACAGGCGGCGCGTTTAGATATTGAAATCCTACACGTTTCGTGTAGCTTTTCAACACGTCGCGCTTAGCTTTCTCATTGCAGAAAAGCTACACAAACGTTATGGGTTGAAAATCCCGGTCAAAACGTGTAGAAATCACACATTTTCGTGTAGCTTTTGCATATTTATTTTCTCTGTGTAGGAGCTATCTGGATAAAGAGAAATCGGCCCTAAGAGTGACAATCTAGTTTTCTTTCCATAAATAGAAATATGTAGTTTTCTTTTAAACAGACTTCAGCTCTGCCAAACAAGCTGATAGAAATGCAAAAATAAACACATAGTTAGAGCATTTGTTGGTCTTCGAAATATACACTAGCTAAGAGGAGATGAAATATTTTAAGGAAATTGCCATAAAACTGGAATTGTCTGACTACAGAGTCCAATTTAGGCGTGGCTACACAAACACAGACAATTCTCGCAGAAATAGCCGCTGACGTACGCTTGTTCAATTTGTAAAATTTAAGTTAAATAAACACAAGAGACATCCTAGTCCCTAAATGCCTTAATTGTAGATACTTTGCATTGAAAGTACAAAAATGGACATAGGTTTTTTTTATTTTAGGGCTTAAATAGGCGCAGTGAAAATAGTGCAGAGCCATTTAAGGCGTCCTATTATCACTTTCGCAATAAGTTTTGCGATTTGAGAGCAAATCTGGTCCAAAAACCGGTATCAAATCAAACAATTTTTGCGAAATTGAAAATACGAGTATCAATTCCACTTCCACAAAAGTTTTGTGATTTAGGGTCCAAATCTAAATCTAAAACCGGGTTTAAATCACAAAATGTTTGTGGAAGTGGAATTGGAAACATGTCTGATTATAGCTTTTTGGGGCAGTTTTCTTTTTCTATTCGGGAAACCATGTAACTTCGTCTTTTGGGAATATC
The DNA here is from genome assembly GCA_037044535.1 of Lordiphosa magnipectinata. Classification (NCBI taxonomy): domain Eukaryota; kingdom Metazoa; phylum Arthropoda; class Insecta; order Diptera; family Drosophilidae; genus Lordiphosa; species Lordiphosa magnipectinata. Next base: position 216,582 of record JBAMBO010003983.1, read on the forward strand.
TAATTTATTTTCAAATAACTCTTGAGAAACGTAAACGCAAGAGTTTACAATAAAAGTAATGGATTATGTGTAGGATATTTCCGTTTCCAAATTCCAGCTTCTTTCAAATACATAATTGAGGGGCATTTATTAATGGGTTCCTCGCAGTCACTTAAATTTTCTTTCGATTTATATTTTCAACCAAATCATTAGCATTTTCAAATCATACTTCTTTTGATCCTTAAGATTTTCACAATGGGAAATGGCTTAGTTTAGTTGAAGTTCCACTTTTAATGTCGACTTACCGCGTATACACGTCTTAAATGAGGTATAATCGAATAAACATCACTAAAACCTCTCCCAGTAGATCCGATCCCGGTCAAGATAACAAATTTTAGATGGGGGAAAACTTGTGCATAGCCCGGAAACTGGGAATTTTTATTTAAAATTCAAATTGACTTCAAGTGATCTCTTCGTTTAATAGCATTCCTGATCGGGACCTTCATTAAATGGGTTAAGTTTGGCTTTTAAACCCTTAAGCTCTTTGTCCTGTTCGGAGACACGTTCATGGAGCACAACCATCCTTTCGTTCAACTCCTCCCGCTGTAGCTTGTATTTTTCATATTTGCGCTTTTCGTTGCGTGATTGCCTAATCAACGGGATCATTCAAGTTTTCAGCACACAATCAAATAAAGTGTACCCACCTGGAGAACTCCATCATTACCAAAGTGATACAGATGGAAAGGATAATAAGTTCACCCAGCATATCACCACCCGTTTCTATGGCCACGGCATCGGTTAGAGGTGGAACAGACTTTGGCTGCTTCATGCCCAGCATAAACATTTTAGAGCGCACTTCAATCACATTGTAGACTAGGGACAAGGATCTTGGGCATTATCCTTGGAATTGGTTTAGTATTTTACTTACGCTGTGCCGGGGGCGCCACTATATAGGCTCTAACGAGGTTATTGTTTGTGGCCATGCGCTTAATCAAACTGCCAATTGGTTTGCTTATATGCTTGACACACAAAAGCGCAAGTTTTGCTATGGGAAATGCACCAATAGTCATAATTTTGTTTATCTAAAAGTGGGAACCAAGTGGAAAAACATGGCTTACTAAATTCAAATTTAAAATACCAGTCTAGCTACCTAACATAATACAGGGGACAGAATGTGGGGAATCGACTTTTATCGATACCTTGTATCATCGACTATCGATATCGATACTGCTGTAACTGTCCGCACGAGAGAAGGATATACGAAATTTCACCGAATAAGATATAATATCCAACGGCTGTTGGGGGAAATTAAGCTTTTCTTAATTTCTATACAAATTTAAAGTAAAAAACGATTCGCGCCTTAACCAGTGTTGGTAAACACTTATCGATAGCTAACCCATGAGCGTACATTTGCTGTTAAAATACCGGTTTGCTATCGGTTTGTCTGAGATTCAATTTTAACCATTTTATTGCCACTTTTTGTCACTTTAATCGACCAACGGACCCTGCAGGGTTACATTGCCACCAATATTAATCATTTGCAAGCTTTAAATCAATCGATTTAATTGCCAAATAGCCCAAATAAAGCCCCGCCATACAAAACAGTTCACATTTTTAGCCACCTATGTCCGCACTCTTCTAACGCACGCAAGTACCAAACCCTCCAACAACTTCGAACTTAGTTCGAAAATTCAAAAGTACGCGCCTTCAACAGCTGCAAAGCAAACTGAGGAAACGACGCGACCCGAGCAAACGTTCAGTTTAGATTTAACTCGTCTGGAGTGTCGCTGTCGCTGTGCCCGAAAGAAGCAACCGTGTTTCTCGCCGTGTAAAATAAAAGTTTTTTGGAATTGGAAATAAAAGTTTTGGAGATGTTGAAAATTCCAAAACAAAAATTAAAGTGATTTAAATGTAAGAAAAAAAAATTAAGTGATTTTGGTGGAAATTCCAAATGTCCACAAAGGAGAAGTGAACGAAAAGTCAAGCAAAAAAAAAAAGAGAGCGTGAGAGAGAGAGAGAATGTGTGGTCGAGAGAGCGTGAGAGTGTATGAGAGAGTCGTGTTGCGTGAATAAAAACGACACAAAAATTGTTGTAATTAATTCATATTTAATTGCCATACAAATGTGTTGCAAAAGTGTGTAAATAAATAGAAAACACAAAAAGCAAATGAGAAATAAAGATAACTAGGCCTGAGTGTCTGGCTGCTGTGTGTGCAATGTGTATTGAGGTCAGTTTGTACATATTAAAAAGCATAGGCACGCGTTATTTACTCCCACTACCCCCCCTCCCACTCAAAGAGTGAGTGTGTGTGTGTGTGTGTGTGAGATTGCCCAATACCAATACAAATCGCTTTTCCTAGCCAACCAGCAATTCATTTTCATCCCATTGCCCAAGGCAAACAGCTGCTGCCTGTGTGTGTGTGCGTGAGTGTGTTTGTATGTTGATCATTAGAGCAGAACTCGATGTGGAGGGCAGGTGGTGTCCACTGCATTAATTATAAAACACGCGTTATTTTAAACGAACTATTTAATACCCACTCACACACACATGCATGCCAAAAATTTTCATAATTTTTTTGTGAGAGAGTAAATGCACCTTTCCCCCATCCCCCCATATCGCTGTGCTTGTCTTCATGCTCCATTCACCTACTTTTACGCTGCGTTGCTTACGTTTGCCTCTCTGCTCTTTGGCTCTTCGGACTATGCGACGATTCGTTTTCTGAATTCCAAATGAAGTCATGAAGCAACAACAACCATAAACACAACGCAAAAATTCAAAAGTCTCCTTGTCCCCTCTATCATAGCCCAACAGAAAATAATAATAAAATTACAATAAAACAAAAAAAAAAGTGAAATTAAGTGCTTAAGAACGCGCAACAACAACAACATCAACATCACGAACATGACATGTCCGCGTCTCGTTTACACAATAATTTAAAATTAATTGAATATGCTGGCAAATGAGCAAAGCGAAATTTACGCCAAAAGGTAAGCAGCAAAAAAAACCAACTAAACCAAAAATAAAATAAATAAATAAGCAACCAGACAATATGCGATCAGATAAATTGCCTACAAATTGTAAGCTATTGGCGTTTATACGGCGGCCATAACACGAAATTGATACTCCTTTAAGAATTTGAGAAAATGTTTATTTGAGCTGATCATTCTTATGGCGTAGTTAACAGTTTGGGAAAATTTACCAGAAAGTTTGATTTTTTTTAGTGTAATTTGGAACGCTGAACTCGAAAATCAAACTCTAAATTTTGTATGGATACTTTTTTGAGTATGATTTTTATACACTTGAAAAGTGTATTATAATTTTGCCCAGAAGTGTGCAACTCATAGAAGGAGTCATCTTCGACCACATAATGCAAGGGGTGCACAAGCCTATTCCGAAAGCCACGCATTTGTTTTTGCTTTGCGCAAAGGAATAGCCTGCTCGCATACGATTCACGCGGCCAAGGCGTATTTAACAAGGTGGCAGCGACGTCGACGTCGCCCTCTTTGCTGTTGCCTTACGCAAGGCGTATTTAACACTCGCTCTCTTTCTTTCGATTGCTCTCATTTTTCGTAAGGCAACGCGACGTCGACGCTGCTGCCACCTTGTTAAATACGCCTTGCACGCGGCCATGAGATTATAAAAAGCAAAAACAATTTCATATGCGTGCTCTCCTCTCTTTCTTTCCGAGCGAAGGTCTTCAATAACAATTGCATATGTGTCTCTCTTCTCTCTCTCCTATGTATCCGACAAACTCGAACGCAAGAACAATGTTGCTTACGCGTTGCGCTCGTGTTCTTGAGGCCATGATGAAATTAGTATACTTATTATATACTTATTGCATCATGCTTGAGACAGCATCGACCACACACACACACACAAACCAAAATCGGTTTTCTCTTTATATTTCTTGTGGTTGTTCTTGCTTGAGTTGTATTTTGTGCATTTGTATTAGCTTCCACGCGCTCGTAAGCTCATTCTGGGCACCGTCTTGATCAGCATGATGAGCTGAGTCGTCTGTCTGTCCGTCTGTCTGTTTCTACGCGAACTAGTCCCTCAGTTTTGAAGCTATCGAGCTGAAATTTTACACCGAGTCTTCTTTTTACTGCCCTAGAAATATTTTTTTTTCAATATTAGCGCGCTAGTTTAAGAAACTCGGTCATTGTTAATAGTATATGTTTTTAAGCTGATCTGAGAGGTTTGGCCGAAATCGCTAACCGTTGAGGCGAACTTTGTCACGACGAATTTAGCTTTGCTTTCTCGTTTTAAGTTTTTTCTCACACTTAACCAGTTCTCAATTTCAAAACTTTAGATGGAATCAAGCATAGTTTAAATTGCAAGCTTATTAAATTTCCGATAATTGCGCATAACTTTGGTCTCCAATTTGCTTAATAACACGAGGCAACAAAATCAAACTATTTTTAGCCTCCATTATTCCATGGAAATTTGGCCCACCTGATTCCAAACCTGTTATAAATTTTGCTACATCACCCTCAGTTTCCAAGATATAGCGAAAAATGTGAATTTGGCATAGGGTTGACGAATATTTTAAAAATATCTATAACGATATTTTTGACGATATAGAAAAAGTATCATTTCGATATAAATATTTTGGTGTAAAAAAATCGATACTAACGATATTTTCGATGTTTTTCCATAAAAACCCGGATGTTAACAATGATCAGGTCTGTATTGAGGTAATTGAGACGTCATTTGACGCGTAATATGAACTACATTCTGACTGCGCTTAAAAAATATAGATTTAATGTATGTTTACTAAATTAACAAAAGATATTTATTATACCCTTGTATTTTGTTATTATGGTATGTATTATAATTTTGCCCAGAAGTTTGCAACGCATAGAAATGTTCATTTCCGACCCCATAAACTATATATATTCTTGATCAAGGTGACGAGCTGAGTCGATTGAGCTTTGTCTGTCTGTCTGTCTGTTTCTGCGCTAGTCTGCACTAGTCTCTCGGAGAAACACTTTTTTGTTTTCCATGTTAGCATTCTTAAACTCTGCCATTATTAATATTATATGCGTTGAAACAGATTTGGTAAAAATCGGATGACTATATCTGATAGCATAGGACCGATCGGTCGGAAAATGGGTGTTAGTGAAAAAATTTTGTTTTCAAGTAAATCGTTCTTAAGGTCGGTGATTCTTAATATTAAACGCTTTCAAACTAATTTGAAAAATTTGGTCGATATCGGATGACTATATCTTACGCTGACATAGGACCGATCGTTCGGAAAATGAGTCTTAGTGAGAAAAAATTTTTTGTTTTAAATTTTATCGTTCTTAAACTCGACGATTGTTAATTTGATATGTTTTCCAAAATGGTTTTAGTTACAAAAATGTTTGATTTTTATGTAAGCGTTCTTACAGTCTGACATCTCAAAAACAGCATTTGCAAAGGTATAAAAACTTGGGCACAGACGAACTGAGCTTGGCCTTCTCGTTTTTTATTTCATTTCAAATCTTTCATCTTTTAAAATAGAGCATTCGAACTACAAAGCATAAAATAAAACTTATTCAGTTAAATCTACGAAACATAGTTCTGATAATACCAATAATCGTTAGGAAGACCCGTTGAGTTATGTGCTCATCGGTGATTCGGCTTCTGGTGTCAGAAACCACACTTTTTAAAGCCGAAGCCAAGCGTTCCGATGGCACGGAGCTTCCCGGTGTAATAAGATATGACAATGCCTAGTCAGAAGCACTGGCATTGCGTGTTGAGCCGAAATGTTCCTTACGAAATGAACTCCCTGGTGTCCACCAAAAATTCAAACTTAAATTAGCGGATCCTCCGCAACATTGCGTATTTCTCTTCCATCCAGAACTTAATGGGGTCCCGATCCAGGGTAAACAACGTTAAAATACTTACTTTTACCTTTTTTAAAGATGGGCTGAATTTCAGCCAAACATCTCTACGCTTTGCTTTTAATTGTGCCTTTATATTTGTTGAGTTGCCACTGGTCTTTACAACTTTATTGCACAGTTTGCACTGCGATTTCTTAGCATTACCTTTAATAAAATAACTTTTAAACATTTTGTTTTACATGTCCAGAGCAAAAGAAACAGTTATGCGCAACAGTGTGACCGAACACTAAAATAAAAATATCACCGAAAAATATCACCATTTCCGATATATCGCCACTGAAAAATTATCCGATAATGATATTTGTAATTTTGGGCCAAAATATCGATATTTCGGTATATCGATAATATTTTCGACATCCCTAATTTGGCATGTCTGCCAACCTTTTTAATTAAGTGGCAAAAAATTTGCACATTCTTAACATCGCCCAGTATCATGTTATAAACCCCCAAAGTTTAAATCTCCATCTTTGTACAAAAATGTTTCTGTTAAAATAAATTATTATAATGTAATCTTCAACTTAAATATTTTTGTTATTTTGATTTAAAGTAAAGTAAAGCATTTCCATAAAAAGGTCAAACAAAAATCGAAAACATCTTATCTTATGTATATCAATATAAGTTCCTGAATCAAAGGTTATATGTTTTTTATGATTACGCAAAAGGATACATATATAAATTTATGAAAAGCATCAAAAGTACGGCTTGAGAGAAAGGCTTCTCAAGTAACGTATGTCACGTTGCGTATCACAATGAGTCAAATATAAGAAAAGCAACATTTATTTTTGAGTGAATCAGCCATAAATATATAGTTACATCATTGCAGATCATATTAAAGTTAGTTGCATTAAAAAACTCCAACGCATTCCGCAGAGTTTTAATTTTTTGTGAAAGCAGATAAAACGCACTTCCCTATTCTGTCACGTTGCGTATGCCGTTTTGTCTGCCTGTATCTTGGGACCAGCTTTTACATTAAATAAAATACTAGTAAAGTTCTATCCAAAAACTAATATGCAGAAATTTATTGTAAAATTTTTCTTTGATTTTCTTCATAATAAAGGCTTAAAAATTCGTACGATTGTCACGTTCGTAGCTGTGGAAATGCCCATATATAGGTAGCTATTTAAATGATAAAGAAGATATGTTCGCATTTTTTACTTGAATACATAAGAAAATATTTTCCCATTTAGCACAACTCTTTTGTGACTTGGCGATTGCTGCTGTTGTCGGATTATGCTACAAGCCTGCCTTTGGGATTCCCAAGCGGTCATAGCAATTCTGTCATGAGGAAGCCTCTGCCAGATCATTGAAGATAGGCAAAGATCGCTGATGATTGAATTGTGGAAATTTATGAAATAGCTGTACGGTCTACCAGCCTCCTTTGTGGTGTTGTGCGTGCGTGCCTTGTTTTAGAAATGTTATGAACAAAATCATAATTTATTGACCTCGAGCCCGCTAAAAAGTTTTCATAGAACCTAAGATTATTATAAAGATGGGACAAATGCCAATTGAAGACGCATCTATATGAGAGTGTATTTGGTAAATAAGAGTCCAAAATATTAAGAAATTTGCCAATTACGGGACAAAAAATCGCCAAATTTCCAAACTTCTCATTTGAGTTTAGAATAATAAAGACGCGAATATTATTATGAAGATTTGATAGACGGCAAGAGTACACGGGTAAATAAAACAGGTGTGGAACAAATGGTCCAAAAAATCGAGAAATTTAAAAAAATTCTCATTTTAGTTTAGATTATCATCAAGACGGGTAAACCGGAGGCAAATAGGAGGAGTAGATCAAATTATCAAGAAAATCGCGAAATTTGCAAAGTTTTCCAAAGACCTCAGATAATTATGAAGATTGGATAGATGGCAATTAAAGACGCATATATTCGTAAAGGGGTGTAGATTTAGAATTTTCGAATGACCCTAATGACTGAATACGAGGTGTAGATCGAACTGTTAAAAGAATTGCAAAATTTGTAAATTTTTTATATGACCAACGATTATTATGAAGGCTTAATAGACGGCAGTAGTAGACGGGTAAATATATGAAGTGTTTATATATATAATTGTCATTTGAGCTTAGATTTTTCGCGAGAGATAATACATAGATGATAGCTTAGATTCTAAATTTATATCTAAACAAGAAGTTTGTTTCGTACATAAAATACTAAGATAAATATATTGATATGGTATGAAACCGTCTGTCGATGACTGCCTTCCAAATTCTTCGCTATTCAGTCTAATACACCTGGCTTCCCGGGTCTACCCCAGATACCAGATCGTTCAACTGCATAGCGCGCGATTCGGTTCACCGTGTTACTCTGTTTTAAAAGTCCCCTTCTACTATTGGTTTTCGATATTTAGTTGCCTGACCTATAAAGTTATATTATATCAACCAATTTGATCCATTTAGTAGCTGGTGAACTTCGTGCAGATTTAGTCTTGCCTTACCAAAATGTAAAATTCTGTTTTCCCTCAAGATTGGGCAGTTTCCAATAAAAATGTTATGTCCAAAAAATGATGTTATGTCCAAAAAATGCTATGTTTGGGACAAAATTGAGTTTGAGCAATTCACCTCGCCATAAAAATTGTGCGAATTTACTCCACTGAAAACGCGACGTTGAAATAATTTCTTTCTCCTAGGTCGTAGTTTAATTCTTTGTATATTAGCCTCTGAGAGCTCCTCTCTGATTCGATCATAAAAGATGATCTATATGAAGCATCCATCGTTTTAAGTATTTCTGTAGCCCATGATTCCCACTCTGCACTTTCTTCAAGGTTAAGTCTTTCGCAATGATTGGCTGATAGAAGTTCCCATTCCAGAGAGAACTGATGACGTCCGTTTAGCAGAAACTGAGCCAATATTTTAGACAGTCTATTTTCGGGCATGCGAAAAACCTTTGCATGTAGGAGAAATGCATGTCTGCGGTAAATAGGTGGAGAGGTGACAATCCCGTTTCCAGATTTAGTATTCTGTTTGGAGTGTTTCTGGCAGGTCGGAATAGCTTTTTCAGGAGGTACCTGAGCAGGTTCTCAACCTCATCGTACTGCATAATCCCCCAGACTTCTGCTCCGTAGCACATAATGGACCTCACTGCTGCTCAGGAGAGATTTCCAGGTGCAGTTTATCGCCACTTTCGCGTCTTTCAGCTTTTCTTGCAAATGGTATTTAAATTACGCATTATGGTAAATCCACACTCCCAGGAATTTATAGGTTTTCACCACTTCAAGCTCGGTCTCTCCTAAGTACCATTTCTCTTCTAGAGCAAGTCTTCTCCAGTGTTTTTTGAGGACTAAAATCTTTGACTTTGCGGTATGTATTTTAAGGAACCCGTTTTTACAATATTCTTGAACCGCATTTATCATATTTTGCATTTCTTTGGCGACTCTGCAAATACCACAATGTCATCGGCATATAATAGGGCCTTTATCTCGTATCCATTTATGTTTTAACCACAAAGTTTTTGTATGAGTTAAACTATAATGAAGACCAGCGGTGGGCATGAAAGTTGATTTTGGGAGCAGCCCAACAACAACAGAAAAAACAACCGTTACCAGCGAGTCTTGGGCCGTGCTCACACTCGCATTGACTTTGTTGTTGTTCACTATTTGAAGGGAGTTAATTGCGACGCAGTTTATTATGAGACTGACTGGCGCCAATTGTCGAAAAAGAAAAATCTCGGAGCAATGGGAGCAAGGGCTTGCCCACCGCTGATGTAGAAGGGTAAATTGACGGGTCAAGATCAAGCGTTCTAAAAAAAAACCCGGAAATACACAACATTTTATGATTACTTCAGATTATCATGAAAATTTAATATCTGGCAATTAAAGACGGCTAAATAGGTGTCAGTCAATCGGTTTAAAGAAATTTTAACCTTTTTATTTTTTTTTTGCATATTTTTGTGAAGCTGCTGATAACCAAAAGGTCATATTTGTTCTAAAGCAATTGCTTGTATAAAGATGCCCTTAGTCCGCGAACTAAGGCTTCGTTGGTGTTCTAAGTCTTCGTTTTGTCCTATAGTTTATGGCTAATACTTCGTTTTTTCGTTACATGTCATCTCTTAAGGACACATTTTATTGGTCAGTATCTCAAAAAATATATAAAATCTTTAAAAATTCTACATGGTCGTTTTCCATACAAACAAGTTTCTAAGTTTGATCTCTATGGGCGGGGTACTTACCACTTGTCCATTGGAAGCGGGAACTTGTTATAAGAATTGTATCTTCGGGTCAAACATGACACAAAAACGTGAGCTGCGGTGAAATTGAGAGACGCGAAAAATCATATTTTAACAATATTTGCGTGTGCCATTGTATTTCAGGAATTCTCCAAAACGAAAGCATTTTTAAATTAACTTAAATTCTTCAAAATGCACAGAATACATTCTGTGAACAGGCGCACTCAACCGAGAAGCCCTAAAACTGTGTCATTTTCCCCTAGTCAAAGTTTCTGCATTAATAACTAATCTTTTATAATCTTTCTGCCATTTTTGCAGCCCCTAAAGTGAGGAGCTTTATTCCACGGCTGCTTGTTCACTCGCCAACATGGCTGCCGCTTCCGCTGGCCAGCAACAGCAGCAACATAAACTGAATATTGTTGCTAATGTGGACGCAATTGCTGGCGAGATGGAACATCAACAGCAGCAGCAACACCACCACCAACAAATCAACATGTTTAAGCAACAGCAGCCAATGTTGCCACTGCAACAGCAGCAGCAGCAGCATCAGCATCATCAATATTTTCAACAGCAGCAACAAACAAAATTTGTATCGCGGGTCGTTACAAATGCAACCATGCAACCGCAACATCAGCAGCAACAACCAATATTACCAGCTGGATTGGTAAATGGCAATGGCAACATGATGCAAGCAACACATCTGCAACACCAGCAACAACAGCGTAATAGCCAGCACGTATTTGTCTGTCCCACAAGCAGCCCACAGCTCCTGCTCCAACAACACCAACAACAACAGCAAGCCAAACAGCGTCAAGCGCAAATGAAGCTACCCGTAAAGTCAACAACAGCAGCAACAGTTGCTTCTGCTCCTATTCCTCCTACTGTTGCTCCTGTAGCTACGCATTGCTTGCCAACAACAATTGCATCGCGTCAAATGAGTCAGAACAGTCAACTTTATGCTAAGAATGTGGTCAAAACAAACAATCAGGCCAACAACAATATCAACATCAGGCGAAACGCTAGCTACAATGGAAATTTGGCTCCAGGCTGGCGTCGTCTAACGAACAACAACGAAGTGGCCTACATCAGGTGAGTACGTCCTGCCTTCCCCTTGCTTCTTAGTATATCATATATCCATAGCAAGAGCATACATGATTTGAAGGGGATTTAATGATTGCAAATAACAATTCTGAGAATACAATTCACATAATTCTTATCAACTTCATTGGAAACTTGAGACACACACACAAGGTGGAAGGTTATGTAAATTCATTTAAATTGCAACATAATTTTTTGATTTGAACTTGTATAGAGTCAGTTAAACATCTCATTCATCATGAAAAATTTCTAAGTAAGATTGTGTCAAGAAATCTCAAACTTTTAACGAAAGTGCCAAATCTGATCTGATCAATCTACAAGTACCAGCATTCGTAAGCGAGCTTGCATTCGACAGAGAGACAGAAACAGACAAGCATACCTCGGTGAAATAAGTATATGTGCATAAATGTTTTTATACCCTTGTAGAGGGTATATTAAAATTGTCCAGATGTTTGTAACGCATAGAAGGGAGCTTCTCCGACCACATAAATTATATATATTCTTAATCAGCATGACGAGCTAAGTTGATATAGCCGTCCGTCTGTTTCTATGCTCTCTCCTCCGTCAGTTTAAAAGCTATCCTAACCAAACTTTGCACTAAGCCTTTTGGTATAAATACGCTGCACATTTGACGGAACGGGCCAAATCGGATGACTATAGCATATAGCTGCCATAGGAACGATCTTTCAAAAAACTAGTTTTAGTGAGAAAAACTTTTTTGTTTTCAGCAAACGCCCCCAAACCTCGCATTTTTAAGTTTTCTATGATTTTACATAATTCCACTAAGTTTGATGAAAATCGGACAACTATATAGTATAGCTGCCATACAAAAGTTAGTTCAGAGAAAAATTCTTAGTAGGAAAAACTTTTTTTGTTTTCAACGCTATCGCTCTCAAACTTGTTACTGATCAATACAATATGCTACCACACAATTCTGCAAAGTTTGATTCAAATCGGATGACTATAGCTGCCATAGGAACTATCGGTTGAGAAAGTAGTTCTAGTAAGAAAAACTTTTTGTTTTCAATGGTAGTGTCTTTAAGCTTTCCAGTTATGAATATTATCGGTTTCCACAAAATTTTGACGATTTTGATCCAAATCTGATGAATATATCGTAAAGCTGCCATATAACAAACTGGTCAAAGTAGTGGCGCCATCTATTGCTGGGAAACATCTCAGCTAAAAATGTTTGACGAAAAACATTTAAATCCTTAATTTAAATAAATTAAACAAGCTACAAGGGTATTTTTCTCTATCTGTTCAATAATAGCAACGGTACATTTGTGGTTGGTATACAAAAGTGTGTTCTTATACCCTTGCAAAGGGTATTATAATTTTGCACAAAAGTTTGCAACGCATAGAAGTATTCATTTCCGACCCCAAAAACTATATACATATATTCTTGATCAGGGCGACGAGCTGAGTCGATTGAGCTTTGTCCGTCCGTCTGTCTCTCTGTTTATACGCAAACTAGTCTCTCAGTTTTAAAGCTATCGTGTTGAAATTTTGCAGAGGGTCTTCTTTTTACTGCACGCTTTTTATGTCGGATCCGACCGGATCGGATGACTTTATCTTATAGCTGCCATAGCAACTTTCGGTCGTAAAATGGGTCTTAATGAGAAAATTTTGTTTATTTTCAACGTTAGCGTCCTTAAAATCGGCCTTTATTAATATTATATGCTTTCAAATAGATTTGCAAATTTTGGTCAAAATCGGATGTCTTTATCTTATAGCTGCCATAGGAACCATCGCGATGGATCGGTCGGTAAATGGGTCTTAGGGAGAAAAATTTTTTTGTTTTCCATGTTAGCGTTCTTAACTAGCACTTGCAAGGGTATAAAAACATCGGCACAGACGAAGTTAGCCTTCTCGTTGTATTCTATTTTTAGATGCCTATACACACAAATTCTTCGTTGGTCACCATTCTTAGTACCGTTATCATGACTTTGTGTGGTGTAATAGCAGTTTCTTAGAAAATAATTATATATGCGAGCTAAGTTTGATGTGCGTTTGCGGCGTCCCGTTAACCCAATAAGCTTAATTTAAAAATAATGAAAGGTATCTTGTGGATGCATTGATAAAATAAAACCATAATTTTATGAGTAATTTTTATCCTAGCATGCCACGTGGAGTGCATTTGTCAGCTAAAGAGCGTGGATAATGAGGCTCTAGAAAAGTGGCACTAAAACTGCTGATATAGAAGCTAGAGTCAACCGGCATAGGAACACGATATCAAACTTTTAAAAAAAAACCTCGATTATAATGGTTGTTGTAGCGGCTATATGTGTGAATTGGGTGTGTACGTGTATGAGGGAGAGAGAGAGAGACAAGTGTGATTTAGAGAGGTGAGAAACGTGAAAAATTTGGGAGGATAGTGTAGTAGGCTTTAAGGGGGGAGTCGAGTTCCCAAGGTCCAGCCCCAGGAAGGCTGCGCATTCCTTTGGGTGGGTCCATAGGTGTGTTGGTGTGAGCGTTGTGGGAGCATATGGACAGTTGAAAACCTTGAGCGAGGTGTGGTTAGCATGGTCTTCCACAAGGCTGCTTGCTAGAAACTGCTGATCGGTCAGAAAGACCTTTCATGTAACGAGATAAAGTGTCGTTTACACCTTTATGTAACTAGAAGACGTGTTCATCAAGTTCTTATTAGAAATAATAACCCTTTATATACTTCCGGAGTGCCTATACCCAAACTACTTCCACCTCACCTAAAGGCTCGAGTGGCATTTGCTGAAAGATAGACAGTTTGGTCAACTGAGTTTTACAATGTGGTTTTCTGCGATGAGAAAAAGTTTTATTTAGACGGTTTAATTGGATTCCATAAATATTAGCGATATTTTCGGGAACTTACAGCACTCCCCGCATAAGCGAAAACACGGTGGCGGATCCCTAAATTTCATACAGAAAAACTTCCGGTTTGGATTGGCCAGCGATAAGCCCGGGCTTAAAACCCATTGAGGATCTGGGGAATACGTTCTGCCAGAGTTTTTAGGAATGGTCGAAAGGTTGAGACACTCAAGCAACTTAAGCACGATTTTGTGGGAATAAATCAGCAATTTAAATCTGCATAACTTGGTGGATTCTATGCCTGACGGCAAAAGGAAAGAATATTAACTACTAAATAATAAACAAATTGAAAATGAACATATACTTAAGTTAACATTTTTCGGAAACAAAATTGAATTTTTATTGTCATTATTTTGTATTCTATTTATTAGTACTATTAAATAAAAATTAAAATGCATTCTATTCTTTCGTAATAACATATTCTTAAAAACATCTATGCACATATACTTATATCACTGAGGTACGAAAGATATATCTACAAAGCTCTTAGTATTTCAGCTTGCAAGATTGTTTATCAATCTATTTTCCCATTGCAAGTTTTTCCTTTTTCTTGCGTCTTGCCTGTTATTGTTGGGGTGAATATTGTACATGACATTTACAGCCCTTTGGGGGCTAAAAGTCAATCTGGTTATTGTCTGGCAAGCGCTTTCGAGAAACCATAAAAATGCTTTTGCCAGGAAATGCTACTGTCAGGTGTGTAGAGGAACAGCTAGGGGTAGTGGGTGTTGTCAGAAATCAGAAAATATACTTTTTCGTCTGCAGGTAAATATTTACACCTGGCATTATCTGCGTGCACACATAATTACAAGCCCAAATTCAATATTTACTCAAATATGCTGAAAAACAACAGCAACAACAAGAGCTTCAACAATGCCATGGATAGTTCCCATTTGCCTAGGCTCATGGTATTGTTCTTGTCTGTCCAATAGCCTCAGGGTTTTTGGTGGAGGCTTCTCTCAGTCTGTTTTAGCTCTGTGCAAATAGTTTGCGGCATTGTGGCTGCTGCTGATGTTGGGTAATTGTTGATTTTATAAGTGGCTTGGCACTTCTCGGTGGTTGACTGACTGACTGTCTGACTGGATACGCAGCTGTTGGGTTTTTTTTTGTGCGTGCTTTGCCAGAGGGAAGAAAAAACAATGCCCAAAGCCGCCGCCTGACCAAAAGCTGAAACAGAATAAGTCAGCAGTGCTGCTGGTATCTGGCAGAGATTATGGCCAGAGCTGCAAAACACTCCGGGGTTAGTGCCTCCGGAATTGTTGTTATACACTTGAAAAGTGTATTATAATATTGATCGGAAGCTTGGAACGCATAGAAAGAATCATCTCCGACCACATAAAGTATATATATTCTTGATCAGCAAAACGAGCTGAGTCGATTGAGCTTTGTCCGCCCGTCTGTCTGTTTCTAAGCGAACTAGTCCCCCAGTTTTGAAGCTGTCCAGTTGAAATTTTGCACAGTCTTCTGCTATTAAGTCGGAACTGCCCGGATCGGATAACTACTTCTTGTAGCTGCGATTTCTACAAATTCGTACGTATTCAATTTTAAGTGCTCCAAAATTGGCAACTTATTGTAATCGATTCTGTTTCATTCCCAATTCGTTCTGCAACAATTCACGTTTGTTCAATTTTGGGAGAATTAGGAAAAAAATTGTTTAAGACAAGAGTTTAATCCAATTTGGACAGGTTGGTCCATTTAAAAATTGGAATTTAATTTTGCTATAAAAAAACTGTTTAACATTTTTTGGAAAGGTTGGTTCATGTCATTTATTTATGAAAAACTATTTCGGTCAAATGACCACCACGGCTGACTTGGCAGTAGCCCATTCGGTCCACCCAATTTTCAACTGTTTCGGCACGTTTGTCAGCATTAGCAACTCGAATCTCATCAATTGTTTCAGGATTGTTTGCATAACATCTAACGGTGTCAGATCACTGCTTCTTGGCGGCCAATTCACATCTCCATATTTGCTGATTATTCGATTTTCGAAGATAGGGCGCAGAAGATCAATTGTGGAGTGCGCTGTGTGGCACGTAGCGCCGTCTTGTTGAAACCAAATACCGTCCAAGTCTTCCATCTTCGGCCAAACGATCTTCCGCCCAATTTGCGAACTGTGGACGATTCGGGTGGTCGATTGGCTTTAGCTGCTGCACCAATTGAACTTGTATGGCTTCATGGCAAGGTCTTTATACAAAATTCGCATCAAAGAAGTCCGCGAAATGTCCAATTGTTGAGATCGATGGCGAGTTGACGTCGATGGTTGTTCAGCAATGTTTTCGGTCGAGTGCACCGGGCGAGTACGTAAACGGATTGGTCCACCAACATTCCAGTTTCACGAACTCGCTTCACGAATTGATCCAAAAATTGAGTATTCGGAAATTTTTTTTTGTAAAATGTTTTTTTCAAATTTCGCACAGCTTGACTCGAGGACTTACCACTTTGGAAATATGTTTTTAATATTTCCCCAACTTTCTTCAAGCGAATAGCGCGACCCATTTCGTAAATGTCAAAGTTTTAACTAAATATTATTCCGAATGACATTTGACGTTTTTAAAGTCAAATTTTGAAATTTTGTTTTTGAAAAACAATCTAAGAAAGTCAAAGAATATTGAAAAAATTGGTTCATAAAAAGGTAGCTCATATCTGCTCCCGTTTTAAATCGGCAAAATTTCGGAGCAACTACTTTTGCGATTTAGCGACCAAATCGTAAAATTTTTTGGAAAGCGAAAATGGGAGCATGTCAATTTGAACCGCAATACGACGAATTTTCAATTTGCTGCAGCGTTTGATCTCACCACACCAAATTCATGATAACGGTACTAAGAATGGTGACCAAAGAAGAATGCATAGGCATTATAAAAATAGAATTCAAGAACACACTTTTGTATATCCACAACAAATGTTCCAATGCTATTATTAAAAAAGATAGAGAAAAACATCTATGCACATTTACTTATTTCCCTGAGGTAATTTTTTTTTTTTTTATAATTAAATACATATATATATTCTCGTCGGAAAGTTCCAGCTCCCCACGCAACCTCTCGCTAATAAAAAATGCTTAATTCGTTTAAAAAGACAATTGTTTGTTCACCTCACCAACTGAAAAAGCTTCTCGCAAAGTAGGCTCGTGTATTTCATATACACGGTGCAACAGTGCTGTAATATTTTTGTACAGTGCACATTGGGCGATTTTCCCAAAAAAGTGGCATAAAGTCAAAAAATGTATGGTAGAATATTAAAAAAAACCTTGTTATTTATTAATAGTAAACACTTCAGGAAGCTTAAAAAAATTTTTGTTTTTTGCTGGGTGGCAACTCTCTTTATGTGGCAGCCTCTTAAAGTCAGCTGATGGCAAGCAGCTTTCGATTGTAAAAGTTACCGCGAAAATTTTACTTCTGCAATTGATCAGTGTGCGTATGTTTTTATGCAGTTTAATATATATATTTAGTATGGAAAACAAAGATCAAGGTATATATAATCTGTATGTTATGGCAAAAGTACATAAATATTTGTGTTGTTGTTTTTGTCCAGTGTTGTTGTTGGTTGTATTTGAACTAAAATTTTAACAATTGTAATCGTGTTCCGTGAAGTATTTCTATATCAAGAGCAAGCCAGAGCAGGCAACTAATAATGGCAAGTTACTAACTTAAATGTCTATTTTCATTTGGTAAAAATCTCATTTCCCCGTTTTCCCCCGTTTATACAAAAAATGCACTTGTAGTTGTTGTTGCGATTACCAACAGCGAGCTTGCCGATATTTGGAACGGCAACAATCGTAACGCAAGCGCTGTAACGTCGTTTATTTTAACAAAAATAAATAAAGATGATTTGAGCATATCGCACATGAATACAATAGAAGCCAAAGTATCAATTTTTGTAAAACATATTAAACGGTATTTACGCAAACATCACGCAGATCTGGATAAAATTAAGTCGATTTACTCAGAATAGTTTTCAAAAAGTTTTGAAATACGAATCGATATGGAGGATACCAAAAATTCATCACCTTCCAAAATAGGACGCCCAAAATTAGGGTATACAGAGGCCGGGTCAAGGCTTAGAAGGAAAATGGCTCTAGAAGTTGCCATAGCAAATGACTTGTCAACTCCTTTACTTCTGCATGCAGCCTCAACATCTGCGCGAAAAAGAAAAAATAATGAAGCAGTCGGCGTGCAGCAGGAAGTCAATATAGAAAAAAAATTAAGAATGTGTCAAACAAAGAGCCTTTAAAAATGTCAAATAATGTAGCCTTAGCCTATATATTGGAAAATGGGCTAACAAAACAACAATATATTAATACTAAGAAACTAAATAAGGCGTACGGGAACGACATATATCCTGGTTATGATGCAATAAAACAAACGAAGATGCAGTGCAGACCAACAGGAGTACAAATTACAGAATCTGTTGCAAAGATTTCTTTGCAGGATTTGCTAAGCCATACGGCTGAACGAATTTTAATTTTACAAAAGGAAGTTTTGGAACAAATGGAAAATGTTACAGAGTGCACACTTATTGCATGCTATGGATTTGATGGGTCGACCGGTCAAAGTTCCTATAAACAGAAATTCGATTTTGATGAACCCGATTCTTCCGACAGTTCTCTATTCGTGGCAACTATGATTCCAATAAGATTAGTGGATTCTTTAAATCGTTTAATTTGGGTAAACAAAAGCCCCCAGTCTGTACGCTTCTGCAGGCCGATTAAAATTGAATACGCTAAAGAAAGCATTGCAAAAATCCAAGAAGAAAAGCATAATTTAGATATGCAAGTAGCAAACTTGCAAAATTTTAAATCACATAGCGCAAACATTTCTGTTAATTTTAAAACATATATGACATTGATTGACGGCAAGGTACTTAATGTTTTAACAAATACGAAATCTACGCAATGTTGTCCTATATGTGCTATAAATCCAAAAGCGCTTATGCACATTAATGATTTCAGTTCTAAAATTTTTAAACCTAAACCTGACTCTTTGAAATACGGCGTTAGTCCGTTACACGCCTGGATCAGGTTTATGGAATTCGTTTTAAACATATCATATCGAATCGATATTAAAACTTGGCACGTAAAAGGAGAGAATAAAAACAAAATGATATCGCGGAAGAAGGAAATCCAACAAAGAATATGGAAGGAAATGGGATTACATATTAGCATACCAAAACAGAATGGATCTGGTAACAGCAACGATGGGAATACGGCGAGGCGAATCTTTGCAAATACCAAACTTTTTGCAGAAATCACATTGTTTGACGAGGTCCTATTAAATAAATTCCACCATTTATTAATAGCAATTTCGTGTGAATTTGCCATAAACACAGACAAATTTCGAAGTTTTTGCAACGATACATTTTTATTGTATATGCAGGCGTATCCATGGTACCCAATGTCCCCAACAGTTCACAAGATTATAGTTCACGGATCAGATATTATGGATCAGTTTGTAGTTCCTGTTGGGTGCCTGGGCGAAAATGCATCAGAGGCACGCAACAAACTCTATAAAATGGACCGACGTTCCCATGCTAGAAAAAATTGCAGGCTAAATAATATAACTGACGTTTTTTATAGATCTATTGACTCATCCGACCCTCTAATTTCAAGCTTGAATATACATAATACTCCAAAACTGCTTAAAAAAAAATCACTTCCTGCAGAAGTTATTGCGTTTTTGGAAACTCCAACCTTAAATATAAGTTCATGCTATATATCTGAAGAAAATAATAATGAAAATTTTAATTTTAATAATAATAATAACATGGATAGTGAAACAGATGACGAAGAAGATTATGATAACATCAATGAATATTCGTTCGTTTTAGATGAAGATTTTTAACTGCTTATTTGTAAAGTTTTTAATAATATAACTACATATATGAATAAAAATTTGTTATCTTTTTTATTTAATATTATGTCTAAGTATAATAAAATAAAGCTGTTTATTTTGTTTCAATTTTAGTTGAACATTTATAATTTTTTCTTAAATAAATGCACTTATTAGTGGCGGCCTACACATATGCGGAAAAAAAGGAGTGACCCAATTGTCGAAAAAAAAAATCCGAAATTAGAGTTAAATATAACGAACATTTAAAAAAAAAATTATGTCTCTAGCTTTATTTTTAGACTTTATGCCGCCAAAATCGACAAATCGCCCATAGTGCAGTGCATGGAAAGGCGATCACAAAATAGTAAAAGAGAGTCCTTAGAAAAAATTCTAATTCGAACAGAAAACCACCCACTTGTAAACCATACATAGTCTCAATCTGTCAAAATAGTCTCTCAGTTTTCAAGCTTTCGAACTGCAATTTTGCTCATGGTCATTTTATTTTTGTTGCACGCTGCTAATATGCTGGAAGAGTCCGGATAGGAAAACTATTTCTTATAGCTGTCATAGGAACCATCGGTCCAAAAATGGGTCTTAGTGAGAAAAACTTTTTTGTTTTCAATGTATGCGTCCTTAAACTCGGCCATTATTAATAATATATTCAAATAGATTTGCAAAATTTGGTCGAAATCGGATGACAATGTCTTTTGGCTGCCATAGGACTGATCGGTCGGAAAATGGGTCTGAGTGAATTTTTTTTTTTTGTCTTCAAGTAAATCGTTCTTAAGGTCGTTGATTATTAATACTAAACGCTTTCAAACTAATTTGAAAAAGTTGATTGACATCGGGTTGCTATATCTTATGGTTGCCATAAGACCGATCGGTCGAAAATGGGTCTTAGTAAGAAATTTTGTTTTGTTTTTAATGTTAGCGTCCTTAAACTCGCTGACTACAAATATTATGTGCTTTCAAATAGATTTGCAATATTCCGATAGGTCGGAAAATGAGTTTTAGTGAGAAAAACTTTTTTGTTTTCAATTTTATCGTTCTTAAACTCGACGATTGTTGATCAGATGTATATATTTCGAAAAAAATTTTGATTTTTATGTAAGCGTTCTTAAACTCTGACATCAAAAACAGCATTTGCAGGGGCATAAAAACTTCGGCACGGACGAAGTTAGCTTAGCCTTCTCGTTTTTTCTTACATTCATTTTACACTTACACTTTAAGCCCATATCTCAAGTTAGAAACGTTAGATGAAGTCAGGCATGATATGAATAAAAAGGTAAATTGTTAATAATCACGTAAAACATTGTTTTCGGTTAGTAGTAGTTAGAATACGATCAAAAATATTAAACAAAAAAATCGATTTTTTGCTCAAAAGCGCGATAAATTTAATTTTCAAAAGACATAGGAAAAATTTCAGATATACAAAAAAACTTTTTTTTTTATTTTTTCTACTTAAGAATTGCACTTCTAAGAAGTGTTAACTAAACTACTGTTATTAATATAATATTTTTTACCTCTGCCAAATTTTGTCAAATCGGGTGACCAAATTCTATAGCCACAATTGCACCGATCAGTCGGGAAAATAAATTTTTTGAATAAAGCGTTTTGTTTTCAATTTCAACAAATTGGAATTTTATATCCTTTCAAAGACATCAGAAAATGTTGGTCCAAATATTGTGACTCCTATAGGACCGCTAGGTTTAAAAATGAGTTTTTGTAAATACCGAACTGGTTCGGTTCAGTGGTTCACACAGTTCGGTTCATGACATGTTTTTTTGGTGATAACTGAACCACAGTTTCATTTGTACTTGCAAATCTTTTCGAATGAAATTGAATGAAGCGATCCAGTTTATTCATAAAAATAACAGAAAACGAATAATCAAAATTTTCAAATTCAATAATAAATTCAAAAAACGAATAATCAAAATTTTCAAATTCAAAAATTGTGACTATTCGAAAACATTTAAATTTCTTTTAAATCCTTATATAAATTTCTCTTTATGAAGTCGTTTATGTCGGCTTTTTCGTTACGGATTTCACTTCCAAAAGTAGAGGTCTAGTTCCAGCTACCTTTTGAACCTAGAAGCTGCGCGACCGTTCGAACTCGAGTTATCTATAATTTTGTTTTTTCTTTGCTTAAATTTTGTCTTGAATATTTTTGTTAATCCTGAGCACCGCATTTCCTTATGGTTGACACCTTGTCTCTCGTTTGCATTCCATTTGCAATTCACAACCATGGAAAATGTCACATTTTACTTACAACTAACTGGCCCATTACCCCTTGCCAGGACATTTTTGGACTGGTGGCTTTCATGGCCCGCTGGCTATGGACTCGGACGCTGACTCCGTCACTGTATTTACTTGTACCCAAGCATTGTCATTGTCCACCAGCAGCTGCTGCTCACTTCCACATTGCGTGTTTGCTGGCTGTTGTTGTAGTTGTGTGCTCAAAACTTTTGTGTGCCAGGCGCCTGAAACTAGCTGCCGCCTAACTGCTGGCCGGATGGTCGTTCGCCTCCCCCTTGCTGCAAATTTTTGAGCTTGCTGCAAAAGATAACCCAGAGCCAACCAACCAACAAGTAGAAGGGGCCAACATGAATACCACTTTTTGTTTCGCTTCCGTCTCCATTTGCCGTGTGCAGTTTGCTCAGTTTTTGGCTTTGGCTATTTCTTGGAAAGAATGTCGCAAGCGAATCTGGGGGGAGTACGAGGCCGTTTGCCCAGTAAATCAATAATTGTTGCGCAAGCATTTGTCAGATATTTGCCCAAGTGCTAAATGGCTGCACAACTCACGTTGGCGGGGTGTGGAGCGGCACAAATGTGACCAGGTCAAAGTGACGCGAGGCCGCCCACTGTGCACCGCAACAGAAAAGCCAGCGGAGGCCTATAAATCATAAATCTCAAACGGCAGCTGGAGATCAGCGAGTTAAAGCGTCCCGCCAGGCATCAAAAGAATGCGGAATAGTTTTTGCCAAGAGCGAGTCGAGAGTCGTCCAGTGCTTTAAACCGTTTTCAATTTTCCGCCCTCCCGCCTGCCTGCCTGCCTGCCTTTCATCGCGTAGGTTGCATCAGCTGTGAGCTGACTGTCCGACTGACTGACTGTTTGTCTGCCTATTCACTTCTCAGTCAGAGGTGAGCTCTCTGGCCTTTGCAATGTGTTTATTTTTTTCTCTACTTTTAGGCATTTGTTGCCAACTTACTTGTTGTTGACTTTGGACACAACGCCCACCACACAAATTTGTCATTGATGATCAAATTGTAGGTAATTCTTAAATGAGAGAGTTCAAAGTATTATGGTAGGTTAAACAAACAACAGAAAACGGGATTGGTCTATTTTGTACGTGTGCAATTAGGTACCAAATATGGTAGAACAGAAAAATGCTTGAATTTGTATCTTAAATTAAAATACCAGTTGTTGAGCTGATTACAGATTTTACTCAATTATATGGGAAGCGTTTGCGAAGAAGACATTCCCAATTAGGAATTTTAAGTGCAGATTCGTGTAAAGTTAATTCGCAATTGACCGCCTGCTCAAAGTAAGTGCTTGTCTTGTTGTGGGTTAAACTTAATTCGGAAAATCTTATAGAAAGCAACATTTTCGTGTAAAGCTGTTATACATAGTAGTGCTGGCAGTAAAATCGATTCTGTAATCGATATATCGATTTTTTTTTTCCAATTTAGAGAATCGATTTAAATCGTAAAATAATTTACCACTACTCGGAGAAGCGTCGCCAGCGAAACTCGTTCAAAGGGCAAGAACAAAATTATAAATAGTCTTAAAAAAGTAAAATTTATTTATAAGATCGCTTTAAAATTACTAATATTGAAGAAGAAGAATTAAGGGTGGATACTGATGACACCATTTTTTTTAAAAGCCAAATCAGTTTGCTCAATAGAGTATTGGAAAGAATGTTTTTCATGAATGATTTTCGCATAGCCGTTCGCATGTATATCGTCGATCACTAGAATTGGTCTGGAAAGATTGTTGATTTAAAACCGACTACTCACAGCCAAGCGTATTATAATCGTCAAATAATTCTAATTTTATTTCGAACTGATGCAGTAACCGCAAATACAAATCAATAGGTTACTTTGTAGCTTTAATATAAGAAATAATTCAAGAGTAGTTATTATGCAGAAAACTGGTTAATTTAATGATCTTCCTGGTTTATTATCAAAAGGACTATAAAAATGCAACAAAACAATTTAACAACAATAAGGCATTTTTTTTGTTGGTCAGTCACAAAATCCATCTTTTGTCTATGAAAAGTGATTCTTAACCTTTAAATAAGTTTAAATATTAGATTAAATAGAAAAGCAAACTATTTTAAGCAGAGAATCAAACCGGAACCGTATATCGAAAAGAAGCGATTAAAACTTGGAACCAGAACCGGAACCGATATTTGAAACTTTTGTATACCGGTATCCGAGAACCGATATTTTTGGAACCGAAATGACCGACCGACGTTGGACCGGTACAGTTTCGGTTCTGAGCAACAACTAGACTGAAAAGCTGGCACTTAGTTTTGGAGGACCTTTACGTAATTTGGTTAAATCACATGCTTTCAGAAAAAGAGTCTGGTTCAGCGAATCTTTTGTGGTGTGATATAGAAAACCGAGAAACCAGTCTCTTTGAAAATGTTGCATCCTATATTTTAAGATCCTCATTATAATGTCATGATAACCTTACAACAAAAAAGTACTTGTGTTATCCATTTCTTTTCAAATGAAACTTTATAAGGAAAACAGCTCTGATCAAGGCTGCAAACCTCTGAAATTCTAAAGAAGGTTCAGGCCGGGGGGGTTTTGGTTCGAAGCTTGATTCATGAATTCTGATATCGTTGAGGTATTTTTTGGTAATAAATAAAACATATTTTTTGATAAGGAAGCTTTCAGCTAACGAAGCTATTAAAAACGTTTATCAATACCCGAATGGACCTCATTCATTATAGTAATCATTCATTAGTTCTCTACCAGGGCCGCATCTTTTATATTAATCAATAAACGGATTTGATTTGTCATATAACAACTTGACTTTATTTCCTTCTCGAAGTCGTAGTATGCAGTTTGGATATAATTTTAAAATGGTAAAGGTCCGGTTCAGCGCTATAAACATTTTTTAAACGGTCAAAATATTGTGATAATTTTAGATACATGGAAAAACCTGACTAAAGATATTCTTTGAACCGAACCTTTTTCATCAGAAGAGGTTTGGTTCTGGTCCAGGTTCGGTAGGTTAAAAATGTAAAAGGTCCGGTGCGATTGAGCCACAAACCCAAACCGAACTGGTTCGGTTCAGGACCGGTTGAAAGTGGAAGCCTAAGTGGATTCATACATGTAGGACAATTTAAATAGATCAGTATTTTCCCCAAACAGTTTAATGGCATCAAACATCATAATTTTTCCTGAGAAACGTTCTCAAAATAAAGAAGATGAAAACTCGGCAAAGTTTCCACATTTGCCTTTGAGAAGGGCAAGTGAGCGTAAAACGTTTTTTTTTTGGAGTATAATTATTATGTTATCGCTAAAAAATTGGGTGGACGCAAAACCAGTGACCGATCTTTCTTTATATCTTAAGGGAACATACCGGTACGTACCGGTATACCGAAATAAAAATCTAGGTACCGGTACGGAACTAAATACCAAAATAATATTTGAACCAAAACAGAACCTTTTACCGAAACTTAAGCCCCTCACGGTGGCTTAAATAAACTTCGTTTTTTCGCATGAAAATAATAAAGGTATCTATCAAGGCCGTCTAAATTAAAACGACCGATCGCCAATTGATACAGCTCACATCATATAATCTCTTGCAAAATGGTGCCCTTTTTTTGCTTGCGAATTGCATTTAGCTGTGGGTTTTTTATACCCTTGTAGAGGGTTTATTAATATTGTCCAGATGTTTGTAGCGCATAGAGGAAGCATCTCCGACCACATAAAGTATATATATTCTTGATCAGCATAACGAGCTGAGTTGATATAGCCATGTCCGTCCGTTAGTTCGTCCGTCTGTTTCTATGCTATCTCCTTCGTCAGTTTTAAAGCAATCGTACCCAAACTTTACACGAAGTTTTTTTTTGTACAAATACGCTGCACACTTATCGGAACCGTCCGGATCGGATGACTATAGAATATAGCTGCCATCGAAACGATCGGTCGAAAACTAGTTTACGAGAAAAATTATTTTGTTGTTTTCAATGCAAACGCCCCCAAACCTCGTATTTATAAGTTTTCTATGCTTTCACATAATTCCACCAAGTATGATCAAAATCGGTCCACTTTATAGTATAGTAGTTGCCAGAGAACTGCAAAAATCACTTTTTTCTTGATTGGCTCATACACAACGAGAGCGTAAGTTAAAGTCGGCTCTAACCGACTTCGAAATACCCGTTACTCACGGAAAGAAACGTTGAATAGCCTTCCTGTGTGTCTGAGGCAGGACAGCCGAAAAGTAAGCAACATTTTTTTAATTTGGCTATTTATCATCCGATCTTGATGAAAATTGGAGGGCTTATAGATGTTGCGAATATAAACTTAAGTTTTAAATTTGAGATCGATATCTCAAAAATTGTGGGAGTTATTCAACATTTTTTATTGTGCGGACAGAGGGGGGCGTGTCAAAAATTTGAAATAAACTTGATCTGCGTGCAGACAATAGGAGTCTACATTTCAAAATTGGTTGCTCTAGCTCTTCTAGTCTCTGAGATCTAGGTGTTCATACAGACAGACGGACAGACGGACATGGCTATATCGACTCGGCTGTTGATACTGATCAAGAATATATATACTTTATATGGTCGGAAATGATTCCTTCTGCCTGTTACATACATTTGCACGACTTTAGTTTACCCTTTTACTCTACGAGTAACGGGTATAAAAATTCTTACTCACGTTTAATCAATCAACAAAACTCAGAGCTGAATATATTCAACTCACAACGCAATCGCATCGAGCGGCTGAGCTAGAGTTATGTGATCCAACGTGCATGTTCATCGAACAAAACTCAGTATTGAATATAATCAGATGCATACCGGCAAACGCATTGTGTGTTCGATTGAACAAAACTCAGAATTGACTGGCCAGCGCATCGTGAGCAATGCCAGAGCATTGCTCTCTCTCTCTCTCTCTCTTTCTCTCTCTCTCTCTCTCTCTCTCTCTCTCTCTCTCTCTCTTCCATATCTGCGTCTTTGCAAGAGCCCTGCAGGGAAAGTGTCTAGTTTACAACCAGAAATATTTCTGTCTCTAAAAACTTGCACTTCCTATCCAAATCAATTTATTGAAGTCGTCCATTTTACACAGACATGTCATAGGCATGTGACAATTGTCCCCGGCAGCAGCCATTTGCTACCAGTTTAATGCCAGATGGCATATGCGGGAGAAAATTTTCCCCAGCAGTAGCCATTTTCAACCAGCTCACCTTTGAGTCTTCCTTATGACATTCTATGTCGCTGCTCAGTATAACAGTACATCGAAGTCTGTCGGTCAACTCACTCATCACCGATTCGTTTGCAACCAGTTAAAGTTCAATTGGATTACAACTACCTCAAATTAGTATTTCAAACGAACATTTCTTCGAAAGCTAATATTTGTTGTTGCCCAACTCACCCAAATCTAGCTATTTTGCTACCAGTTATATTCTACCAGCATTCCAGTTGACAATTTCTCTGCAGGGAGTTTATTCATAGGAGGTGATTTTCGCTCACTCTAAACAATCGACGTTGAATCAAACGAACAATCAGCCGAACTGATTGGAATGGAGAAAACTCTGCTGCGAACATGTTGAGTATGCAAGTTTGATGAATAGAGCGCGAAGCCTGTTTATTCGGATGGCGAGTAATGTGTGACCGTTTTGCAATCGAACGAAGCCGTTCTCTGATAACTGCCATACAAAATACAACTCTGAAAAAAAGTCTTAATGGGAAAACCTTATTTTTACAATGCTATCGCTCCCAAACTTGTTTATGATCAGTACTATATGCTACCACACAATTCTGCCAAGTTTGATTCAAATCGGATGACCATAGACTATAGCTGCCATAGGAACTATCGGTCGAAAAAGTAGTTCTAGTGAGAAAAACTTTTTTGTTTGCAATGGTAGACTATTTTTACTTTCCAATTATGAATATTATCAGTTTCCACACAATTTTGGGAAGTTTGGTAAACATCTGATGAATATATCGTATAGCTGCCATATAACAAATTTGCAAGCAAATGGTCAAAGTAATGGCGCCATCTATAGCTGAGTTAACTCAGCTAAGAATGTTCGACGAAAATCATTTAAAACATAATTTAATATATAAACTTCGGTCGCGCCGACAATAGCTTACCTCTATTTTTATACTCTGTACCAAAGGTACACAGAGTATATTAAGTTTGTGCAAAAGTATGTAACAGGGAGAAGGAATCGTTTCCGACCCTATAATGTATATATATTCTTGATCAGCATTAACAGCCGAGTCGATATAGCCATGTCCGTCTGTCTGTCTGTCCATATGAACGAAGAGATCTCAGAGATGGTAAGAGATAGAGGTTTGACATGTATGGGACATATATTTCTTATACTTGCAGGCAGATCAAGTTTATTTTCAATTTTTGATACGCACCCTCCCGCCCCCGCAATTTGGAAAAACGTGTATCTTCCACAGTTTTGATAATAGATGGTTCGTACCTTCTAGAGATATCTAGTAATCAAAATTATTTATCGATTTGCTGAAGGAATGATAAAGATCGGATGAACGATACTCCAGTTATGAGCAAAAAACGGCCAGTTAACACCTCCCACCCCCCCACCGCGTTGTGCGCTCTTATAATTTCTCTCTCTCACTAAGATTGCTTCTCTTGAAGCGTTGTTGTTATGGGTGGGGTGGGTGGGAGGTGTTAACTGGCGGTTTGAATCGTGAGCAAATGCGTGTGTAAGGGTACAGAGTATGTTATAGTCGGGCTTGACCGACTTTCTTTCTTGTTTTTTTCTTAATTTTCAGACCTTTAAGAGGTTTTGTTTCATTAAAAAAAATTGCGATAAAATTACGCCCGACTAAAAAATTTGCTATGCGTCGAAATCAATGACCAACTTAAAATCCACGAGATTGCTTCGAACTTTCGAGAATCTTCGAAAGCACAGTTATGTGAGCGACAAATGGGCAACTGTAAGAAGATTTTTTCGAACAATGTTCATACTTGAATTAAACAAACATTTTAGAAAATCAACACCTGCCTTATTAGAGAATCTTGTTTAAAAGAAAAGTTGCTGCGTCTAACCTATTACTAGGAGTGTATGTATATTTGTCACTTCACATATAAGCTCAGTGATTTTTCTTCTTCCAGATAGCTGCTATGTTTCAGATAAACTTGCAATTTAATCTGTTTTACGCTAGATTATGATGTGAAATCGGCCCTTAATCAATTTTAATTCAATATTCAAAAGTTTATGTGGAAGTCTCAATCGATATGTGGATAAGTTGGTATTTATTTCAAATTCATAGAAAGGATATCAAAGACATGGCCGATTGAGGTATACATGCTTCACAGATTCAGTAATTATGTTCAGCATAGCTGAAATCAAACCCATATCCACACGAATTGGGATGATCTTGGGTCTAAATAGATTTGTAGAACACGTAAGATAATAACGGGAAGGCGCGCATCTTTAAACCTAGTAACGTTAAAGTTCTCCATTTTACAATAAGTAAACAGATTTGAGTTTTATTGTGAGTCACAATTTGTGACAAATATTTATAATATTATTCAATTCATAAAGTGAAATTTGAAAAAAAAAAAAAACATATTAAACGTTAAATAAAATTTTATTATATCTTATAGTAGGGTAACAACGAGAAGGCCTAAGCTTACTTCGTTTGTGCCGAAGTTTTTATATCCTTGATGTGCAAGTTTTGAAATATCAGAGTTTAAAAACGCTACCAATAAACTCAAATATGTTTTCTTACTCAAATCGACTTTCCGACCGATCGTCATGCGATTTCGGATTAAAAATCACAGAGTTTAAGAATGATAACATTGAAAAGAATAAAATTTTTTTCACTAAGACCCATATTCCGACCGATGTAGCTATGGTTGTTTCCAGACATAGTCATCCGATCCGGGCGATTCCGACATAAGAAATGTAACTTTCTCTTAGTGTGAGCTTTTGATCAGGCCATGCAATGTGCCGCTAGAAAACTTGATCGATTCTGAAAAATTTATAATTTTTCGCTTTCTCTATTTGCTTTTAGTTTTTACGAAAAAATGGTAGAGTTTTGACCAAAAAATTAGATTTCCGACCCACAGTGCAACGGTGCGAACTTCCTTTATGTTTAAGCTGTCAGGTAGATTTGAAATGACAATTTGTAAACGTACATAAAACATGAATCTATTCTCCCAAGTCTTAATAAACCAAATAGTAAATATACCCCAAATACTTCAAAGCAATGAAATCCAGATCAAAGCCTAAAGTGATCTGTAAATAACTTGGATGGGGTAAAACAATAACTGAAGGACTTAGATCAAGTCTGCAATGCGTCCTTATAAGTTGCCACTGGCAACTGAGAAAATATTTAAATGCAAATAGTCTTTGAAAGATTCAATGTTCAGCAGAATAATTGATCCCCGAGCAGATATCAGAAAAAAATTATGACTCGAATAGTTTCTGCTTTTGCAGGGATCAGTATCACTTTAAAGTAGCGTACTATTTCTTTGATACATCATACCTCAAATTGGCTATAATGATGCCGCATCACTCTAGTTCAGTAGGACGATTATTGCAAATTTATACTTGATCAGGGAGCAAGTTGTTCTGCTGAACACAGCCATTGACATCAATTCTCTGCTTCTGCCGACGTCTCTGCTTTCATTGCCGACCCTTGATTTAGATTTATAGATAAAATCAACCGCATTGGACATATATTCGACTAAACGACTAAAGTGGTTTTGGGTCAAAAGTTATTTACAGAAGCAATAGAATGATTTAATTGTGCAGATTTCTATTTTCTGACATTTCATTAAAAGAAACGAAATTATGCAAATCTTGTCACATTATTTTCCCCCAAAGATTGCGTTTTTGCTTTCTGTCTTTCAATCTCGCATAAACTCGAAACAAAAGTGCAGATAAGATAAAGCGCATTAAATTTGCTTAAAATCTTATAATACTCAAATTTTTTAGCGGAGATTCCCCTTTACTTCACTTGATATCAATTGAATGATTTTGAAGGCTGTTCAAGTGAAACTCTTGGATTAGCTGCTCTTTGGACGCTCCTTTTTTGCGTTGTCAAGGCCACTGACGCAACACAAACAAGGACAATGACAACGTATCTTCCTTTCTGGTTGCCAGGCCAGAACGGATTCCTAGAATGTCCTTGTCTGCCTTTTGTGTAATAATTTTTCACAGTTTCATGCGCCACGGAGTTTGCCTGTGGGCCTAGCCAACGTGGTTGCTTTGGTTGCTAACGTGGCTGTTGTTGTTGTTGTTGTTGTTGCTGTTGGGGATTATTAATTTAGTAATAGGCTCAGTCGGCTGCTCTGTCTGCACTCAACTCTTTGAGGCTCTAGGGTGCACTCAAGGTCACAGGGGCGTGAACATTTGTTACCTTTTGCGACCTCAGTTGCTTGGGATGATGGCCACTCTTGGGCACTTGGCGTTTTGTGTGCAATTTATTAAATTATTTTAACTCCTTAGCTCAACGCCCAGTCATTCAACTCCACTTCACTCCAGGTTATTAGCACATTTTGTGCAAATAAAAAATTTAATGAGCCAGCGACTCCCTGGTCCGCGTCTTCTTGTGGTCGCAGTCGTGGGGCTCTTAAGCTGACTTGCCACGCCAGCTGCATACAAATTGAGCCATAAGCTTTGGCGTTGATGATTTTCTCAGCCCTCCCGTCTGAGCCAAATGGACTGGCTATCGATTTTTCCCAATCTCATTCGCTCATAGGCTCTGGCAAGTAGTTAAAAATAATTAATAAAACAAAACCAGAACCAGTTTTTACCATGATGATGATGGGAGGAATGGCCCTGGACTCATCTCCTGTTTGGCCAGCTGAAAAGGGCTACTCAATTGACAATTCGCATACTCGTTTAACCCGTAACACGATTGTTGCTGTCGCTCAATTATATTGTTGTCTTTGCCCTGCTCCTTTTGTTGCTGCTGCTGCTGCTGTTGTCGTCGTCATTTCATTTAATGCCCTTGCCGCTTTCACACTTCATGCATTATTCAGATTTCCCATACGAGGGTCGACAAG
Organism: Lordiphosa magnipectinata; assembly: GCA_037044535.1. Taxonomy (NCBI): domain Eukaryota; kingdom Metazoa; phylum Arthropoda; class Insecta; order Diptera; family Drosophilidae; genus Lordiphosa; species Lordiphosa magnipectinata. Next base: position 248,629 of record JBAMBO010003983.1, read on the forward strand.
CCTTCAAGTGTTGCTCCTTGCTTGCTTGACTCGACTCGGCTCGACGGCGTCATCATCAGCGCCCTTGATTCCCTTTCAAAACGTGCTCACACTTTATAATTAATAAGCAGCCCCGATTTTTTTTTTGCGTTGTTTTTGGAACCCCAGCAACAAAAAATAAAACAAAAAATTGTTGTGCGACAACAACACACATTTATGTCGGCAGATTTGCGGTCATGTGAAGGAAACCAGGTTCTTTTGATTCTGCTCAAGGGGTTTGGTTTCTTTTCTTTTTTGCGTCTCGAAATTTTTCATAATTTGATCGAAATGAGGAAAAACTTAAGTAATTACAGATTACTGCCTCTCAGAGCGAATACGATACATAAATTCATTTCAAAACCTGTTTGAAATGTGTGCACTTATTTGACATACGATCAAAAAACCAACCAACCAGGGCCAGCAATTCTGATTGCGATTAATTTATGCCAGAGAGTTGTCGCTGAGTAACTGCATAATAGCGCTAAATAGTTCTCTTAAACTTGTCATGTTAATGTTCATTATGCTAATGGGCTGTTAATCAAACTGTCGCCCACTTACCCCATTGCCCTTTAACGGATTAACATGGGCTGTTTGGGGGAAAACTAATTGCTTTGAAGTAAAGCGACGAGCATTAAATTGAATAGTTAAAATATTTGTAATCAAAATTTAACCGCAGCTCATTTATTTATTCTCTTTTCCAATTGCAGTCCCACGGGAAAAACGCTGCGCACGCAATACCAAATCAAGGACTATTTACTAACACAGGGTACCTGCAAATGCGGTCTACCTTGTCCACTGCGACCAGAATATATTTTCGATTTTAATGCACAGGTAAGGAGATATTAAATGGGATAAAAAAAATTAATTTCATTAAGTTAAGCTACAATATGAACTTTTGCACATATTTTTATATGTGTGTGGGGGATCCTCACGGCTGAACCATTGTGAGGACTGTACTAACTTTAGTACAATGAGAAAAAAAAATCAATCTAAAATCTAGATTGAAAATCTTGTTTTCAAGAACCTTGCAATCTTAAAAAAACAACATTGTAACACTTGGAAATGAGCATAGAAATTTTAAAAACAAGATTTATTATCTCGCAACTTATCAACCATCCTACAGTTTTCTGTAAAGCTTCAGTTGAAATTTTTTTTTTAAATATATACCGACCCTTCCTGGGACTCGAACCACGTCTTAGTTCAATAACACATTGGCACGGCCGATTAGTCGATTTTGCCGTAGGGGGTCAATTGTTAAGCGCAGCCAGTTGCAGTATTAGAACTCAGGCTGCGAAAATCTCTGCTCTTATACTGCAACTGGTTGGACCTAACAGTTGAAGCTCAGTGGTAAAGCGGTGGTGTTAGTGTTAGTGCTCAAGTCCCAGTATCGGCGGATTAATGATTTACAATTTATATAAGTTTTTCAGAAAGAAGAAAATGTTAATAACTAAAACAACTAACTTACCCAAACAATCACACACCTCCCTTTCCCACACATCACCTAAAAATTAAAAAAATCAGATTGTTTCATCCTAAAGTCGAGTATAAACGATCTGAATTCAATATTGTTGGATTAAGATTTAAATTGAGAATATCATTGTCGGTTAAGATTTTCTCGTCTCTGTCGAGTTCTGACACCGTTTCGTATCGTTTCAAGATTAAAATCTTGGTTTTAGATTAATTTTTTTCTCAGTGTAGGGACGGAACTTCTATCCTGGATACTTTTGAGAGGATAAGTGAAAAGGGATAAGCAACTGTTTTTAGCAAGGCTGGCAAACAACCGTTTCTGTGCGGAACCAGAAGAATATAAAAAAGGTTTTGTTTAAAAAATTATTCAAGTCAATTTCTTAAGAACTTTAATTAATAGCGCTCTCAATATTATTGACTGGAAAAACATAATTTTATAGTACAGAATCGCTTGAAATCATAATAAAAGATTCATTTTAGACAGAGTTTAAAAGCAAAACGAATAACGGTTAGGGTTACGGTTACTGTTTTGCCCGATCGCTTTCTTCTGGTTACGGTTATATTATGGCTGTGGGGTATGGGTTACGGCTATTAACATTATTCCGTTTCGGGATTTGGTTACGGTTACGGTTATTGGTATAAAATATCACTTTGACAGTGTGATTTTTCTTGCAATATCTGCGCATCAACAATCAAATTAAAACATGTTCGATTTCGTTTAGTTAAGCACGTATTCTACACAGTGAGACAGACTGATATGGAAAAGCCACAACAACTGGCACTGGCCTATATGCATGTGATAGGGAATTGAAAAATGCTCGTCTCTAAATTTAACACAAAGCTAATATTTTCATGCTAAGGAAAACCAACACCACACAGCCAGTTTACATGCACATCTTATTTCACAAACAAATCTTTCCAAGATCTATATGTATGGTTGTAGTACCTGCACTTACTTTAGTTTTTGTGCCCCATTGCTCGTTATTTATTTATTATCAAAAAAAAAAAATATTTCCAGAAAATAATTGATTTTGATCAAGGCATCGCGCACTTAAAAAATGTTAGGGTAACAGTCGTGTCCACAAGAAAACTTGTCAAGAATCGAATCGCAAATAAAAATTGTTCATTCATCTCTTATATGCACTGTCAAGATCACAGAGCATCTTGACAAGTTACCGACGCAAAGCCGACAAGCTTTCAAGATAACGGAGTACCAGAAACATTTTTCTCTCACACATATATTCATAAGCATCTTTAAGGCTTTATTACAGCCTTGTAGAGGGTATATTAAAATTGTCCAGAAGTTTGTAACGCTTAAAAGGAAGCATATCCGACCACATAAAGTATATATATTCTTGATCAGCATGACGAGCTGAGTTGATATAGCCATGTCCGTCTGCTTCTATGCTATCTTCTCCGTCAGTTTTTAAGCTATCTTAACGAAACCTTGCACAAAGTCTTTTGGTACAATTACGCTGCACATTTGTCGGAACCGGCCGGATCGGATGACTATAGCATATAGCTGTCATAGGAACGATCGGTCGAAAAAGTAATTCTAGTGAAAAAACTTTTTTGTTTTCCACAAAAACGCCACCAAACCTCATATTTATCAGTTCTCTATGCTTTTACATAATTCCACCAAGTTAGATGAAAATATAGTTCTGAAAAAAGTCTTAGTGAGAAAAACTTTTTTGTTTTCTGTGCTATCGCTCTTAAACTTGGTTTTGATCAATATTATATGCTACCACACAATTCTGTCAATTTTGATCCAAATCGAATGACTATAGAATATAGCTGCCATTAGACCGATTGGTCGGAAAAGTAGTTCCAGTGAGAAACACTTTTTAGTTTCCAACGGTAGCGACTTTATACTTTCCAGTTATGAATATTATCGGTTTCCACACATTTTGGGGAGTTTGGTAAAAATCTGATGAATATATCACATAGCTGCCATATAACAAACCTGCAAGCAAATGGTCAAAGTGGCGCCACTACTATTGCTCTACTTATTGTTATCTATTGCTGAGTTTGGGAAATAACTCAGGAAAGAAAGTTCGACGAAAATCATTTAAAACCTTATTTTATATAAATTATACAACGAAGTTAGCTTTCTCCTATTTTCTCTATCTTTTCAATAATAGCACCGGTACTTTTGTGATTGGTATACAAAAGTGTGTTCTTATCAGGGCTGCAAACCCAAAAAATTTTCGGAACCTCCGGTTTGCAGTTTCGAACCAAAATTTACCAACGGTTAAGGTTCGGAAATTTGAGGTTCGAGGTTTTCGGGCTTTGGTTTTGTTTCGAACCTTGGTTTGTTGCACGTTTTACCCAAAATATTTAAAATATCAATAAACTTTATTAATATACAAAAAAATATTCACTTTTTTTATTTTTGTTTACTTAAGTGTAATATTAATCTTTAATTTAAATTTATGAGTAGTACGTCTTCGAGTAGTTGACTGTCTATGCTAGTTCTTTGATCAGACAAAATAAATTTTAAGGTGGAAAAAGCTCTTTCAACTGAGACTTGAGTGGATGGCACTGATAATGCATTTTTAGTATCATATGGTACATTGGCTGAGATCAGGGGTGGCAACTATGAAAACAAGGCACTTTTTCCCTCCTAACACTTTGAAATTGTATTTTCGTAAGCAGGACTGCAAACCGGTTTTGAACCAAACCGGTTCGAATACGAATTCCGGCTTCTTTTTTGCTGTGAACCAAACCCTGAACCGAACCAGTAGGACGAAAATAGATGAACCCGAACCCGTTCCGTATCCAAGCTTTTGATTCGGGTAAAGAAAAAAATTTTTATTATATTATTATACTATTATTCTTCCAGATAGCTGTGTCAGATAAACTCAGGATTTAGGCCCGATTTCTCATCTTCTAGATACATAGCTGCTATGTGTCAGATTATCTTCTATTTTGCACTGTTATTTGGAAGTTTATGTGACATACAGCTCTATGTAAAATTTATGAGTGTACCCTTGTATGTACGTAACAGCAGAGTCGGCAATTAGAAATATAACAATACGGAAAGTCGGTCAAGCCAGACTAAGACATACTTTACCCTTGCAAAAGTGAATATATACACTTTATAGGGTCAGAGAATCTTTGTTTGCACGAATCCAAAATATGCGATGCGTTTTTTAGTAAAATTGGCATAACATTGGCATAAAAATTTTTTTTCAGTGGGATTTAGTGTCTGCTAATTGTTTGGAATGAAGATTTATACACTAGCAATGAAGGAAATCCATATCCAGCATACCACGTCAATTATAATAGACGTCTTACAGTATAACAATGTATCTAGGCGTCAAGTGTATACCTATTGTATTATTATTTTAAATATATTGGATAAAACGTGCAACGAACCAAGGTTCGTACCAAAACCAACGTCAAAAAATTTCCGAACCTTAACCGTTAGTAAATTTTTTGTTTGGTTAACTGACCGTTTTTTGCTCATAACTTGAGTATCGTTCATCCGATCTTTATCATTCCTTCAGCAAATCGATAAATTTGAGTACTAGATATCTCTAGAAAGTACGAACCATCTATCATCAAAACTGTAGGAGATATGACGATTTTTCCAAATTGCGGGGGCGCTAGGGGGCGTGGCAAAAATTGAAAATAAACTTGATCTGCCTGCAAGTATAAGAAATATATGTCCCATACATGTCAAAACTCTATCTCTTACCATCTCTGAGATCTCTTCGTTCATACGGACGGACGGACAGACAGACAGACAGACGGACAGACGGACATGGCTATATCGACTCGGCTGTTGATGCTGATCAAGAATTTTAAAGTGTTTTTAGCGGTTAATGGTTACGATTTCGGTTACGGTTTTAATCTCTTTTAGAAATCCAATCCATATTGCGATTTCGACATAAAAAACACGAAAGAAAGTCGGTCAAGCCCGACTATAACATACTCTGTACCCTTACACTCGCATTTGCTCAGGTGTCAAACGGCCAGTTAACACCCCGCGCACAACGCGGTGCGCTCTCTAAGTTTCTCTCTCTCTCTCTTTCTCTCTCGCACTAAGATTGCCTGTTTTGAACGTTTAGGGTATGTTGCTGTGGTTATTGTTGGGGGGGTGGGTGGTGTTAAGTGGCCGTTTTTTGCCCATAACTTGAGTATCGTTCATCCGATCTTTATCATTCCTTCAGCAAGTCGATAAATAATTTTGTTTACAAGAAGGAACGAACGATCTATCTCCAAAACAGTAGGAGATATGACGTTTTTTCCAAATTGCGGGGGCGCGAGGGGGCGTGGCAAAAATTGAAAATAAACTTGATCTGCCTGCAAGTATAAGAAATATATGTCCCATACATGTCAAACCTCTATCTCTTACCATCTCTGAGATCTCTTCGTTCATACGGACGGACGGACGGACAGACGGACATGGCTATATCGACTCGGCTGTTGATGCTGATCAAGAATATATATACTTTATAGGGTCGGAAACGTTTCCTTCTCCCTGTTACATACTTCTGCACAAACTTAATATACTCTATGTACCTTCGGTACAGAGTATAAAAACATGAATCAACTAGGAAATGGTTAAAGCAAATCTCGTACATTTGGGTACGTAGAAACTGAAGCAACCTTTTCAAATTTAAAGGCCATGCTCCATTTAGTGAACCTATTAATGATAATGACAATGCAGCGGTGTGTGTGTGTGCCTTATGGTGCGGGAGGTGTGGTCACCTTCACCAGCTATTGGCGCCCGAAGTGAAGTACCTAGTCATGAAACAGCTTCTTAAACTTTGCCGTTCGGATTCGGCGTTGGTAATTAAGAGTCGTCCATACCCAAATGCTTTAATAACATTTTTACGTTTGATTAAAATTCATCCAGATTGACAATGGTCGTGATGTTCGTGAAGTGTCTACGCTCGGCCATCACTGGCTCTCATGGCTCTCAACTTGTTTGTCTCATAATTGGCTGTAAATACCAAGCGATGAATGAGTCGGGTCGAGGGAAACCAACGCTAAAGCTAAAGCCAGAGCTAAATCTAATTGAATGTGCACTGAGAGCTAACTAGCGAAGGGGAGGAGGAGGAAGGTTCGGGGAGTAGGGAAACCGTGCACAGCATTCAACCGACTTTCACTGAGCATTGCAGCCATGCAAGCTGCTGCTGTCCACTTCACCCGTCCCCCGCGCTCTCTGGGCTTCCAGATTAACGCAAAATATTTGTAAAACCAGTTTGACAACAAATCGACTGTGACGACGACGACGACGATGACTGCGACGTCGACTGCATAATCAGAGAGCCCCAGCCAAGCGTCGGTGACCATCTGCCGCTTTGCTCCAGAGCAACAAGCTCCAATTTGTATGTATGTGCAGTGAAAATCGCAGTGAAATCGCCTGCAATAAGATTAATTTTCAACAACGAAAACTGTTAACGGTAAATCACACCCAGACATGGCCATGTGCCGTTGTTCTGCTGCTGCTGCTGCCGTTGATTCCTCTTGCTCTTGGTCTTAGTCGTGTTATTGCTCTTATTGGCTTCTGTCTCGCCTTTCAGCATTCATCTCTTTTGTTGACTCTGCCTGCCGTTGCCGCTGCTTCTGCTTGCTGCTTACTGCTGACTGAGGTCATTAATTTAAGTTTATGGTTTCTCTTTGGTTTCTGCGTGACGTTGATGCCAAAACGTCGAGCGCCAACGCCCGCACACACATTCAATGTCCTTTTAATATGATCCCCTTACGGTCGTGTACACTGAGAGAATTTAGCACTGATGTGTGGCATAGTCATGTACGTATACAGTCATTTTATGATCAGTTTAACTTTGAGGCTTATACACACAAATGGGTTGATCACGGATGACTACAAAAAATGTTAAAAGGGAGTGGAATGGGAAGGGGCCACAGCACCATCAGCACCCACTTTTTTTCGTAGCTCACTGCACTATCAGGAATAAGCAAGAACTGGCGACCAAATCATTCTTAAGAATGTAAGCAGTTAGCATTTTGCCGCTCAGCGAGAATCAAGGACCGTGGGCGAAGGGCAAGACATTCTAGGTCGTTCGGGTCAAGTCCCCGTAGGAGCATAGTTTATTTTTTCTTAATGTTTTTTTTATTTTTGTTTTTGCTTTTAACATTGTCCATAATTTTTACAATCCTGAAATTGATTTTTTTCATCAATACCGTCAGTATTTATGTTTAGTTTGTATTAATTTGGCTTTGTAATTTTCTCAGTGCACACACACGCATTATAAGTTCAATGTCTGAACTCTACCGTCAGCCCCGCTTGTCGTTGGGTCTTTTGTTGCTGGCTGGCTGGCTGCTGGCGCTCGTCAATCGATTTTTCGGTGCAATGTACTTATAACTCTGCCACCACTCCTGCTCCAGCTGCAGCTACTGCTCCTCCATAAAACACAGCTTCATCCCGGGCAGAGTTCAGAACTGACTTGCGTATTATCAAAAGCCAACCGCAATTTGTTTACTAAACACTTCATTGTGCCACCGATAGCCTGGATGGTGGATACATAGCCAAGTCTCCTTTCTTTCATTTACCCCATCATACCATTGCCTGACCACAAGTCGATGACTGTCTTGTGTGCATTGTTAAGGATTGGGAATGCCATTTCGTGGCCATAGTTTCATTCTCTGCTTTTGCCCATGGCACAGTCAACTGAACTCGAGAGAGGGGAGTAGTGGGGAATCACCTCTTTCTCTTTGGTTGGCTCGCATTTCAGTTTTGGCAATGATTGATGTGCCAACATAATGAAGTCTGCGTTCGTTCGTTTATTTGTTCGCATTTCTGTTTTGATTATTGCCATTTTATGCTGTCGCTTTACTGTCTTTCTGTCTGTCTCTCTGGCCAGGCATATTAAGGTGTGGTAGGTTAGGGACTTGATTTTTTTTTTCCTTTCATTTCTTTTTGCTTGTGCTTTGGTGAAAGTCGTAGACAAAGCGACTGTCAGTCAATTTTAAGGCAGCAGCAACAACATAACTTGTCATGAGCTAAGTTTTGGGCCTGCAAATTATGATGTCGCCATGAGCAGAGAGAAGCTGGCGCAGCGGAGAAGTTGAAGTGATTTAAGTGGCTTAGATTGGAAAGTTAAAAACTAAACAAAAAATTATGACTGTGACTGAATAGAAGAACATAGAACTTTTTAGAGGGCTCTAGGTCTATAAGTTATGATTTTCCTCATAACATTTCTAAAACAAGACGAAAATCATAACTTATAGACCTAGAGCCCACTAAAAAGTTCTATGATTGATTTTTGTTAGTTTTTTTTGGGATAATATTTATTTTTGATAGATTGCATTTACTTTTGCTATGTATAACGAGATTGTAAGTTAAAGTCGGCTCTAACCGACTTCGATATACCCGTTACTCATCGAAAGAAATGTTTAATAGCCTTCCTGTGTGCCTGAGGTGGGACAGCCGAGGAGTATGCAACATATTTTAACTTGGCTATTTAACATCCGATCTTGATGAAAATTTCAGCGCTTATAGATATTGCGAATATAAATGTCAGTTTTACAAATAGTGGGAGTTATTTAAAAATTATTGTGGGGGCGTGGCAAAAATTTGAAATAAACTTGATCTGCGTGCAGGCAATAGGAGTCTTCATTTCAAATTTGCTTGCTCTACCTCTTTTAGTCTTTGAGATCTAGGTGTTCATACAGACAGACGGACATGGCTATATCGACTCGGCTGTTGATGCTGATCAAGAATGTATATACTTTAAATCAGGGGTGCCCAAGCCCATTCCGCAAGCCACGCATTTGATTTTGCTTAATGCAAAGGAATAGCCCGCGCGCATACCATTTACGCGGACATAAGATTGTAAAAAGCAAAAATAATTTCATATGCGTGCTCTCCTCTCTTTCTTTCCGAACGAAGGTTTTGTTGTTGGCGCGTGCAGACCTGCAACAACAACATCATATGTAACTCTTCTCTCTCTCTCCTATGTCTCTGGCAAATTAAAAAGCAACAGCAAAGTTGCCTTTGCGTAGTCAGCGCTAGCACGCGTGTGCTTGAGACAGCAATGACCACACTCACACACCCAAACATAAATCGGTTTTCTCTTTCTATTTCTTGTGGTTGTTCTTGCTTGAGCTGTATTTTGTGCATTTGTTTTGCCTGTTCAGGCCTGTTCTGGTTTTCACTCTCGACAAAAATTGTCAAATTCGAATTTGTTAAATGTGGTGTTGTATTAAATTGATTGGGCTAATTAGATTAAAACGTTTTAATTTGAATCCGTCGAGTAAAGAGTAAGTATAAACTAAAGGTATAATACGGATTTCCTTGATTGTTGTATAGAAAAGAGTACATGTAAAAAATTCGAATTAACTTTAGTGAAAACCGGAACATGGCACTATATGCTATAGTCATCCGATTTGGATCAAACTTGGCATAATTGTGTTGTAGCATATAATATTGATCAGTAACGAGTTTGGGAGCGATAGCATTAAGAACAAAAAAGTTTTTTTTACTAAGACTTTTTTTCAGAACTATATTTTGTATGACAGCTATTCTATATAGTTGACCGATTTTCATCAAACTTGGTGGAATTGTGTAGAAGCGTAAAAAACTTATCAATACGAGGTTTGGAGACAAAAAAATTTTTCCAACTACAACTATTTTTTCGACCGATAGTTCCTTTGTCAGCTATATTATATAGTCAGCCGATCCGGCCAGTTCCGGTACAAATGTGCAGCATCTTTGTACCAAAAGACTTCGTTCAAAGTTTAGTTAAGATAACTTTAAAACTGACGGAGGAGATAGCATAGAAACTGACGAACAGACGGACATGGCTATATGAACTCAGCTCGACATGCTGATCAAGAATATATATACTTTATGTGGTCGGAGATGCTTCCTTCTATGCGTTACTAACATCTGGACAATTTTAATATACACTCTACAAGGGTATAAAAATTAGTATAAATTACTGAAGGGAACAAAATTAGACTTTTTCTAGTATATTGAAGGGTTGGAGATGATTCTAGATGATTTTTGTGTGCTGAACTGATTTTTAGTAATTTGAGTTTAAATTTGCAAAAAGTGCCTATTTTGACCCTTTTCGGACGCAAACATTGAAAACAAAAAAGATTTTCTCACTAAGACCCATTTTAAAACTGATGGTTACTATGCCAGATATAAGATACAGTCAAGAATATATATACTTTATGGGATCAAAAATTAATATTTATATGCGTTGCAAACTTCAAGCAAAATTATAATGCCCTTTGCAAGTGTATGTCTTTATTTGTAGACCAACCAAATTGTTAAATGTGTTTTTTTTATGCCTTTCCCTTTTTTTTTAAATCACAATAGCTTTTTACTGACCTTCGGTTGGGTTACCAATGCTCGAGTTATATGATTGATACACTCTATACACTCAGAAAATTATTTTTATATATTTAGAAAAATCGGCGTAAAATCGAAATCGCCTTAAAATTTATATTTTTAAAAAAAAAATTTCTGCATGTTAAAAATGAATTTTTTACAAAAAACTTTCTAAAATTTAGAAAAATATTTTTTTTTTCTAAATTTTAGGGAGAATTTGCTTTATTGCCTTTTCTAATTTTTAGGGTAATTACGCCTTTGATTTTAGAAAATATTTGTTACAAATTTTGGGAATTTTGCCTTAAAATTGAGAAAATAAACCCTAATTTTAAGAAAGTTTTTCTAAAAGAATATAAAAATAAAAATGAAAAAATGCTGCTTCGGTGACTTGATCACAGGCCTCGTCCAACCGCGTACCTTCTTAACTATGGTTATGTCGCTACGTCTTGATTAAGGCAAATAGCTGAGTGGGCTAAGGCGGCCGTCCGCGTGTTCAGCATATTTGTTAGAGGTCCCCCGAGCTCGAATCCCAGTGAAGTAACAAAAAAGAGGAAAAAAAATAACTAAGAAAAGTTTTAGAAATGTTGCCCTGAAATTTAGAACAATTTATATTTTTTCTAGAAAAATTTTCTTAAGAATAAGGCGAGTCGCCTTTGGCTCTATTTTAGGGCGATTTTCTAAAAATTTGGACGAAAATGGCACTATTTATGGCGAGTTGTTTTTTGAGTGTACCAGGGATGTCCATACAATCCTTACTGCAGTGCAGACACCAATACTTATAAAGAAAATCATTTGTCACAAGAGAAGAAGAGGTGGAGAAAACAGTTGATTGCTGCTGGGAGTTGTGTGTGCGTCCTATATGTTGGTACTTTACAAAAACAATTCTGCTGCTAGGACATACCAGCCTATCTGCTGTCCAAGATAATGGTGAAACTTATGTTTACTGAGGTCAGTTAAATGTTTTCTTGTAGTTCAATTTTGAAATCGAATACGAAAAGTCGAAACTTGTATCTTATACGAATTATTATTTGAAAATTCAATAACAGAAACGTTTCCAGTTAAATTGTAAGAGTGAACCACTGAAACGAACAGAAACCGTGGTTCATGTAATAACCCAACCGGTGGTTTTAAACTGCTGTGAACCATTAAAGAAAGCCAGTTCATAAATCTTATACGTTCTCTGGTTCAAAATTCTAATTACTGTATAACATTACGTATACGTAATATTGATTGCGTATGCGTTTAATCTTCTGGTAATTATTACAAATTTGGTATTTGCGCTTTAATCATACACACACACACACTCACACCGATATTTCTCAAATTGAGTTTATGACTCAGAACCGAGAAATCATTTTATGGCCTTTCAATGACGCCATCAGCCGAGAGCCCAACTAAATGAATGCTTTGTTGTCTGTTTGCCTCAATTCTCATTCAGCTGCAATTGTCGATAATTAAACAATTATTTACAATTGAAATTTCCAATTGCAAAGTGCAAATGAAAAACCAAAAAACAAACAAAACAAAAAGTTTAACTTGATATTTTTTAGTCGATAAGTGCTAGACAATTGAAATTGATTTTTCACAAGCAGCACCAGCTGACTTTGTGTTGAGAGTGGAGTGTTGCTTGCGTGCCCCTTTGGGGCTTCCCCCTTCCCCAGCAACTTAAGCAAACAAATAAAACTTTGGCCCCAGTTCGTTTAGTCGCAAAGGCATACATACAAACCAACAAACTTGAGAAGGTCAGCATCGACATCGTCGTTTTAAAATTTACAGCGTCGAATAAAAATAAAATGAAAACGCACAACAAGCCAAAGTTCGTTTGGTTGAATGTGCGTGAAGGTTGTTTTCGGGGACAAAAAACGAAAGTGAACCCCGCCAAGACCATTGTTGTCATACATTCATTCATTCATGCCAAAATGCAACCAACCAAGTCCACATCCCCAAACTCACCCGCTGTCTCTGATGCACTTTTCGGCCAATTTGCATTTATAAACATTTGCCAAGCGAGGCCAGACAATTTAGCATATTCATGGAACAACAACTAAAACAATTAGGCTGATGGCAGCGGCAGGTGGGCAGGAGAGACTCTGTTCGCCTTCTCCCTATTTTTTCGGTGGTAATTTGCACGTCACTTGAAAGTGAGCAGGAAGACTTCACTTCACTTCACTTGACCGGGGCAAAAATTGAATTTTGCAAATGTTTCGTTGTTTTTTGTCCAGTCATTTTCTCGCTGGGTTTCTATATAGAAACTTCATTAGTCCAAATTAAATGTTTTACGCGCCATGAGCAGACAGCGTGGCATTGGCACAAGAATGGGGAAGAGGTAGAGAAGAAGTATGAAACAAACAGACACGTCAAGGGTTCTGCATAAGTGCAATGCCATGTCGAGGAGATGCCGGCAAGGGAACCTAAGCTGTCTATCTAATGCCTTCAGAAGCCAAGTGCAGCATAAGCGTTGACTGACGTAGCTAAAAACGAACTAAAGAATTTAAGTTTGATCAAACTTTAGTTGACAAGAAATGGAAGGGAAAGGGGGACATTATTTGTATATTTTGCAAATGAATAAAACTGTTAGAATATTTGGGAAGATTCTATTAAATGTTTACGTAGCTTTAATAGTTTTGTTTAATTTTCTCGCAAGTTTCTTTCCGATAATTGGAAAACTTAGAAACAACGCAATTTTAAATGAATTTTTACCATTGAACCACACTGGTCCCAGGCAATTTAATGGTACGATAAGTCTTGTAAACTCGCGGTCCATGGAGGTTAGTTATTCCCGTAACTGGTAGATTAATAAGGGTAGTCTAACAACTTTTACAATATTTTTGGGGCCAGCATACGCATACGCTGTCTACTAACATTATGTAAACATGTTAACACTAATGTTAATGGTCTGTTAAATAACCTAAGGGAAGGCTATCAAACATTTCATTGCCCTGATTAACGGGTATATCGATGTCAGGCTGGGCCGACTTTAACTTGCGCTCTAGATTTTATAATCTTGAAAAGTGTATTATAATTTTGCCCAGAAGTTTGCAACGCATAGAAGGCATCATCTCCGACCACATAAAGTATATACATATATTCTTGCTCGTCTTTAAACTTATCTGCGAAAGTTGGTCGAAATCGCTAACCGTTGAAGCGAGCCTTTTCAAGTTAGCTTTGCTTTCTCTTTTTATAAGGAAATGCCCATTTGAATGAATTGAAATCCTATTACATTAGGACAGCAAAAGGATTGTGCAATATTATTAAACTCCTGCCAACTGCAGCGACATTTTGTAGCATTTTCCGCAGGGCTTCGCTCTTGCATTTCAATTTATTTTAAATGGCATCGACAAGCTTCCTCCTTCCTGCCATCACCCCTCCCTCGACCTTTAACAGGAGCATTGCACGCGCTTGCAGCGAAAGCTGAGCGATTTCCGTTGTGGGTTACGTCATGCACAGCAAAATGCTTCGCGTGAGTGTCCAGTGCAGACGGAATGAAAACTCTTATAGAACCTGCAGGACGTTGATGCACGTCGACGTGACTGAGCGATTACTCATATCCGGCTGCGAGCCAAGTTCCTGTATTGTGAGTGCGCACAATTGCCCGCCCGAAGGAGATGGAGATCCGAGCCGAAGCAGCCACCCCATTTGGCTGGTTTGCTACCTGGCTAGGATTTAAGCGTACGCTCGACAGTCATTATGACGTTAATGTAATCCAACACCGAACAGGCAGGCACCTGTGCAAGCTTCACACCTGCACTCGACCAGCTCGTTTGCATGTCGCCTGCATTGACCACGCCCGGCCACCCCCTTAGTAGGGCTGTCTGGCGCAGTTCGTTTTAATTTTCACAATTATGCATGCAAAAGTGCAATGTTTGTTGGTATTTCACTGGCATTTTCGTTTGGGCTTTTTATTGCGTGTCGTTGTGGTACACACTCGGGCGTGTCCGCTGTCTCCCCTGCCCTGCCAGAAACAGGAACAGTTAATACGTCAAATATGCAAAATGTATGTTTTACTATATGGACACATGGTTATGTGTAAATACATGGTTATATGTACATATGGTTGTATGCATGTATATATACAGTTGGTTGTTGCACTTAATGTTTGTATTCATTAGCGGCACACTTTGGTCGAATGTCAACGGCGCTTCGTTGCGTTTTTGCGTCAAATATAATTTGGTGGCACTAAAAAGCCATTTCACAGCTTTTTCGACTGAGGTAAAAGATGAAACCTGCCAAAAAATAATGTCTTGGCAAGGACACAAGTTTAGGGAGGAAGATATTTTCTTAAGTCCAATCGAAATTCTTATATATTATGTTGTTTAGCCCAATTCATTAGACTACACTGAAAAAAAAAATCCGGGACTTCCGGGATTTCCGTATCTTTCGATTTTCAATTGTACACCCTTTTTACTGGAGCTTTATAATAAAGCGCATATTTTGTTATTTTCGAGAGTAGGGTTAGAACCCAGTCGGACCTGACACCCTGAAAAATGCACATCCTTACAACTTCTTTACCACCGAAGAAGTAGTTCCCAAAACTGAAAAGTTCCATTCGCTTTAATTAAGGCGTGAACCCGTCAAAGATTGCATCTTTGGGTTGGTATTTTAGCATGGTTGTTGCTTTAAACTTCGTGAATCGTTCGCGTTTCCCTTCCCATTTCTCTTTCTCAAAAACATTTCCAGAAGTCCATCCGTAGGACGGGAATATTCCATGCATGCGGTGTTCGCTGCGCAAAGAATGTATGATTAACACGTTCTTTTGAAACCCATTTTGGATGGCATGAGTAAGAGCATACTAAAGATGTGACTTTGGAACGGGTCAAGTATGTGATACAAAAAAAAAACAAGAATGAAAGTCGGTCAAGCCCGACTTTAACATACTCTGTACCCTTACACTCGCATTTGCTCACGAGTCAAACGGCCAGTTAACACCCCGCGCACAACGCGGTGCGCTCTATAAGTTTCTCTCTCTCCCTCTCTCTCACTATGATTGCCTCTGTTGAACGGTTATGGTATGTTGCTGTGGTTATGGGTGGGGGGGTGGGTGGTGTTAACTGGCCGTTTTTTGCTCATAACTTGAGTATCGTTCATCCGAGCTCATTCCTTCATAAAAAAATAATCAAAATAAAAAATTTTGATTACTAGATATCTTTAGAAGGTACGAACAATCTATCATCAAAACTGTGGGAGATATGACGTTTTTTCTAAAAAGCGGGGCGGGAGGGGGCGTGGCAAAAAATTGAATATAAACTTGATCTGCCTGCAAGTATAAAAAATATATGTCCCATTCATGTCAAACCTCTATCTCTTACCATCTCTGAGATCTCTTCGTTCATACGGACGGACGGACAGACGGACGAACAGACGGACATGGCTATATCGACTCGGCTGTTAATGCTGATCAAGAATATATATACTTCATAGGGTCGGAAACGATTCCTTCTCTCTGTTACATACTTTTACACAAAATGAATATACTCTATGTACCTTCGGTACAGAGTATAAAAATGAGAAGAATGTGTATTTTTTCGTTTCAATTGAAGTTGGAAATTTTTTATTTCATTTTGCTTAATCCAAATCTCGAATAAAACTAAAAGAAATTTATAATATTCAACAATAAGTTTTTAAATTGACATTAAAAAGTTATATTTGTTTGTTGTCATTGTTATGATCGCTGTTTCCTGTTTTTATACCCTGTTCCCATTAAAAATGGGAAAAGGGGATCATGAAGTTGTTCAAATGTATGTAACAGCCAGAAGGAAGCTTCTCCAACCCTATAAAGTATATATATTCTTGATCAGCATCAACAGCCGAGTCGATATAGCCATGTCCGTCTGTCCGTCTGTCTGTATGAACGCGTCGATCACAGAGACCATAAGAGATAGAGACACAAATTTTGGCATGCACATAGGTGTATACCGTACCCAGTTCAAGTTTGTTTCAGATGTGGAAAATTCCCCCCCACTTCCCCCTTAAACCGCAAAAAACTGTCACAGCCACAATTTTAAAGTTAGAACCTGGTGGCTTAATATATACTATCCTAGGCCTTATGTCTAACTACTCTCCAAAGGAAAATAAGATACGAGCAAAAACACAAAAGTTATTAGCGTTTGTGTATGTGAGTGTGTTTGCATGTGTGTCTCAATTGAACAGGGTATTTTGTAGTCGGGAAACTCGACTACAGCGCTCTTACTTGTTTTTTTTTGCATCATCGTTTTTGATTCTTTGAAACACCGTTCTGGAATCATCGAACGAATACCCTTAATTTTTAAGAGACTCTCTGTGTAATTTTAAAATTTTATATAAGGTATTTCGTGAGAATTTATATACATTTTGACTCTTACCATATAATGCTGAGTTAAGTCTGCGGAAACTACTATATTATATTATTATTCATATAACTCAGACATCGGTTTAATTTTCAATAAACGTACACTTTTATATTTTTTAATTTTTAAGGCAAGTACTTGCTGCTGTTGCTGTTGACGCCAACTTCTTAATGCAAGCAAAACTTTTTAGAAAATTAAAGTCAAAGGAAATTAAAGAATAATCCATCCGGAATCCATCGCCAACTTTTAAAGGTCCATAAATCCTCCGAAGAATTTTTCGATCGAACACGCCAATCGCCTCCTCATCCGCTGCTGTCATTGTCCATGCTTCTGCGCCGTATTGCAGGACTGGGATGATGAGCGACTTGTATAGTGCTATTTTTGTTCTTCGAGATTAGGCTCTGCTCTTGAACTCCCTACTTAACCCCATAGTAGCATCGGTTTCCAAGAGTAATTCTTCTTCGGATCTCCAGGCTGATGTTGTTGTCGCTGGTTATCATCGTCCCAGAGTAGACAAAATTCTCTGCAACCTTAAAGTTGTACTCTCCCATAGTAACAAATTGTTGTTAAATGTGCTGTTGTATCAAATTGATTGGGTTAATTAGACTCAAAAGTTTTAATTTGAATCCGTAAAGAGTAAGTAGAAACATTTCAGCCGTCTCTGAAATAGAGATTGCTTTGCTACTCAAGTTTATGCTACTTTCTAAGTGGTTCGAAAGGGAAGACCCACCCTTTACTGTCTAAAAGTAAAAATTTAGGGGTTAAATGGTATCACAACATGCCTTTTTTGGCCTAAGTGAAGAAGCTTCACCGCTTCTGTCATCGCAACCTAACCTAACCTAAGTATAAATTAAAGGTTTGATACGGATTTCCTTAATTGTTTAGTAGAACAGAGAAAATGTAACTCAGTTAAGCTGCAGTACCTGCAGTAGCTGCTGGAAGCAGCGCTGTTGTTGCGCTGCGGCAGCGAACAATCTTTTGCTCATACCTTGAGTATCGTTCATCCAAGCTTTATCATTTCTTTGGCAAATCGATTAATACAGCTAATTACTAACTATCTTCAGAAGTTACGAACCATCTGATTTAAAAAAAGGGGAGATATGACGTTTGCGAATTGCAATGATTGTTGGACTTGGATTTAAATTGAGAATATAATCTTGAGTTGAGATTATCTCGTCTCTCAACTTCTTACAACGATTCTCTTGGTTTAGATGGATTTTTTCTCAGTGTACTCCCAATTCATTATGGAGTATCCAAAATTGACAAGGCATAAAATAGTCGAATACTAATTTACAATTTCATCAATTTTGTGGCTGCAACTGCTGCTGCTGTCACTTACAGCACAGCTTTTGCTTAATTATTTTTCCATTTAACTGCAATTAAATTTCGGTATTTCATATTAAAATTCTGCCCCCTCCCCGCTCCCGCATTTAGAAAAAATTTTGCTGCATACCGCGCTCCCAGCTTTGTTCTCCCTAGAGATGGATGTGCCATGGCAACGTTTGATTGCAGTTGCAGAATGGTACTTATATACGTATACATTTTTTCTCATACCAGACAGTTGGAGGAGACAGTTTTGTACCAAACCAACTATCCGATAGCTGCTGCTCTGCTGGTAATATAAAATATTTTGCATACATTTATTTATTTGTTCGTCTGTGACTTTGAGGTTATTTTTGTGAAGTGGCTTGTTGGTATTACAGAAGTTGAAATTTTGTTTGCATTTTGTGGCCAGGAGGAAGCTGACGCAGTTGCCGCCTTTTTGACTTGGTGCGAATGGCTGCAGGAGCAACAGCACTAGCAACTTTTACAAAACAAAGAGAAACGACAGAAAGAAAGCAACAAACTAATCGCTTTGGATTTTATATTGCAACTTTGTTGGCAGACAGGAAGGCGTGGCAAATGAATAAACTTCAGATTCCTAAATTAGGAAGCTTAGACCACAAATTGTTGTGGGAATCAATTTTTTCCTTTCATTAAATTATTTCTTTTCCATTAAAAACGCAATTTTACGCCAAGTCCCTCAGGATTCCTGCTAAAGCATCCATTGCAAGTTATGGCCTGGTCTCTTGATTGGTCGGTCACTCAGTCAGTCCATTGCTGGAACATCTCAATGCTATAAATTGCTGCCGACAACAAAAAAAAAAAAAAAAAGAACACAGAAACATTTTAATGTTTAATAACCAACTTTGGTCAGCGGAATGTTTCTGGGTTCGCCTTGTCCGGAGTGTTTTGTACAAATTGCCGACCCAAAATGGATGCGACACGTTTCCAGCGCTTGGCCAGGCCAATAAAGCAATTGCTATCCACTGATTGAATTGGCAAAAAAGAGCAAAGTCCCAAAAGGGTTCGGGCAAGCAAGTGGCGTGAGTAAATCGGAAACTCTGCTAGCAACTAATTTGCATAAATTCCATGTGTCGATCGGTTGGTGCACCTGCCGCTGCCGTCGGGGATGGGTCATGGCCATGGCTTTGGGGGTGGTTGAGTTCGTTGCGGTCGTCATGGCAATACTTGGCGTCTCTTTTGATGTGAATTATCTCGACTAAAATGATGAATTTGCTGCATTTAATTATTGAATTACATGTGTACACTGTGCACCTTAGGTATTAATTTACACAAAATACAAATTGGTCTGTAACTAAAAGCCTTGTGGCACGGTTGCACCACCCACATAAACCCCAAAAAATTGCACATAAAATCAATCAGATACGGTTAAATACTCTTAATAAGTGCAAACAAATTATTTAAAATGTATGTATGTAAATTGGGAAACTAAGAGGAATACTTCTAATCACTTTTTTCAGAGCTATTGATTAAAAATGAAGTATCGAAGTACGTCTATATCACTTTTACTCCCAGACTGTATGTATTCGGATAAACCTTCATTTGTTTCCGAATGTAAGTCCATTGTAGGACCTATTTCTATCCGTTTCCGAAGCTGATGAAATTAGGCTTGATATAAGACTTGCATATCTAGATCTTAAAACTTTTTTTATTATTTAAAATCATACTTGATTCAAACACATTGAACAACTTTAATCCCCTCATTTAAAGAGTATGCTTAGAATTCAACTCCATTGACGCCCAGGGCGCTTATCCGACAGCTTAACGTATGCAACTCACGTTTCGTATGCAAATTAATTGCCACAGTACCCAAATAGATACCCAACCACACATACATACATGTAGGTTTGTCGTATGTGTGTCCATGTATTTGCCATTCCGGTTCACTGATTAAAATTTCGATTCGAAATTGACAGCCACAGCGATGAGTGGCGGCGCCTAATTTGATTGTTGCATAACATTAATTCTAATTATGGCAATTTGTTTGCAATATGTATGTAAAATTGCAGGTACCCAACATGCCATTGAGAATTTCAACGGAAACGCAGACATCGGTGTCAGCTTCGTCAACACCTTGCCTACATCAGAGGCGGATACTCGAATCTCAGCCGCAGCAGCCCATCAAGGAGGCAACTGGGCCAACGCCAGCAGCGGCAGCACCTGTCAGTGATGTGTTCTCAACCCTGATGACAACGAGAACAACAACTACAACGACAGCAGCAGCGGCACCCGTAATGACAGTGACTACATCACCACAAACAACAGCAACAAAAACAATACCAACACTTGAAATGGCCAATAAAGGTAAGGGATGCCCAAAATGTCCAAATGGACGACCTGAAATCAATGAAACTCGAGGGTCACTTTTCGTGTTGTGTGCCAAGCGAAGTGGTAGTTCCACTAAAAAGTTGTTCAGATTTGAAAATACATTCAGATTATTCAGACAAAATTGTGTCAGCTTATTCTTAGGATTAAGAACAAGGTCCTGATCACATTTCAAGGAACATGGAACATGGGCAACAGTCTCTACATAAGGTTAGGTTAACTCGGCGCCAACAAATAGGCCCATAGCTAACCTGTTCTGTTTGAAAACATTAAGAGATTGTATCTACAAGTCCCTTCAGGCATCATACCTCTTACGAAAGATTATGAGATGCGCGCTCATTGTTTGAGAACTCAAACAATCGTGGAAGGCAGCCGATTTGTGCACCAGACAGACGGTAAACGATAGAGACGAGAGAGAATTCTGCTCTGTTTTGAAAAACGGTCCTCCAAGTCTTGATTTGTGATAATTTGAGCTTAAAGTTGCTTGAGTTTCCTTATTCGACCGTTTATAGCAGCCTTTTTCTGGGGACCACATAATTTAGTTTTGACTCTCTCCGATATTAACGTAAAATTCCATTTCTTCACTTTAAAATAAATTTTCCTAAACAATTCTATGATTTTTATACCCGTTACTCGTAGAGTTAAAAGGGTATACTAAAGTCGTGCAAATTTATGTAACAGCACAGATTTATAGAAATTATAAATGACGCATGTGAATCAAAAAACCAATTTCTTCAGAGCTGACACTGGATCACAATTTTTGCTTCTAGCTGCCATTACGAGGAATATATGTATTGATATTTAGCTATTCGTTTTAATAAATGGGAGTTGGCTGAGAGCGAAGATTTATAGATATTATAGATAACGCACGTGAAAGAAAAAACGATTTTTATTGGGAGCTGACATTGGATCCCATAAAAATAAGTTTGTATGAGATGCGGTATCTACATATGTAGTCTCTTTGGTAACAGGCAGAAGGAATCATTTCCGACCATATAAAGTATATATATATGTTAACTGGCCTTTTATGCTCATAACTTGAGTATTGTTCTTCCGATCTTTATCATTCCGTCAGCAAATCGATAAATAATATTGATTACTAGATATCTCTAGAAGGTACGAAAACCTATCATCAAAACTGTGGGAGATATGACGTTTTTACCAAATTGCGGTGGCGGGAGGGGGCGTGGTAAAAATTGAAAATAAAATTGATCTGCCTGCAAGTAGAATGAGTTTTTGTCCCATACATGCCAAATCTCATTCTCTTACCATCTCTGAGATCTTTTGGTTCATACGGACGGACAGACGGAAATGACTATATCAACTCAGCTCGTCATGCTCGTCATGATCAAGAATATATATACTTTAAGTGGTCGGAGATGCTTCCTTCTATGCGTTACAAACATCTCGGCAATTTTATAAAAATCATTAAATAAAAATAAAAACTATGCTCCTCCGGGGACTTGATCCACGACCTCGACGTTTTCTAAGCGAATGTATTGTCCACTCGACCACGGCACTTGCTGCTCGATGAGCGGCTAAATGCAAACTGCTTACATTCTTAGGGTCTTGGTTTTGCCTGATAGTCGAATAGATAAGGCATCGCGACGCGTCGTCGTCTTCATAGTCCCAGTAAAGTAAGTCAGTATCTCAAGCGCAATCACAGCTTAGAAAAAAGTGGGTGGGGGCGAACCAACAACCACATTGATTGGGCGCCTATATTTTTAATATTTTTTATTTTTAAGTCTTTTATTTTGAGAATTATTCGTACTTGGATCAAGTACTGAAACTCTTGAATCAAGAATTTCGGGATCAAAAATTCATTCTTGGATCAAGAATTTTCATTCTAACCGTACTTCTGAGAATAAACATTCTTGATCCAAGTATAAAAATCACTATTTTTTCTCAGTGTATTTACGATTTGCGCCTTACCCAAAAATCAATATTCCTAATTAATTTGCTTTTATTGTGTAAAATTTGTAACTTTCGCCTCTTGAATTTTCCTTTAGAGCATAACCGCATTCATAGATACGTGCGAACTGACAGCACTATGGCAACTCGAATGCTAATTGTGTGCGTGTGTGCACATGTGCAGTCAAAGCTTCCCAAGCACAAAAGTATGCTATAGAAAAATCTAAAGCCTGCATTTTTTTGCGCAACTGCAAAAAAAAAAGGAAAACGACCACGAATGACGATGGCAACGACAAACAAGAAGAAGTCGTCTTTAAGCTAAGGGGGAAAAACTAGTGTAGATACGTGCGATAAGTGCAGGCGAGGCCAAGGAATCAGCCACACACAGTAGCAGGAGAAATACAGATCCTGGGAAAAAGGTGCTCGATGTTGGTTCGGCTTTGGCTGCTGGCAAGTGAAAAACGATGCCTGGACAATGACAAAGTGAAAATGCACACAAAGACAGACAGAACACATGCAAACACTAAAAAAAAACAGGATACAAATGCATACAACACAGGGCGGGAGAAGAGTTCAACAAGCTTTAAAGGGGCTGGAAGACAAAGTGGATGTGGTGGGTACACTTTGCATGTTTTTGCTGTTTGTTTGTGCACTCTCTCTATTGCTCTGCTGGCTTGTTTTGATTTTGTCTTCTATTTCTTTATTTTATGGCCAGTCAAAGGAACTTAACGCGTTCCTTTAAGCCAAAGCGTCAGTCAAAGACATTGCCGGAATGTAGCTTGAGGCACTTTATGTAGAAACAAAGATGGAGAGGGATTGTGAATAAATGTTATGTTTATTAAATACCCTCGACTATTTAACAGCTCCACTTGAGAACGCCTCGAGTGTTTGGTCAGAGGAGGATGGAAATGTTGCTTCGCTTGGCAATGTGTGAACGGGGTGGCCATCCGTTGGCAGCCTATGATAATAGACCTTCTTCAAACTGACTTCATAATTCATGAAATGATCTAGCGGTTGCTCTGACACCTCTGACTTCCTCGACGAGCTTTGATGCATTCTTCTGAGCAATGAAGCCCGAATCTCCCACCTCTTTCCTCGAACTCAAAAGGATGAGAGAGGAATGCATAGTCCAGCAACACTTGGAAGAAAGCGAAACAAATGCAGATCTGTGTAGGCCAAATAGGGAATCCACACCGACATCAATGCTGCTGTGTTTCTGCTGCCTCAATTGTTGGGTAGTGCATGGAATGCTTCACATGAATGGTGGGCACTTTGCTTTGTACAAAGAAATGTATTCGAAAGTGTTGAGTCTATTCACAAATGCCATGCTTTCCGGCCCAGGGGGGGGAGTCCTATCCGTTTGCTGCCACTGTTTTTCAAAAGGTTCTTCTTCGTCTCTCTGGCACAATTCAAAGCAATTTGATTTCCATTTGAGATATTTGCAAAGAAAAAACATGAGAGCAACTACACAAAACTGTTGCCAATTTAAAAAAAAAAAGGGTTTCCCCATCTCCTCACATTGTATACGCATCAGACAGTGGGCGTGTCTGAATGTGGGGGGCAAACATTTGGCAAACATTGTTAAAAAGTTTCCAATGAAAAGGTTAATTGAAACAAAAGGGACTTGACGGCAAAAGTTTAGCCAAGCGCGTTCAATGTGAACTCGCCTACCAATCTAGCCCCCAGTTCGTTTGCTGGCATCGGCCACACAGTGGACGGAAAGTGTGATAAAGTGTGTCTCACTGAATGTAATTAAATTAGCATTCATTTGTGGACTACAATTGTATTGCAATATGAGGAGGAATGGCTACAGAATTCAATTATACACAGAGAACTCTTTTTCTCCTTGCAATATTTTGGAAAAAAAAATGCATTTTTTTCGGTAAAATGATTGAAAACACAATTTATCTCGATTGCCTTAACCTCGGCTAAAAGCAAATTATCCTGTAGTCGAACATTTATCTCATTTAGGTTTCTGTGCCTTAATTTTTTGCTTTGGTATAATCAGGCTTGTAGAGAGAACACTAAGGGCCGATTTCTCTTCTTCCAGATAGCTGCTATGTGTCAGATAAGCAGTCAATTTACTCTGCTATTTGTAATCAGAAATCAGTAATGAGAAATCAACCCATAGAGTGGAAAACATAATTTGAACAAGTAAGAGCGGTGTAGTCGAGTTTCCCGACTACAAAATATTCAATTGAGACACACATGCAAACACACTCTAATACACAAACGCATGCACACATACGAGCGCACACACTGTATGCCAATTGGTACCAAAAATTGTAATTTTCCGAGTTTTGGTTCCAATTCCACATGGTTAAGGGCCCGTAACTATACAAAGGGCCAATCGAATGAAGTTGATATGTTCCAATCGTGCAAGCTGCATTGCTTAGTCAAATTCGTTACGGTTCTCAAGACAAAGTTGAAAAACAATACAAAATGAGAGGAAAACATGATGATTTTAAGACATTTTTGTAATTTTGAGTACTTGCTACTTGAGAATGTTTTGTAAGATTAACCAACAGCAACAACTTCCTCTAAGACGTCGAAGCGAAATTCAAAATAGTTTACGAGATATGGAGTTGCAAATCCTAATCAGAAGCTGAAAACTTCAAAATGCAATAAAAAGAAAACGGCAGCTAACCAAACTAAACCCAGCGAAGGTGGTTTGTACTACCATCATACCCTTTCAGAATTTTTTGTTCTCGACTCTATCAACTTTTTAGTGTTGCACAGTGTTAATAGGCGGTTGTACTGCATCTATAAGTACTGTTTCTGTAAGGCATTCTTTTGTGCAGTAAACAGTTTTGGTTATTTATTGTTATTGAGACTATGTATTCTTCGCTTGAAAAAATCGTACAATTCTTTGGTATAGTTTATTTTAAAGTTAAGAAATAGTAATTTATAATTTTAGGTTCCCCACAAAACGCTTCTGAAAAGGGTCAAAATAGGCACTTTTTGAAACTTTTAGCTCAAATTACTAAAAATCTCGACGGGATGGACCATTTCTGAAAACAGATTCGTGTTCAGCACACGAAAATCATCTAGAATCACCCCAACCCTTTAATATACTGTACCTTGTTGTCTAGTATAATATAATATATTAAGTGTGTACCACTGTACTGAACGAAAGCCTCGGCTATCGAAATCCGAACCGGTGGTTTAAAATGTCATAAACCACTAAACCGAAACAATCCTTATTCTTGAGCGAAGTGTAACGGTACGTGCCGAACTTTATTGAACAGAAAAATACAATTAACTTTAACTTGAATAATAAACATAATACGCCCCGATTTCTCAAAGTCCGGCTAGTCATACTGACCGGTAGTTTAGCTGAATTAAGTGTCTCACGCTGTGTTTAGGAAGAACCGAGATACAAACTTAACCGTAGCCTCATATTCAGTTCAAATTTTTATCTCTAGTTCAGTCTCGATAGAGAAACAGCTGATTCCAATTCATTTTGTTCATTTTGTTAATTGCAATGAATAAATAATGCTAGAGAGTACAGGGAGAGTCCTATTCATTTAACTAATCTCGTTGATCCCGAATTCGTTTAATAATTCTTGCTACGATTAGATATCAAGTATCTTCTCAAAGTAAGTCGGGATTTACACGTTTGAAGCAAACTGTATGAAGTTTTTCAAAAAGCTTTCGTTTGCAGAAAAGAAGTGTAGAGGGGCAAGCGACACCATTACACCTTTTTCCTACAAGCAAGAGCTTGTTGAAAAACTTCATGCAGTTTGCTTCACCGTGTAAATACGGACTAACTGGTAAAACCTTAACCTCAGTTGCGTTTCAAAAAATTATGATTGTTAACAGGAATCATGCATTGTTGTCAGAAACCATTCTTTTTGGTGGCGCTGCGTTCTTATGCAAGTGGTAGCTTCCTCATTCCTGCGGGAGCTCCTTCGGCAAGCCATGCAATTAAAAAAGTGTCCCACGCTATTGCATTTGCTAAAATTGTGCTACAATTTTAGTAGTCAACATAATATTTTAAAAGCTTACATATCATAAATCATATCGTACCACCATCATCAACCTCATTTTCCAATTCTGTGGGTGAAATTTGGATGAAAATTTTGAAATTTTTTTGAGACTCCAGCTGGCCAGCAACTGGCTATGCTGCCACCGGAGCGATAACTTTTCCGCTTCTTAAAAAATCATCGAACTTATCCCGTAAGATTTTCCAAGTGCTTGACCGCCAAACTGATCTCCAAGGATCTGCCAAGCCTCGCGCACCAAACATTAGCATTGAAAGATAACAAAACAATCACAGCTGATTCCGTTGACAGTGTCTGGTCAACCTATTGCAGCGATAGCAATTTATCGATATCGTGTGAAGCTGTCGTTCAGAAACCCAAAATACTTAATCTCAGGTCATTTCGAGCAACAAATTCGTCAGCCGATTACCTAAATTCAACTTTTGAGTAATTGGGCCTAAGCTTACTTCTGTGGTTGGAACAGCAAGACGATGTTTCGATTGTCGTTGGTTTTTTTGGGTTTCAAAATATCGGTTCTCTAATACCGGTTCTCAACAAATTCAAAAAATTATTTTCGCCTAGGTTCCTGTCACTGGTTTGAATCGGGTTCCTGCTCTATATGTACAGTTTTTTTTTTTTAAATTATGGAAAAACGAGAAAGTAAAGCTAACTTCGTCTGTGCCCCAGTTTTAATACACTTGAAAAAGCTCGCTCCAAAGGTTATCGATTTCGACCAAACTTCACAGATCAGTTTGAAAACGTTTAATTTTAATAATGACCGAGTTTAAGAACGCTTACATTAAAAACAAACAAGTTTTTCTTATGAAAACCCATTTTTTTAACGATCGTCTCCGTGGCAGCTACAAGAAGTAGTCATCCGATCCATTCGGATCTGACATATTAGCAGCGTGCAACCAAAAGGAGACTCTGTGTATAATTTCAGCTCAATAGTTTAAAAACTTAGGGATTAGTTTGCGTAGAAACAGACAGACGGACAGACAAACGGACAGACGGACGCACATTGGTTTTTTTGCCTTCTTTTGGCATTAACTCTAGTTGTTAGGTATTGACCCCAAATTTGGTTTATACGCATATTTTGGACCCCAAAGACGAGTTGCAAAGATTCACTCAATTTAGACCAATATTTTACATAGCTGCCATATAACCGATCTGGCAGATTGGCTTCAAACTTGATGTTTCTCATGCTACGGAATTGAAATTTGGGTTGTACTTGTATTTTTAGCTTCTAATATGACTTACAAAATCGGGTTCGACTTGGACCATTACTTCATATAGCTCCCATATAGCCGATCTGGCCGATTTGAGCTAACTTTGTTGGTTTTTACGTTATCGAACTGAATTTTAGTTTGAACATGTATTTTAAGCTCCTTAAGCGACTTATTGAACTTTGGTCAATTCGGCACACTATTTCATATAGCTTCCATATAACCGATCTGGCCGATTTGCACCAACTTAGTTGGTTTTAAAGATATTGAACTGAAATTCGCTTTGAACACGTATTTTAAGCTATTTTAGCGACTTATCGAAAATGGTTCGATTCGGCAAACTATTTCATATAGCTGCCATATAACTGATCTGGCCGATGTGCCTCAACTTTGTGGTATTTACGCTATTGAGCTGAAATTCAGCTTGTCCTTTTATTTTTAGCTCTAAATACGACTTACAAAACTTTTTTGCGTTTGACGCTACCAAGCAAAAAAAAATTTTTTTATCTCTTTCTCATGTAATATTTTCAACTTAAGCACGAATTCAGCTGCAATAAAGCCGATTAACAACTTTGCATTTAAAACCCTGTGCAGCGTTGTGCCATGCTTAACTATTATTCCACAAAACACAGCTACACTGGTTAGGGTCAACCTGAAATTACACATTATCAACACGCGGCACAATTGGGCGACCGAAAACAAAAATGACAAATGCTTTATCAACTTATAATCTTAAATATCTGGACTAAAAATTTGCATTTTTACAATTTTTATTTTGCTTCTAACTTTTTAAGCAAACGCACTTTAAGTTGGAAAATATTTGCTGCCAATTTCACAAAAAACAAGTGGCACACAAACAGCTGACTTCAACAGACCGTCAACAAAACAGTGTTGCCACAAAGTTTGAATATGTTTTGTTTTTTATCTAATAGGAGTATGTAACCAGTTAATATTTGAAATCCAATCCCATGCCAAAAAAAAAAGATACAAAAAAAACACTGTGGGACGGACAAAGCTCAATCGACTCAGCTCGTCATGCTGATCAAGAATATATATACTTTATGTGGTCCTTCTATGAGTTGCAAACTCCTGAGCAAAATTATAATACACTTTTCAAGTGTATAATAAAATAAAACATCTGCCAGGAATGCGAGAAATGGAAAGTTATAAAAAATTAAATGAAAATCTAAAGGAAACGGGTATAAAAACCTTTAACCTTTTTTCTTTTCGGGGTTCGATTGTAATAGCTAAAAGCGACCCAAAACATCACAGAGCCAGGCGCTTTAATGTCTTGCCAGTAGTGATAAAAACCATCTGGTCCACCCAAGTTAAACTTTTTCTCGTCCGAGAATACCACATTTTTCCACTCCTTCCTCTAAGACATGTGACGTTTCGCAAAATCCATTCTGGACTGTTTATCAGATGCCGACAAAGCTGGCTTTGTCTTCGCGTATTTCAAGATTACTAGTCGCGTGAATTCAAAAGGTTATCAAAAATGATTGGTTGATGTCTTAGTATACTTTTTGGATCAAGAGCCAGATCCGGATACCATTTTTCAGCAAAATAGTGGTGCCATACACGTATCAAGGGCCAGTCGTGAGTGGTTGAGTGAGAAGAAAATGAAGCTTTTAGTATGGCCAGCTCATTCTTCGAACATGAATCCAATTGAAAACATGTGGATTAACCTTCCACGTCGTGTTTTTGCTGGCGGACGAAAGCTCGACTCGACTAAAGAGATTCGAAAAGGTGTCACCGATGAATAGGCCAAAATACCGAATTCTAAGCTCCAAATCAATATTAGCTCGATGCGGTTAGGCATTTTCGAGCTCATTAAGAAGTCTGGAGCCTCCGATTTGCATGCAAATTTTAATGTTTTCAGTTTTTTTTTTATTATACATTAGCGCCAGTGCAGTATTTAGAGGAATAATGCATATCTGGGTGCATTTTACCATAAAAAGTAACTGGCGCTCATGAGAAAAGCACAAAAAATTAAAATTTGCATGCAAATCGGAGGCTCCAGACTTCTTAATGAGCTCGAAAATACCTAACCGCATCGAGCTAATATTGATTTCGAGCTTAGAATGGTATAATTAAAATGGTAATGGTAAAATTAGTAATTTTCTGCATTTTAATGTCCAATCTACAGTTAAACCATTACAGACATATAATTTCTTAATGCAGATTTGGGTTTAGCGTGACAAACTAGTCTAGAATCAATCATTCTTTAAGAATTTGAGATCCTGTGCTGAGAATAAATTAATTTTAAAATCTTGTCAAAATACTTATGGCCACCCGAATTTGAACATTTTGACTTATATTTTCTATCCCAATCAGCTGATTGTGTACTTCTTATGTTTTATTGAAAGGTTACTTTTACACCAGCATCCGATAAAAATTTCAAAATTTTGAGATGTTTGTTAAAAAAATATTATGGTTTATATAATGGTTATTCATGAATTTTTTTTGTCACAATAATTCTGCCGTCGACTGTTGGTGGCTTTAATGAATTTCCGATGAGTGTATATTATTTGCTTTCACTTTGTGTCAAGTCTGAGCAAAAACCTAACTTGTTACGGATTTGACCAGCCTTTTTGAATTTTCGGTCCACTGTGCGGTGGTGCAAAAACAGGAAGAACAATCAGCGTTGCATTAAAAACGCCGCACAAAGTAAAAGTTTTTCGCGTTTTAGAATTTTCTACTCTGCGACTGCTGAGGAAGGGGACTTTGGTCAGGCTGTGGTTTTTGGGTGCTAGCGGTTTTATGGCAAATAAATTTAAATCAAAAAAAAAGAATTGTTAAAGTTTGATTGTCATTTTCGGTTTTATTTTAATTAGGCCTGCCACTTTATATGGTCCAGTATATAAGTTTTTCTCCGCACGTTTTCCAGTTTTGATTTTATTCGCCGCCTTCTGTTGTCTCCTTTGACCTTTTCACGGGTGTCGGGGTTGGTTGGGGGACACGTTGCGGGCACTTTAAGGACGCGACGCGCTTTGCATAGCCAAGCACACAAACACGAAAAGGATACTTCTTGACCTTTCACTGACTTTGCCTTTTCAATTGGTTGGTCCATTTACAGATGCTGATTGCCACAAATTTGGCAATAACAAATTGCCTGCCAGGGCCACCTTTAACGCCCCTGCCACGCACACAGCCACGCCCACAGCCACAACTCTCATACAAACTAGTCAACCCGGAGCAGCCGGAACAGCTGGAGCTGGGCCAGGAGCCAAGCGTACTCCAGCCGCCCCCAGCAGTCATGTGATAAAGCAGCCAACGATTCTGCCACCGCCGCCGCCACCGCCTGCACAGCAACCCAATTTTAAGGATGATCCCGCTGGTTATATGCAGCAGCAGACGACATTATTGCACAACACCTTGGGCATGGGACTCGACACTTCCAAATCAATTACAGCCACGGCTCGGGCCTTACCGCAGGAGCCCATTGTGCACAGTTCCCAGACCCAACAGCTGCAGCAACAGCAGATGCAACGCCAAAGGATTCGTCGCTTGTCGCTCTTTGGTAAATGGGACACCGACACCTCCCCCCAGCTCCCTACTGCCCCTGTGGCTAGTGCTCCCCCTCGCTCTCTGCAGGTGGAGACGACATTTGCCCGCCCTCAAAATCCACAGTTCACCAGCATCACAGTGGTCCAGGCTCCCCAAGAGTCGCCCGTGTCCAGCAGTGCCCTCGAGTCAATGGAGAAACGCCCCGAGCAGGTGGGAGCCATCTCGACCAGCCATGAGAGTCCGCGTCAGAGTGTTCCCTCGCCTACAGACTCGCCCTTGGCTTCGCCCAAGCTGCTGCAGATGCGCTCTCAGACAAATCCACAACCCCAGGCCAATCCGACTACCCAGCTGCGTATAATGCGACAGCAGGGTCAAACCGTTCCCGGCCAGCAGCGACTGCCAGTGGTCAGTAGCAGTAGCAATGCAGTAGCCACCATGACCCGCAACATTGTGACGAGCACTGCCATAAGTCGACCAGTCACCACTATGAGCAATTCGAGTTCTGGTGTGGCTCAACTTCAGTCCATGACTGGAGCCAATGGAGGCAGTCAACTGATTATGACTTCATCCGGCCAGTTGTTGGTCATACCCACGCCCAACAAGCAGCAGCAGGTGGCGCCTCCATCCCAGCCTCGTTCAGGACATCAGTCGGCGGAGCTACATCCACAGCCAGGTGGCGGCTACATTGTTAGTCAACCCTCAGCAGGTGGCGCAGTGGTGGCCTCCAGCAGCAGCAGTAGCAGCACAAACACAGTTATCATCAACTCTGGAGGCACCAAGTTGATGCATCACCAGATCATTAACTCGCAGGCGTCGGCAGGAGGTGGAGCCTCTGGCCCATCTCAGACTGTGCTGCTAAATACCCTCCCTAATGGTGGCTACATTGTACAGCAAACAACACCACAACAACAGCAGCAACAGCCACAATCGGAACACTTACTGGCGGCTCCTCCTCCCCCATCCCAGACATTGATCATCAGCTCGCCAGAAGCCAAGCGTAGGCCACGTAAGCGGAAGAGCTCTATAAGCCTGACGCCACCACCTACCAGTTCGCCGATAAAGACTCATTCGCCTCAGATCTCGCCCAGCATACCGAGTCAGGCGCCAGCACTTCTGCATCAGCAGGCAACCTCAGCTGCAGTTTCAGCTACTCAAACGGCGACACAGTTCTCTCCACATTTCCAGCTAAGTCCGGGAATTCAGGGAATTGTGGTCAACAAGCCAACTCAGCCAGCAGCTACGCAAACGCAACAGCTGCTGCTCCAGAATGGGCAAATCCTGCAACATGTGAACCTTATTGGTCAACAGCTACTGATGCCAGCAGGGCTGGTCATGGGGCACGATACCACATTGCTGCAGATCCAGAATATGCCCACCACCAGTCTGATGACCCCGCAGGGTCCTGTGATGCTAAGAACACCTTCGCCGCAAAGCAAACCTTCGTTCATCTCCCCCAGCGGCGGAGGACAGCAGTATATAGTGGGTGCCAATGGGCAGCTGAGTCCCATAGGACAAATTTACTCCACACCCATGGGACTGGTAATGCCCACGGGGCAACAGGGTGGCACCTCTTATGTGCAGGCCAGTCCCACTACGGCCACCATACAGATTCAGCCGCAGCAGACGCATCCACAGACGCAGATCAGCCTACAGCCTGCTCACCCGACTACATATGTGTCGGGAACCACTTCGGCCAGTCCACCGGACACTACCACTTGCAGTCCACGTAGCCCGGAACGACCGCCCAGCCATCGCAGCAGTGGCAGCGACATGGTAAAACACACCTCAGTCAACTAATTTA
This sequence comes from Lordiphosa magnipectinata, assembly GCA_037044535.1. NCBI lineage: Eukaryota > Metazoa > Arthropoda > Insecta > Diptera > Drosophilidae > Lordiphosa > Lordiphosa magnipectinata. Next base: position 281,847 of record JBAMBO010003983.1, read on the forward strand.
GAGACATTTATAATCTTCCCTATTATGGTTTAGGTACAATGCGTTTCAAGCTCGGAACCGGATGCGGCCATTTCCCCGCAAAGTGTCGAGAGTCGACAGTCGCCCTCATCCACGGATTGCGATCGCAGTGAGTCCAAGCCTTTCCTTTAAATAAAGTGAAAAACTCTTTTAATCCATCTCGTGTTCATCCTGACAGCCGCCATCAACCATCTGTTTACCCAGGCCGGCAGCGGCATGTACAAACCCACAGAACCAAAGATTCGACGCATTCACATCACTTCACAGGCACCGACCGATAACGGAATCAGCCTCATAGGCCAAGGTATGCGGCTGGTCAACTCTACATCCACATCCATGTCCATCACATCTTCCTCGACATTAACCACGGCTGCTTCGCGCCCACTAATGCACCACCACCATCCAACGGCCAATAATCAACCCAGCGCCTTGCTCCATAACCATAAAGTAGTTAGCGTTGATTACCAGGGTAAGGTCTCGCCACTACCCATCCACCTACTGTCACGTGTCACTAACTGCACCCATACATACTAACCCGAGCTACTGCTGCATCCACTCATCCACACACTCAATCACTGCATGCTGAGCATTCCCAAGCACTCTCTTTCTATCTCTGTTCTGTGATGGCTTTGTTTTTGTGTTTTTATTTGCTCAATCCTCGGCTGGTGTCTGGGTCGTCCTAAGCTAACCAATTGGCCAAATGTCTCTATGAGTTTGTGTGTATGTATGTGTGTGCCTTTCGTAGAGTCTCCCTCAACCACACAACTGCAAGTTTTGGATGCCTCGGCGCCAGCAACGGGAACGGGAATCAACAGATCACCCACGAAGCGCTCTCGTCGTCCCCAGCGTTGTGCTGTGGCACGTATAAGTGCTCCAGCTGTGCTGCCTCCACGTTCTTTCGCCATTGGCGAACTGATCTGGGGGCCAGCACGTGGCCATCCCGCCTGGCCCGGCAAGATCGTCAAGATGCCCGATGGCGTATGCACACCCTCACAGCAGTTCGATCATGTATGGGTTCAGTGGTTTGGAGGCGGAGGTCGTTCCACTTCTGAGCTAATACCAGTCAACTCGCTGCAGAGTCTCTCCGAAGGTTTGGAGGCGCATCACAAGGCGCAAAAGGATACCAGAAAGTGAGCATAGCATGAAAGTGGGTGTTTGAAGGGTGGGGAAAAGGGGGAAAACAGGATCGTTGCTAAGAAAGAAGTAGGTGATTTTTTCTATACGAGTTTCATTTGAAGAGTAAACGATGAGCTATTAAGATATCACCAAAATTTAAATTATTCCTCAAAATATATATACAGAATCCTATCTGATTTTTAATATATCCTCAAAGTGTCACCGACACTATTGCAAATAGATGTCATAGGGAGGTGTCACCCAAATCTCATCCAACCAAATTCCAACCCAAAACCAATTCTACCTGAGAAATTTCTTTGTGTTGTTTTCAGATCTCTCGTGTTTTGTTACAAGATTTATTAAAATTCACCAAACAATTTTGATAAGCAAAATTAATTTTGGAAATGTTTGCCGTATCAATTAAAATAACTTTTCACCTCAGCTGGTGCCATCTATCTATGGTGGCGCCATTTCTGTACCAACAAACGGGCTGAGGGTTGTCAAATTATATATCATGACTGGCGCGAAAATATTTTTAAATTTTGCATTTTATTATTGGGAAAATATGCCTTAAATTTGAATTATAATTTAAAAATGCATCATAAAATATAACAAACTTAATAAAGTTAAATTAAATTTCCAATTTACTCATAACTTGAAAATGGAATTTTTTTTTTCGAGAGACGCCCTGTGAAATTGGCCATTATTTTGGGCAAAAACCTTCCAGGTAGATTTCCAATCCAGGCCAAAATCACTAGAGATATCCAGGACACCCGCCATAAAAAAGATCTGTCCTAAAATTAGTTTAAATCACGATTTCATTTTATTAATACCTTTATTTAAAGTACCTCAAGATGAAATCCATGTTTATATATGCTACCGATAAGATCAGTAAAGCCTCGTAGTCAGAACGCTAGAATATTCCTTTCGTCAGAGTATTTCACTTAAATAGAAACACTTGAGCATCAAAGCAAAGCCAAGGTGTTGTATAAAATACTGTGACGAAAGGAATTTTCAGTCGTTCTGAGTACGGGGCTTGAATCAGAGCAGATCTAGGGATAAAGTTTTGACTCATTGAAAATTAGTTTCGCCTGCTCGTTTTTTTATTCTATTTTCTTTTCAATTCTCCAAAAAAAGTCTCTGTCCAAACGGTTCCTTAGATTTTGTTGAGATCTGGCAGCGCTAACGAAATGGTTTTAAATAGAATTTTAACGTGTCACGGTATATCACGATGAGTCACGACGTGATCGTGAGCAAACACAGAGTTTCATGTGTGAGCATTAGACTGCCATATTTTTTGTATACAAAATGTAAGGTCATATGGGCGCCCCTTGATTCGTAAGTTTATGGTGCATATTTAACGTGAAAACAATAAAAAGTTGAAAAGTTCTGTTTTAAGGGGCGCGAAGAGGTTCCAAAGTTTTCGATAAATTTTCCATTTTGGTTCAAAATTGGGAATTATATCTTTCAAAATCGCAATAACTCGACGAATTTTAAAAATTAACGACCCGACGCATTTAGCACAGAATTCATTGTTGTAATTTTGATGTAGCTTAAGGCGTATGGGTAATTTTTAGTTCAAGCTTTGTGGCCTCCGCCCGCCCTTTAAAACTGAAAAGTTTTTTGTTTTATTTTTTGCTTTGAAATTGTGTAATTTATGATATAAAATAAGGGCGTTAAGAGGGCGCCATCTCTAAATTTTCATTTTTGCCTGAAAAAAGGCACCCTACTGAGCATCCGTGATGCGTGCGTGTTTTGTGAGTAAAATCAAACATCGTGCATGCAGTATTCACGAAATTTGTAAAACTTATTTTTCCTGTAGAAAATTTATCTCGATTTTAGAATTTGTTGTAAATTTTACCGTGTCTTCAATATTAAAGAACGCTTTCCATGCAAGTGCTAAACATTCCACCAAGCTTTTCAAATAAAAATATGAGACTATTTTTAAAACAGGGCTGCCTTCACACTGATATCATGTAAATGATACATGAGACATGATAACCTAGTAGGCCTGCATTTGATCATGATTCTACTATAAATTTGACAAACTATTCAAATTTAAAACATAGCAACAAGAAAAATTACTAAACTATCTATCATATGTCATGATAGTGTAATCGCAGCTAAGGAATGAAAGATACATTTCTAAAGTGTTAGAGCAAAAAGGACCTTATTTAATTCATCAATTTTAAAGGAGATCAAGGCTGCAAACCTCTCAAATTCTGCAGAAGGCTCAGTCTGGGGGTTCGAACCAATTGTAAAGACCAAGGTTCGGTTCGCGGACCGGTTCGTGTAACCCCTGAACCCAAGGTTTTGGTTCGAACCTTGGTTCGCTTGAACAAAAAAGAATAGTTTGACTTCCGATTTATTAATTCTACGTTGTTGATGAAATTTATATACCTCTCTATTCATATAACTAATCATAATATTCAATACTTAAGTTATTGTAATTATCAAATCCATTAGCCGAAATTAAAAATTTTTTGTAACTGCCTAGTTTAAGCATTATATCAGCGATAATTGATACATAGAGATGCGTCACTTCGCTTTATCAAACTTGGTACTGATAACGATTGAGTGGCGACGTTGGGTCGTACCAACAAAATACACGCGAAATTGAAATTCTCTCATTTCGCTCTCAGAGAACCCGAGCAGCATTGCGAGTTGAGAGAGGACAGCCGAACGCAGGACAGCGTGGCGGTAAAAAAAAAAACAAAAACAACAAAAGAACAACAAAGATACCTACACGCATATATATGTATGTGTATGTATGTGTCTGCATTTGTTTTCATATTTGTCGTGGTCAGGCTTCGAAGGGATTTTTGATATTTTTCTTCTTTTAGGTCTTGCTTATGAATGTGTGTGTGTGTGCAGCCACATTAAAATGTATGCGCGGAGCACTTGTCATGAAATTCATTGACCTGCCTCAACTTCATTAGTTTTGGCAGTTGTAATGTTCGACATTACATAATTATGTATATATGTAATTGCATAAATATTATTTAGGCTATTTAAAAATGAGCATGATTGTTAAATAAAATATGGGTTATGTTATTGCGTTTATTTGTAATTGCCAAAACTAATGAAGTTGAGGCAGGTCAATGAATTTCATGACAAGTGCTCCGCGCATACATTTTAATGTGGCTGCACACACACACACATTCATAAGCAAGACCTAAAAGAAGAAAAATATCAAAAATCCCTTCGAAGCCTGACCACGACAAATATGAAAACAAATGCAGACACATACATACACATACATATATATGCGTGTAGGTATCTTTGTTGTTCTTTTGTTGTTTTTGTTTTTTTTTTTACCGCCACGCTGTCCTGCGTTCGGCTGTCCTCTCTCAACTCGCAATGCTGCTCGGGTTCTCTGAGAGCGAAATGAGAGAATTTCAATTTCGCGTGTATTTTGTTGGTACGACCCAACGTCGCCACTCAATCGTTATCAGTACCAAGTTTGATAAAGCGAAGTGACGCATCTCCTATGTATCAATTATCGCTGATTATATCTTCCAGGAGCTGTTCATCTATACTAGCTCTTAAATCAGAAAGAACAAACTTAAGTGTTGAAAATGCTCGTTCAACTGATACCTGATTTGCTAAAGTAAAGGCAATATTTTTTAAGTCTTCGTTTTTATGCCCTTTCCAAAATTTTAAAACATTCGTCGATCTACGTACTGTATGTGCTCTTTGACAATTTCCAAAGAAATCTATAACATCATTCACAGCTTTTATATTTGATATTTTTTATTGCTTTCATATGCTACTCATCTTCACAATCAGACGTTGAGTCAGTTGCTTTGCAACTGTTTTTTGTAAACAAAATATGAAATCTCGGGTTTGAGAATACTGCAGCCAATACTGGTACTGAACTCATAGTAGAATAATGTTTGTCAGGGCACTTAGATAGTAATAAAAAATGATTTGCTGAAGATTTTAGAAATCACTTGGTAGTAATTGTGATCTATACCGTCCGTTCAAAGGCCAAGTTGATTCATCATATGGTCAAACAGTTTATTTCATTATCATACTTTATTTTGTCACTACATCAAAAATCATTCACGCTTAGTTAGAAACGCAATCGTTTATAGTAAAATCTCCAGAGATTTCCAATATTTCGCTGGATGTATCGTTGAATAAATTAATTAAATTGGTGAACCGAACCTCATTTTTTGATAAAGTGGTCCGGTTCGGGTTCAGGTTCGAGGAGTCAAAAATATAGAGCGCCTGGTTCATGGTCCGGTTTGCGAACCCCAAAAATATGGAACTGAAACGGTTCTCAGGGGTTTGGTTCCGGACCGGTTTGCAGCCTTGAAGAAGATGCATTTTTATCGTCCGTGATTATTCGTGCATGAATAGTGAGTGACGCGAAACGCTCCAATAATTATGTGCGTGACGTGAAAGAAAATTCGCCCACGCGCACCCATGCGAAATGATAAATCTTGTTTTTGAGATTTCTTAGCTCATTTCACAGTTTTTCAATCTTGTTATAAGGTTGCAAGATTCTCGAAAAAGAGATTTTTAATCTAGATTTTAGATTGATTTTTTTCTCAGTGTAGTACTTTATAAGTGTTGGAAATTGTATCACTCATATACCGAATTGAGCTGATGCAGTTTAATTTCTGGTTCCATAAATCTCATTCTTTTGTACTTTGTTTTATAACTATACCTTCCTCTAGTCCGTATTGCTTTCTTGAAAGTATTAAATTGATTTCTGTTCCTCGTAGGGCAGTTTATTTTTGAGGTTTTGCAGTTGTTCGATTGGATCAAAAATTACAGTTGTAAACCAAATCAGCGGTCGAAGAATCTCTGTAAGCCCTTTAAAGGAACCAGGCCCGTGCGACTTGGCATCTCTGCTATAAAAAGTCGCCTTACTATGTATACAAACAGTCATAGTAGTCATAAACAACGTTTATACGACAGCTATTTGCAAATATAAATAATAATAACTCACACTAATTTGAAAATAACTAACTCAATGTTTATACGCTAAATACCATACGCAAATGAATGTATATTTTAGTGCTGCCTAATTGCCATCAAGCAATTCCATGACCTTATTTTCTTTCATTAGCCCAAGAAGTTCCTTCGTTTCCGACTTGGTCCAATCGCAACGCATGTTGTCAGTTTTAATCTCAAACATTTTCTCTTTCGTTTGCAGTCGATATGAATGTCAATGACAATTTTGCAGTGCTACCATTTAGTTGAAAAAAAAAAAACCACTAAAAAGAGTGGCAACGCCTAGCACTCTATTTGCAATTAATATGCTGTTTACACTGCGGTCGTACGACCTTTTTTGGTATTTTTTGCCTGAGACTGGTCTTCTGGCCATACAAAATTATGGCAGTTGACTTTGAATTTGGGACGGTAGTAGACTCTACGACCAGAAAAAAGCAGTGCTGCCAGACCGAATTTAACACAAAAATGTGGCAGCCTTGTGTAATTTTGATTTCGATAGTTATCGGAATAAGCATCCGCGAGCACTCGAAAAATTCTTTAAATTGGACAGAAGTTGCCTTGGGCACGGCAGTCTTCCAAAAACACACGAAACTTTTATTCAAATGAAAAATACAATAGGTTAGCTAATGATTCATTAAAATGGGAATTATTGTTGTTACATGCAGCCACAAAACTCTTAGAATTGGCTCACATTGCTGGTGGCTAATGTGATGCAGTGCCAGATTTCGGTTTGCCGCCCTGGGTACTCATCGTAGCCGTGGCCGTTGTCACCGCCTTCGGCTTAATCTGGCTGGATTTGGCTGTGGCCTACACCGGCTCATGCTCCTCATCCGACTCGGTGGTCTCACGGATAAGCTGCAGAGGCTTCAACAGGTGGCGTAGATATCACTGGTCTCATTATAGGCATAAACATGATGGCCTACTCCTGCAACGGTTTTAATGTCCACCGTTTTTCTGCCCCGTTGGAATTTAATCATCTCGTTCGAAGAGGAGTCCATCCAATAGCGAAAGCAGTATATGTAAAGTGATGGGTCTATCTCTACGCACATCTTTGTGTGATTGATCATAGGGTGCTTGGTCCAGCAGAAGGATTGATTCATGGTGTGGAATGCGGATTCGCCGGTGGGGTGCTGTGAATAGCATTGATGGTACATTGATACTGTGGCAGCAGATTGATGGCCACGCTCAACTGTGCTGTGTAATTCACGGATTATGGCTTAGATTAGATGACGTTTGCAATTGTTCCCATTCCTTTTAAATGGCGATTTATCAGATTTTCCAAAAGCATTTCATACTCACTAGACAAGCCTTCAATTATATCCATTGTTATTTCCCATTTCAACACCGAAATTCCAATTAAATTTAAAGTTAACAAAAAACAGCTGATTGACGTTTACGACTATTTGCGACTGTTCGCTCAATGTAGGTTGTAGCCCCAGAAAAAGTCGTCCGACCGTAGTGTAAATTCGGTATAAGTTTACTAATCAGTAATGGTTTTCGTGACTTAAGCAGGGCATCCACACACGAATTTGTTGTGCTCGACGAAATGTTCGACATTAGTGGAGGTGTTCGTGTCAGATTTTTGTGTTTGACTTTGTGTTCGCAGAGAATAGAAACGTTTCTATCTTGCATGTGTTTGTGCGAACATATTCGTCAATGGATGGGAAAAAGTGCACGAACATCATTTGTCAAAAATATTTCTAGAGTGAACACGTGCCCAAATGAGCAACGAATTGTGGCTGGAATTTATTGAATGCCCCCAAAATGATGAAATAATGCTTTAAGCTAATTTGTATCGCCATCTGGGCCATGGTTGTGTTAGTTTTCTCTGCACAATAATGTTCGTGAGAAATGTTCGCCTGGTTAGTGGGCAAATGAATTCTTGTTTGACAAATTTGTTTGTCGAACAAATTCGTGTGTGGATGCCCTGCTTTAACAATTCGAATAACGAATTAACTCAGCGTTTATACGCAATAGTTTGTCACTCACAAAATTGTTATTTGAAAATAAGACGTGCGTATAAACGTAGTAATAGACAATCATGCGGTATTTTTCCAAGCTCTTCAAATTCTGAAAGCCATCTGAGTACAGAAATTTCAGAAATTACTATTTTAGGCACATTTGTCCACCTTAGAATGGGGGCAAAAATAAAGTTCGCCGCAAATGCGTTCGCTTATAGCTATTTTATCAATCAGAAGTAGTATTACAAAGTAAGAAATTAAGAGCGAAACGAATTTTGTTTTCGGTCAAGGCAGGCATTTTTATTGACCGGAAGCTTTTTATAACCGTTAATCGTAGAGTAAAAAGTGTATACTAAAGTCGTGCAAATGTATGTAACAGGCAGAAGAAAACATTTCCGACCATATAAAGTATATATATAATATATTCTTGATCAGCATCAACAGCCGAGTCTATATAGCCATGTCCGTCTGTCCGTCCGTCTGTATGAACATCTAGATCTCAGCGACTAAAAGAGCTAGAGCAACCAAATTTGATATCCTTTTGTCTGCATGCAGATCAAGTTTGTTTCAAATTTTTGCCTCGCCCACTCCCGCCCCCACAATAAAAAAGTGTTAAAGATATCGATCTCAGTTTTAAAACTTACATTTATATTTGCAATATCTATAATCCCTCAAATTTTCATAAAGATCGGGTAAAAAATAGCCGAGTTAAGAAAAATGTTGCATACTTTTTGGCTGAGTAACGGGTACATTGAAGTCGGGCAGGACCGACTTTAACTTACGCTCTCGTTTAAACTGTTTTGGTTAACAGGCAAGCAACCTGTTACCGTTTCCCATAATATATCAGCCAACTCTGAAAGAAAGATTCAGAATCCTAATTATGTGGATCTTTTCATATTTTAGATAGCGCACCATATCGTTGTAATTTTAGTTCACATTATTTCCATTCGTATTTTTAGCATCTTTACATCTTACGTATATTGATTTTATAGCAATTTTGAAATCAGTTTGTTTGATAATTTCGTAATTCTCTATTTTGTTTAGCAGCACCAATTGTTAGAGTTCCCACCATTTGATTCTTTTTAGCATTTTAAGCATTTTAAATATGCAATGTAGCGATATAAGTACAACAATTGGCATTTAAATGCATTTTCAATTAATTTAATTTTGATTTTACATTTTCTTTTTCATTTGCTAATTAATATTCTCGTTTCTTTTTTTTTAATATGTGCGCTGAACAAAAAAAAACCAATTCTGTCCACCACCCCACCGTGTATACATCTATGTGTGTGTGTGTGTGTGTGTGCATAATCATCATCATCATTATGTCAAATCCAATATCCAAAAACCAACCCAACCAACCACAAACACCCACACACGCACACTTGCCCACCCACTTACCATCAAACCACAAAGGAGCCGCAAACTGAACTCGCAACTCGAGCGGGCTATACAAGAAGCAATGACTGAGTTGGATAACATTTCAGCCCCGTCGACGCCCGCCACCGCAACTGCAATTGCTGGAGCTTCAATAATTACCGGCCCGCAGCAGCAGCAGCCCTCTTCTTCGAACAACAACAAAATAAATGGACTTGTGCGGGGCAAACGCCAGGCCCACAATACAAGTAGTGGATGTGCCAGCACCATGGTGCTAGCTACCAGCACGGCGACCACATTGAGTGGCCTCTTCAATCAACAGCGAGCCAAACCCATACGCATAGCACCCGCTCCACCAGCGGCAGTGACCCCACCAACACCATCCGGCGGCAAGGCAGAGATCTTGAAGCTGGCCAAATGACCAGCACTGTCGACGATGTCGTCGACAGTAACCACAGCAAACTATACGCTCGTTATTGGGCCTAAGTAGACACATATGTATACATAGATGAGCATAGCCGATTAGTTAGAAAGTCGCTTTGGAGTTTGTTGTTTTCTATCCCCTGTCCTACTGCGCCTCCTTCCGCTCTGCTTAGTTGTGGCATTGCCACGCTCTTGAAATAGACAATAAAAATATTGACAACAGCAACAAACGATGTTACAAACAAAAGAAAGAAATGTTCTAACCAACAAGCCAACAAAAGCTTTTGTTGCTTCTGCGCGGAATTCCCACGTTGTTTTGTATTTGTATATAGAGAGAGAACACACCACAAAGCGCTAATAGATTTAATTAATATTATTATCATTTTTTCGATGATGAACAGATCTAAATGTTAAGTATTTATTTATTGCGTGTAAATCTTAGTTGTCCATACGTTTTTTTTTGTTTTCGTTGCAATCTGTAGAATTAACCAATTATTTTTATAGCTAGTTAGACTAAGTCGATGATTAGCCATTAAGTTGAACAAAAAAAGCAAAGCAAATTCAATGCAAAACCACTTAAATTGTTAATTACTTTTTGGGCTTTATTATTAAACAAAATCATAGGACAAATCCATCTTCAAATCAAAAGCAGCTCTTCACAACAAATGTTATTCAAAAGTCAAAACAAAAGAAAACCACAAATTATTTATGTCAAAACGGAAGCAAATAAAGAGAAATTATATTTATAAATTGTTATTATTTATTTAGTTGAAACTATTGTAAAATTATAATTAGAAAACCTAATACAAAATGATATCACACGTAGCAAAACTCCACAAAACAAAACAAAAATAGAAAAGCAAAACAAAATAAATGGTAAATTATTCCCAAAAAAATTTAGTTCGACTTTTATTGGGTTCTTTGGCGAAGGTTAACATAAGACTATAAGGCTAGCCAATGTATTCAGTAAAATATCACAGACCAGATTTTAAGTTCATAGCTTAAATAACTTCTAAGGTAATGCCCTGAAAGATTCTTTAAGCGGTTCTAAACCGGTTCGATACTGGTGCTGATCTACTAAAATATCCATATCACCATACAACAGATCAGATTGCAAGTTCATAGCTTATATAACTTCTGAGATAAGGCTTTGAACCGGTCCAAATCCGGTTTGATTCCGCTCCTGAACCAGTTTAATATTCAACTCCATATTACCAACCTACCGTTTAAATTCCAAGTTCATTTTTTATTTATTTTATTTTAATTGCAGCTTCGTCTAAAAGACACAACTACAATATATTAGAATAAAAAAATGATACAAAATAAGGGGGATAGAAAGGAAAATAAAAAGAGTAAATAGAAGAAATGCCTTCCGATCCGGTGGGGGTAATTTATTTTGTCGTTATGACCAGCTACGCCCCTGCTCGTAGCGTTGGTGATCGGAAGGAATTTCCTAGAAAAACTAGAAACTATGCAAGTGCAAGATTGTGAAGAATAAAAGACCGCAGGCCTTCGTCGGAAAGGTTATCACTGAGAAGAGGAAAGATATCATTGTAATCCCTACACAGAATGCGAAAAGGACAATTAGATTCATATAAAGTAGAAGCAACAGGAAGCCTTAAGGGAATATAGTTTCGTGTTTGTCTTGAAGGGACATTAAGGTTCACGCGTCCGAGTAGGTACTCAGCGTCAATATTACCCTTTATAAGCTTGTTTCGAAACATTATACCCAACATGGTACGTCTATGCTCAAGTGAAGGTAAGTCTAAAAGCTTAAGCCTGGAAATATAGGGAGGAAGTCTCAACTGTGGGTCCCAACCCAGGTTGCGAAGGACAAACAAAAGGAACTGCTTCTGGACAGATTCGAAACGTTAAAAAGGGTGAGTGCTTGAGGGTTCCAAATACAAGAACCAAACTCCAAAATAGGCCTCACTAGGGATATAAACAAAAGCTTGGTCGTGTAGGGATCATTGAACTCCTTAGACCAACGTTTAATAAAACCTAACAATCCCATGGCTTTATTTACAGAAAGTTCAATGTGAGTGCCAAAAGAAAGTTTATGGTCGAGGGTAATACCCAGATCATGGAAAGATTCAACTTGTTCAAGTTGATAAGAATCCAATAAATAGTTAATCAGAAGAGGGGTTCTACGATAAAAAGTCATAGATTTACACTTGTCCCTGTTCATTTGCAACAAATTGTAAGAGCACCACATAAATATGGAATTCAAATCAACCTGAAGCAAAGCAGAATCGTTGGGCGAGTTGTGACTCAGGAATATCTTTAAGTCATCTGCGTACATCAGCGCACGAGAATGCTTAATTACATTAGGCAGGTCATTAATAAATAACACGAAGAGAAGAGGTCCAAGATGGCTGCCCTGGGGAGCTCCAGAGGTCACAAATACCGGATAAGAAGTGCTACTATTAATGACTACTTTCTGAGTTCTAGACTGGAGATAAGATTTTATCCAATTAAGAAGCCCCAGTGGAAATCCCAGCAGACGCAATTTCAAAATCAGAAGGCAATGAGAGACACTGTCGAAAGCCTTACTAAAATCAGTAAAGATAACATCTGTTTGTTTACTTGTTCATAGCTAAAATATTTTTTGACCCGGTCCATTGGCGAGTATGTTCGTGCCCCAGGGGCTATCGCTGGTTAATTCTGACATAACCAGAGACAAACAAATGCCGATGCCGATACCATGCCAAGCCGATGGCGATTCCATGCCGATACCGAGCCAATGCAGATACCATGCCATTTTCAATACCGATTTCAATATCATTCCGAGGTCGAGCCAATGCCGATACCATGCCGATATCATGCCGAGCCGATGCTGAAGCCATGCCGATACCATGCCGATTCCATGCCGAGCCGATGCTGATCTCTCTAAAATTTGAAAATCTATACATCGCTTGCCTACTTCAAGTACGCTACGTACCGGTTTACCGTAATAAAAATCCAAATACGGAACCGAATACTGAAATAAATAAAAGCCAATACAGATCCTTTTACCGAATGTACACAAGTCAATGTGCGTGCTCTATGTTCAATTGCAATTGTGATTGCTTCTTCTTATATGCCGATGCCGAGCCGATTCCAATACCATGCCGATGCCGATGCCGATACCATGCCGATGCCGAGCCAATGCAGATACTATGCCGATGCCAATGCAGATACTATGCCGATGCCGATACCGTGCCGATGTATGCATAATTAATTAAAATATAATAAATAAAATATAATTATTAAAAATTCCGAACCAACAATTTCGCGAGACATGTTTTGAACTTATTGTACATGCTGCGGAATTCATATCGGATGATTTTAAATAGTTCCTCCCAGAGCTGATCCAACAGCTCGCCCACATTTCTGGAAACACTGGCAAGCCACCAGCAAATTGCTCCAAGCCTGACCACCAAGCGGAGTTTGTGGGCATAGCGAGAGAGCTGCCAATACGCTGGGTTTCTTTATTCAAAATAACAAATCTTACAACATCAGATTTCATCTCTTCAGCACCAAAGGAGTAGTCAGCATATGTATTATATTAGCTGCTACCGGGCTTCATTTGAGGCAAGTTTTTAATTTTCATTGATGGCACTGTTCTCGACTTTCAAGATATGGTTCAGTGGAAAGGCGTTTGTGTCAGTTCTTCTCTACACAAACATATTCTGCTTGCAAGCATTAAGAAGGTGGAATGCTCCGTCCGGATGCTCTAAATAAAGAAGCGTTTATCCGGAACGAGCTTTTCTCAAAACTTGACAGCTTCTAAAATATAAAATAATTACTTCAATAACACTAACTACCACTTGCAAACATCCAAGCGCTACATGGTATGTGCAGGTTCATGCCTTTCCTGGTCAGCAGCTCCTTTATTTTCGGTCTCTGCAACTTCGCAAAAAATAATCGTTCAATTCTTTGGGACAGCTTATTTCAAAGTTAAGAAATGGTACACTAAAAAAATTAATCCATATCAAATCAATTAATCAATCCCAAACGGTAATTAAAACAACGTAATCCCAGATATTCTCGACCCGATCAGAAAAAGGATTGAGTTGATCCGACTTTTTAATCATAAAAAGATCACATTTATCCCGGGGTAATCTTAAAAAAGGTGGAATTAATCAAAAAATCATCATCAAAAGATCATTTTAAGCATGTTCGAGATGGTTTTTGAGATCGATTTGTAACTTTACACTTAAACACTTTCTTATCCCCTAGAAAACTTTTGAATGAGAATGTGATATCGATCGGGTAAGTGGGTACAAAACAAAATCGTATGCTGGGAAGTGCTTGGCAATGCCCGCGCTGCTTAAGAAGCTAAGAAAATCAACATTTATGTGGCCTACTTTTGGGATTAAATTTAAGTTGTCATTTGACACGGCTCCCTAAGGTATGCCAACATTTAAATGTAATCTGTTTAAGGTTATCGCTGACCAAGAGTCTGGTGAATGTATTGAACTAAACACTTTTTGACGGAGTCCATATTTAAAATTGTCTGCGGAGATTAAATCATTTTGGAATGTTAAATGTGAGCATTTTTAATGGCTCAGTAGCAAGTGGCTATCCTTGTGGGAACTGCAGGATCGGCAGCAAATATAAGATGTTGCGTGCACTCCAAGTTCGGCTCCAAGACGAGTTCAATTTAATTTAAATCTGGACAAATTGACATCTATTTTAAGCCAAAAACAATAAAACAGTACATTTCGCTGGAACTCTAATCCCACTATGTAGTTTCTTTTTATCTTTATACAAAATACGATTTCTTTTAAGATTTATTTCAGTTTTTAATAACTTGACAATAATTGTTTTATATATATATATATATATCATCTTATATGCTGATTGATTGGGTTAAATTGCAAATAATGTAATTTATAATTAATATTTATGTAATATTAAACTAACTCACAATCATTTGAATTAAGTATGCAGTAAAGTATATATATATCTATATACTCTTCTCTCTTCTATATGTTGATGGTGGTGTTCATGCTATATTTTAGTTGATTTTTCGATATTCGACAATTACACGAAACTGAACAAACAAACCGACTGGGCGCTAGTTCTACACATTTAAAAAAAGTAACCTAAGAGAATTATGACTCTGGGGCTGCTAATGAATCTACATAAAATGCGCTGCGGTTGCTGTGGTTCTTATAGGATGGTTTAACAATTGCTCTTGACATTTACATTTACATCGTTTTATGCATCGATTCGCGATCTCGACAATTAGAAACTGGTTGCAGTTCCCACTGCAGCGGGCCAAGTTTCTACTCTTAATTTACACTTTGTTGGTTTGTTTTTTACTTTGCAGTCGTTTTTGTGTTAAAACTGTTCACTTTTCCAAACGACATTCACAAGTTCAAGTTCAGGAGGAGGTGTCATAGGTTGGACGCACTCTATATATCTCAATATTATACACGATTTGGTTATCATCACAAAACAAAACACAATTGGATGGGCGGTGGATGGCGGTGTGATGGACAGCAGCATGCGCCAGATATTCAGAAGTGAAACAATGAGGCGGGGGGAATTGTGTGTATAGAAGCTAATATGTATATATGTTTACAAAAGTCAAGTTTTATCGATTTCCAAGTTGTAAGACTTTAGCACTTAAAGTTATAGTTGTTGTATTTATAGTTGCTGCTGTTGCTGTACGATGATGATGATGCTGGGGCAGCAGCACCGTGTCTGTGTTTGTATGGATGTTTGCTTAAAGTTGCCTGTCAACAATAACCAAATCGCTGTAATTCTCATCTGGACAGACTGTGCGAACGCTCGCGGCTGCTGCTGCCCGACGAGAGTGGCTGCTTGCTGCCCATTTCGCCAACACGCTGATGGGGCGGAAGCCGGTCAAAGAACGGATGACGCAGTGCCTCACCTGCAGGGAAATTCATTGAATTACATTTAATCTTAATGGGTTCAATCAGAGCTCTCACCTAACGTAATGCGGGAGGACGGCTCGTACTCCAGCATCTTCTTGATCAGGCTGAAGAGCTCACAGTGATCCTCGCTATCGGTCAGCTGACACAGGAACAACGGTTTGCAGTGATCGCGAACATAGCGCCCCGCACTGGACTTCTCATCCCAATCTAACTTACCATGATAGAAGTACTTGGTTTTGGTTTTGCTGTAAAGAGTGTGATTGCTACAGGTTAAACGATTTCGATGAAGAGAACTGCGCCTTGGGAAATAAAAGCTTGAGCTGCATTGTATTACCGTGCCATGCGATATGGTATTTGTCCCAGGATGCGCTCCATCATGGCCAGATGCTCGCGATTGTCGTGCGTTTGGAAGAGTGTGATGCCCAAATACAGCTCGAACAGAATGCAGCTGCAAGTTAAATGAAAGTCAATTGAGATTCGCTCGCTGGTGCACACTGCTTACCCAATGGACCAAACATCACAGGGCTGAGACCATCCCAGCTCCAGTATGACCTCGGGCGCGCGATAATGTCGCGTTGAGACAATTGTGCTGTGATGCTCGTGATCAAAGGTGGCCGAGCCAAAGTCAATCAGACGCACGTCCGTGTTTTTGACGCGGCGTACTTCGCGGTTCTGAAAGAAGAGTAAACACAGATCATTTCATATTCATTTGGACACAGCCAATCGATGGTTGCTACGTACAATCTTATGATTATAGTGAGCCGTGTAATCCGAATCGACAAATAGTATGTTCTCCGGCTTGAGATCTGTGTGCGTTAAACGATTGTCATGCAGAAATTTCACAGAGTAGCATAATTGATAGGCCATGTGACGCACTTGGTCCAACGAATATGGCTCGTAGTTGTTCTCACGCTGAAAATAGAAAGTAAAGTGACAACATGTAGTGTGTTTGTGAAAAGGATTAAAATTAAAGTTGGGAGCGTGTCATGTTCAACACGACTTGGGGTTCGACACAACACGATACCACTCATATACTTAAATTATTTCTCTGAAGATCTTTGTTTGACATTGAATACATTTTCCAAGCAGAAAGTTCAACAGAGCGCTTAAACCGGGCTATAGTTGGGGAATACTGCAGAAAACCAAATCCATAGTGTCTTAAGAGAATATCTAAACAATTTTATTGTTCAAACGTTAGATCTAAATGTATTTGACCTTTCGTTATCTAGCCCTATTAGGATGCGAGTCTTCAAGAGTCGCCTGAACGTATGAACTATTTAAGTAAATGAACTAATCGAGTGTATTTAGAATGGCTTATAATAAATTGTATGATAAGATGGGAGCGTGGACTTGGAAACTTGAAACTTTGAAATTGTCTTTTCCGGTCCCGAAAGTTTTAAAATGGTCTCTCAAATGTCCCAAATTCCTAATGTTTTTAATTTAACAAAAATCTTTATTTTGTTTCATAGACTTAACATGATTTATGTATATGAAAAATAATTTTAAAAGATATTTCATCTTTATCTGATGAATCTTTTATAAATTCTGGGAATCTTACGCTAGTATTCTTAACAGAAGCCCTATTTTCCTTTTAACCTGGCCCTCCGGGAGGTGCTGTTTGAGCCAATTTTCCATTTACTCAGAATATTCTTTAAACATGACCAAACATAAAAAATAGCTATACGATCAACCAACCTCCTTTGAGGTGTTGTGCTTGTCTTATGTTATGATGAAAATCATAACGTATTGTCCTAGAGAAATGAGTTCAGACTCATGTCCTCCTGTGAACGAGTTTAAAATACTATTAAGCATTGTGAAAACAGTGTCCGTCTTAATTTTACGTGCTGTTTTACAGGCTTTAAACGGAAAGTGGTGACCTAGCGTTAAACATCTTGGTATCATTTGAAAGCTTAAAGCCTTAGCTATCTATCGACAGCTGATCGACATTTGATAACAGCCACAGCAAATCAGGCATTGAAACTAATAGTGTTCCAAATAAAAAGAACGCGATCCAAACTTTAAGAAAATTATGCCATTTTTATGGGAACAATACAAGAAGTAAACGGCACTGAAAGCATTGGTTTGCATAATTCTGATTTGGATTATTTGAGGTATATGACTTACCACACGGAGGCCGACCATCAAATACAGCAGAAGAAAAGTACATTAAAACTCTGGGATATGCCAACAAGCTCAAAAATTGGCTACCGTATACTTTGAAGGAATTTTTATTTTCTAAGGGTCGATTCCTCATCTTCTACATAGAGTTTATGAGTCTTATAAACTTACAAATAGCAGAGTAAATTGTGAACATAGCATCAATCTAGAACAAGAGGAGTCGACCCTTAGCTTCTCAATATCTGCAATTCATTGTTCAATCATACCGAAAACGAACCGTTTTTGAAACTAATCATAAGGGTCTATGGAAAAACAAGTACATCGAGTGTAAACGCTTATGGAGCAAGAGAGAAGAGCCGGATCAGACCACATCAAACCATTGAAACTAGCAGTTCGGATGCGTACTGTCGTAAGCTATCCGAATCGGACAAAACAATTAAAGAGAAGCATCCCGGAATCGGACAAAACAATTAAAGAGAAGTATCCCGGAATCGGACAAATCAATTAAAGAGAAGCATTCCGAATAAGCTGAAGTTTTAGTAGGTTTGCAAAGTCAATAGTTCGGTCAGCTGCTTGCTGTGATAAAAAATGTGCGATTGAAGTCCGAATATTTATTACGAAAATTAAAGGCAAGGGTATGTTATAGCCCATTTCCACTGGCATCATTTCTTATCAATTTCATTTCTTAAAATTTGTCCGATTCTCCATTGACAAATCGTAATTTTTTTGACACGTTGACAAAAACAGCTGCTTTATTTGTTTTAAATAACAGGCGGCACTTTCAAACTCACGTGGTCTTTTTGGAATATTTACCCGTCAGGAAAGCAATTACTCGGAGCGAACGCGTTGCCATCGCCCAGAACTATCAGCAGAAAGCTAAATACACAACTTATTTTGACTAATTTATATTTTAAGCGAAATTACGAATACTTAAGTATAACTTTATTCTTCATCAGTTTTAGAAAATGAAAGGCAAAATGAAGTGTCAAATCGTGTGGAAGAAATGATATCATTTGAAATGTTATCATTTTCTTCATTTCTTGTTATTTCAAGAAATGAAGTTTAATTTCTTTGGTGGAAATAGGCTATTAGGGGGGGAGATTCTCCATGTGCAAAATTTTTTTAATTTTTATAGCTTGGATATTTGAGAATATCGCCCCAAAAGAATTTTTTGAGATTCGAAATACTTTTGAAGATATAGCCTTTTTTGTCGAACAATGTCTTCGCTAAAACGAGTCATTTTTGAGTAAATAAATTTCGAGTAAATAAGAAGAGAAATAAAGCTGAGAAATAACTGCTGGTTCTTGAATTTAAATGGTAACATGTCGTCGCCTCAGATCGATATCGATTACACTGTGCAACACTAAAAAGTTGATAGCGTCGAGACCAACAAATTCTGAAAGGGTATGATGGTAGTACAAAAACCTTACTGGGTTTTGTCTGGTTAGCTGCCGTTTTCTTTTTATTGCACTTTGAAGTTTCCAGCTTCTGATTGGGATTCGCCACAACATACATACCGCGTAAACTATTTGCAATTTCGCTTTAAAGTTTTAAAGGAAATCGTTGCTCTTGGTATGGCTTACAAAACATTCTTAAGTAGCAAGTCAAAAAAATCGCATCTTCATACTCAAAATTACAAAAATGTCTTAAAATCATCATGTTTTCCCCTCATTTTGTACTGTTTTTCAACTTTGTCTTGAAAACTGTAACGAACTTGACTAAGCAATGCAGAAAAAAACGTAGCTTGGACTTCAATAAACAAAAGATTGGAACATATCAACTTCATTCGATTGGTCCTTCGTATAGTTACGGGCCCTTAGGCATGTAGAATTGGAACCAAAACTCGCAAAATGGCAATTTTTGGTACTAATTGGCCGACATAGTCAAAAATTTCGATAATTTTGTATTAAATCAAGAAAATAGTAAGAAAACATCACTTAAAAACTCTAATTAAAAAAATTTAATAATTTTTACTTATTAACCGAAAATGTTCGTTTTTCTTTTTGGGCAAGTTTTGTAATTTTGAGTATGAAGATGTAATTTTTTTGATTTGCTACTTGAAAATGTTTTGTAAGCTTAGCCAACAGCAACAACTTCCTCTAAGACGTCAAAGCGAAATTCCAAATAGTTGACGAGATATAGAATTGTTAGTTCTACTGAAGCTGAAAAGTTTAAAATGCAATAAAAAGAAAACGGCAGCTAATCAGACCAAACCAAGACAGAGATTTTATACTATAATCACACCCTTGCATAATTTTTTGGTCTCGCCGCTATCAACTTTTTTGAGTTAAAAAATGTGTCACGGTGTTATTAATCGATTTTTAATCGATAATTATCGATGGCTATCCTACACAATACTCAGGCTGCGAAACTAGAGCTGCGGCCGCATCTAAAGCAGTGCCGGCCAAATGGAGAGGACAAAAAAGTGTGATTGTGTTGGTGAGCAAGCGTGCTCTCTCCAGACTACAGCCGTTTTACTACCAATTCAATGTTCACCCGATTCACACAATCATTAGTTCGGCTCGCGTTTGCGTAAAAACACGACTGACTTCGGCTCGTGATAGCTATGGCTGGCCGGGTCTGATCTAAAAAAGGCAGAATGGCACGCAGAGCAGAAAGAGCTGCTGCTGAAAATCTTTTTATTTAAGTTGAGCAATATCTGTAAATATCTGTAATATTTTTGGTTAATTTCAAAACAACTTTTTCGGACTGCCAAGCCACTTTTCTCCAGTTCTACTAAACCGAATTTGATGAAACTAAGTGAAACTGACGCAGAATTGTCAACATTCTGGTCTGAACCTCAATCATTGTATTTATTTATTTACAATTTACTTTATTTTTTTATTTATACACTAAACTACAAAAAAAAAGTTTCCAAAATCGAATTTACATTTTTCAATGGCCACCATTTTGTCAAAAAAAAAATCACATTCGAGTTTCAAACCAGAATGACATCTATACTGATTATAACCCTGTTTTTACTTTTCATTTCAGACAACCTGGAGACGAGAAATCATGGCCGCCAGCACTATACCTTTTTTTTTGGACCCCCACTTTGACTGCCAAGAACTTTTTGAACAGCCCTCGTATCGAAGAACAATTTTTTTGTTTACTTTAATCTGTTTGTAACACAATAAAAAAAAAACAAAATTGGAAAAACTCTTTACTCTTGTTTTCAAATAAGATTTTTTTTAAGAAAGGTCCAAAAAAAAAACAACTTTGTTTTGCTTTTG
The DNA here is from genome assembly GCA_037044535.1 of Lordiphosa magnipectinata. Classification (NCBI taxonomy): domain Eukaryota; kingdom Metazoa; phylum Arthropoda; class Insecta; order Diptera; family Drosophilidae; genus Lordiphosa; species Lordiphosa magnipectinata. The sequence goes on from JBAMBO010003983.1 coordinate 302,946, forward strand.
GTACATGGGATATCTTTTATCCGATTTGTTATGTGCTGAAATAGAAAAATCCTAACGAACATGCCAGTGTGTTGGGGAGTAAAAACTAACTTTCTGCAAATTTCTACAAAAAATAATTTTCGCACCAAATTTGGAATCAAAATTGCAAAATTTTTGAGAAAGTGAAAATGGGAGCGCGCCTGTATGTGTATTTCTCGTCGTGTTATTAATGCACGCTTGCTATTTCCAGTTATGTTTGAGCTCAGCCATGCAACGCGTTTCAGTAATAGCGACCCAAATGCCCGTGTTATTTAAATCTGGGATTTAAACAGCTTAATGATTATGAGATGTAAGCACTGAGAAAAAAAGATCTTTGAGTATTACATTAAAAATCCATTAAAATTTGCCATTTGTTCCAATTTGCAATTGATAATCTTCAAAAAAAAAAGAGGTTCGATGTTATTGGGGGCAAAGGTTTTGCTTCGCTCACATAGCGGAGAAAACTTTTTCCAGCAGAATATTCTGAATGATTGAATATTGTCAAAGGCAACGTAGAGACGCCAAAATAATCTACATTTGGTGAGGAACAGGTTTATCTATTTTACCAGAAGTGATTCCAAATCACTTTGCAGCCCTGGTTACAATTCCACCATATAACCTAGGATAACAGCTATATGAGCCAAGTTTAGTTAGATTCTTGTCATGTTGGAAACATTCGACACGCAACCATATCGCATGCTTTTCATGCAAAACTTACCAAAAAATCGAAAACACTTAGTCCCAACATTTCAAAAACTATGCACATGTGACCATGATAATCAAACCAGTCAATCATTTTCACGCACAAGCTGTAAAAAGAGTTTTAGTTTCAGTGATGGCCTGGCGTTAGGAAAAGATTATAAAAACTCACTGATCACCATGCGGATCCTTTTGTGCAATTTTCTCCAAAGCATTTATCTCCAGTTTGGCTGCCTCGCGATACTTTTCCACATTCTTGATTATCTTCAAGGCCAAGCAGTAATCACTGAGAAAAACAAGATGCCAATTAATTAGTTAACGAACACATCCTTTGGCAGAGTTAACTTACCGCCCCATATCTTTGACCTTGACCACACGTCCGAAAGTACCCTCGCCCAGGGTGGCCATAACCTTATCTGAAATTTGGTAAAAAGGAAGGCAAATTGTAGTAGAATCACGATTTTGGAGTTTGATTTTCTTTTCGTTATGGCTAAACCTGTAACTAGTATTCGATGAGAGATTTAAAAGCAAAAGAAACCCAAATATGTGTCGAGTACTAGTCCCGACTCTCAGAGCAAAGTGTACGAAAAATAAGAGTTTTCATTTTCAATATTATTTCGTTAATTGTGTGTGCGAGAGAAAAAGAAGGAAAAAAGTTACAAATTGGGAGTTAGTTTTCGGAAGTTGATGGCAAATGGTGTGAAAATTTCGGATAATCGGGTGTTTTGTACTTTCATGTTGCTACTTAAAGTGTCTAAAGGCACGCGACGCGATTTTGGCTTTGAACTAATTAAGAAATAATAAAGAAAACTGGGAAAGTTCAAACTAAGAAGAGAGTTACATGAATTAGGAGAAGGAGACGGAGGCGGAGGCGGAGGTGGAGGAGGTGGTGGTGTAGAAGAGTGCGACTGTTGGCGTTTGTCTTGATTTTTTTCTTTTTGCTTTGCTTTCTATTATTTTCTAAACATAAATATGGAAAAATTAAAAACAAAAAATTGTCACGAACATCTGTGATGGAGAATGTCTCCGGTGTGGTAAATTAAGTGACCATCAGCATCATCTTGAATGACGGGCTTTGCTGTCTGTTTTGGGCGGAAGTCGATGTGGGAGGAGTTGGAGTTGTTGTTGTCGGGCGATGCGATTGCGGGTGGTGCATTTCCGGCATCCGTTGATAGAGTTGGGCGAGCGAGCGAAACGACGACGAAGGTTTAGCGAGCGAGATTTTGTTTGAGCGTTTTTGGTAGTGGGTTGCAAGGCGTTGTAGTAGTAGTAGGGGGGGCGTGGTTGTTGTTGTTGTTGATGGCAGAGACAGACGTACACATAGGGTGCGTGTGTGCGTGTGTGGTAAAAGTATGTAATTTGAAATAGAGAGAAAAAGAAACAAAAAAGAAAGAGAAAAAGAAAAAAATATATATTTTCAATGGACCGCCGCCGTGTTGATCCCGGGAGAGGTGGATGGATTATCATCAATCGAATCCCACGTTGGCACCATCGCAATCATAATCCGCCATTCATTCATAAGGCCGTACATCAACCACAATCATCAATTCATCATCATCATCATCATCATCAAGTTGTTTGTACATCATCATCAACCCATCATTGTGATTTTCATCATCATATTCAGAAAAAACACGAGAAAAATACGTTTCGTTTGTTCGATAAGAAAATTAGTTCGGACAAATTTTTGAGATTTGTGTTTACAAAAATGGTTAATAAATTGTTTGTAAATAATATAAATATATATAAAAAAAAACATGTACAACAAATTTATCAATATAAAATGGCGAATATATAACGTAGTATTATATATAAGTAGGAAATGCTCCAAAAAGTGGGCAACAAAAAAAAAAACAACAATAAATTAAATGGGCACAAACAATTAGCATTTGCTTACGGTTACTTGGAATATCTTTTTTCTTGTTTTTGTTTTTTTTTTTTTAATGGCAAAAGATAAACTAAGCTCTGGTCTTGGTCAAGTTTTCTTACGTTTCTCAATCATGCACAAAAGCTTGAAAAATTTCTGTGTTAGTTAACATCGTCAATGCTGTTAGCTGTGCTGTAAGTGGTTGGTTGCTGTTGGTGGAATGTCGGAACGGGAGTTAGGGAGAATCAGCGCCAACAAAGCTCTATTCAAAGCAGCCCAGAAACATATGGTGGCTTACAAAGGTCGAGAGTGTCTTTGGAATGCGTGACCTATGGAACAGCGCCGACGAGGTCGCACTCTTCGACAGCAGATAGTGATCCTGCTGCTGCTGCAGATAATGCGACGACAATTCTGGCTGCTGCTGCTGCTGCTGTGAGCGCTGGTACAGGGAGCTGCTTAGGGGCGCAGCATTGGAGCGACGACTGCTGTAGGAATCGTGCAGATAACTCTGCCCCGAGCTGGGCTTGTAGCGTTCAAATTCGCTTAGCACGGCAGCAGTACGGGAGCTGGCGCCCTGATAGCGCAACTGCTGCTGTTGCTGCTGCTGGCGACGAGTGGTATCTGCTGCAGCCAGACGTGCCCCAATGCCGCCAAACGCCAAGGCACCCGAACTGGAGGAGTGCATTAGATTGCCGGGCTTGTATTTGGAGAGGTCATTGTTATTGCGATCTGATTGAAGCAGAAAACGACTTTTGTTGCTGGTGGTGGTGCCGGCGGCTGCTGTTGCTGCTGCTTGTGGTGGTGGTGTCGAGTGGTTAGATAGAGCAGAGGTGCTAGTAGTTGAGGTACTGGTGGTGTTGGGAGGAGTGTTGGCCTTGTCTGTTGTTGTGGTTGTGGTTTTGTGAGTGTCAGTTGTGGTTGTGGTTGTTGTTGCTGTGTGGGTTAGTTGCACACCAGTTTCTGTTTCGGCCTCATCGTCAGAGCTACTACTCTCTGATGCACTGGAGCCACTTGCATTGCTATCATCGCTAGTTACTTTTTTGCTACGCGATTTCTTCTTGGGTACTTCCTTGGGCGGCTCCGCCTCATGCTCCAGTTTTTCCGCCTCTTCAGTCTTCTTAGCCTCTTCTGCGGCTGCTGCTGCTGCAGCTGCGTTTGCTGCCGCCACCTCTTCCTGGCGCTTGACACGCTCTCGCAGCTCACGACGCTGACGCATGCGCTCCTCAAACTTCTTTGCCTCCAGATACTGATTGTCTTCACGCAGCAGCATTAGTATGGCCGCATTATCTTCGGAGGATCGATCATCGGCCAAAATCTCACGCTCTTCGGCTGTCAGTTCAGGCGCCGGTTGCTCCTTACGTCGATGCGCAAATCGACTTCTCGTATTGACTGGACGCTCTGTTGCACAGTCTAGACTATCTGCGGCCAGCAAGCTCTCCATTGTTTTGGTACGTCCGTAGGCTCTGCTTGAACGTCCCGTTGCCTCCTCTTCAACTCCTCTGCGGCCATATCGTTGCGATGGATAGCCTGTGGCTCCGCCCGCCCGCAAGGCATCGTGGTAGTCATAGCGATTGCCATAGTCTAGGGGATAGCTCTCGTCGAGGAGGCGATTGCTGGTTGTGAGGTAGCCGCTGTCATTGGAATCACCCACATAGCGTTCCCTGTGTGCACGAGCCTTGCGATCGGCGGCATTGAAAGAACTTGACGACAGCTTCGATTTGGCCAGCTGATGTGCGGTGGCTGAACGTAATAGACCACTGCTGGGACCATAATCATCTGGTTCAAGCGTCTTATCGCGATCCTCTTCGTGGCGACGTCGTCCGGCCGCTCGCTCAAGGATGTCCGAGTATTTGTTCTCCAGCCGGGAGATGGCCGACTGGGGTTTGCTTGTGGTGGGAGTTTTGTCTTTGTCCAAAATCAGATCGCGACGCTAATGTAAAAGTGCGTCACAAAGAGAAACGAGACGAGTTGAGGGTTAATGAAGAAGGAAAGTGCTTAAGAGCTGCGCTCGTGTGAAACCAACGGTAACGACGACGACGAACTGTTTACGCTCCAGAAGAAGCAGACTGACTTAGACCCATTTAAATGGCCTTTTCGGCAATGGCTAATTATGGTGCTTGGAGCTTTTCATTTCGCGCAGTTTCACTGCGACCCAACTTTCTCCCTGGAGAGGGCGGGGGGAGTGGAGCGAGCGAGTCTGTGTTTTTATTTAGAATATACCTAACGGAATCTAAACAAAATAAAATCCACGACGCGCCGCCGACCTTCAAAGTTTATATATAAAATGCGAGAAAATCAAGAAATCTGTGAATAGGTTTTATATACACACAGAAGAGGGAGCGAGAGAGAGAGGGATGTGTTGGAATCGAAAATAAGCGCACACACGGCAAGATTGAAGATATAGCAGCGAAACAAACATATAGAATCGCTATAAAATGTTCGTTCGTGTGGGCACACCAGATATACATAGATGTTGCCCCAATATATGTGCCATAACTAAGGTTCTCCTTCAGCCCACAAACAGACAGATTTGGGGCATAGACAGGTAAGAACTGGCATAATCATCGTTCCAAAAATGCCCCACAAATGAGTCACCGTTGGTTTGCACACTGCTCGCTCATCTTTCAGATACTAACATCATCCAGGTCACGCCTACCGCCACCCAGGCCACGTATCAGTGGCTTATAGTAACCACCCACAGGACTGAGATGGGTGCGCAATCTGTCCAGCGCATTGGCCGTTGTGGAACTCTTCTGGTAGCGACTTAGGATGGCGGCACTGCTTCCGCTGTTGCTATTGCTGCTGCTAGGCGGATGATAGCTTCCCAGGCCAACGCCTGCATAGTAACGTCTGTGGCGATCGCTCATTGCGTTCTGTTCGCGCTCGCGTTCCGCTTCCGGGTGTCTTCTGTTGGAAGACGACTTCTCCGAACTGCGGCGACGTTTGCTTTGCTTGATTTGCACTTGATTCGTTGAGCTGTTGCCTTTGCTTTTGTTATTGTTATTGTTATTATTGTTGCTGTCATTCGTTGGGGTCTGGGAGCCGCTGCGTCTCTCTTGATTATCCTCGGCTATGGCCGCCGGCGCACTAAATGGGAAAAACAACAAAAATATCTAGTGACGCAGTGTTTGAACTTTTTTTTTGTTTTGGGAGGTAGACTTTGGTTTTCGATTGCCCGAGCCTCGCGACGATCGGACGCGCTGCCACGACACGGACCAGAAATTAACTGAAGAAAATTTTCAGAAAAATCGTGCGACGCGGCCACAAAATATTGAGGAATCGTTTTTATTTTTGTGAAAAGTGTGTGAAAATATTGCGCACTTTGGGTACCAAGGAGAGGCCAAGAGAGACAGAGAGAGAGAGAGAGAGAGAGATGTATAGACGAGTGGGTGGATAGCAGCATCATCTTTTGCCTGGCCATAGCTAGCTGTGGATGCTTCATTAAAATGCATTTCATTTTATAACTTGTAACACTCATTTCATTTCCGTCAGTTAACCAAAAACCGGGAAATGATCGAAAGTCTTGCAAAGCAGCAGCAGAGAAAACCTTGAACTCAACCAAAAGAACAAAGCAAAATAATTTACGTTTTATTTTGAACATTAAAAAGGCAAATTGCAGAAGAAAGAAGTCAAAGTGAAGAGAATAAGCGTGCGCATTGAGGAAGCAATCTCAATATTTAACTAAAGAGAGAGATTCACCATGATCAGTAATCATCTGCTCCGCCAGACACTCAGTCAGACTGAGATCTTCTAATAAGGTCTGCGACATAAGTGTTGATATATTCAATTTACTTTACCAATCATTTGATTTTTCTTTAAATTAAGCAATTAACAATTAAAGTTTTAACGGAAAATCTTTAAATTTAATAAAAAAAAAAAAAATTCAAAATAGTCGAAAGTTTTTCAGAGCTCATTAAATAGGTGATACACTTCCATAATTTATATTTTGAACCAGGAATGCAAACCGGTTGGAAATAAGAATAAGTTAGGTTGAGGGGTTTATAGCAGGGACGACGAACCCATACCCATAGCATTCACACCGAATGCTTGCCGAAGTCATGCATCACTGAGTTTCATATTTTTCTGACCTTTTTATTTGGCCGGCCCTGGTTTACAGAGATTTTAAGCCACCCACATCAAATAGAGCATCTTACTCTACTATACTACTACTATATACTATATTTGTACTTTTTGGGATTGGGTGAAGGGAACGGTGAAGTTTGCTCAAGTTTTGCTACAGAAAGAGACTGAACGCATTAACTTTGCAACGCATTTTAGATTAAATTCTGCTTTTATCCAAAAACGGACGACCAAAACTATTGATATTCCGTGTTTTTCGGAGTCTTTCAATAACTGCAGTATTTTAATGTTGACAATGACCGACAATGTCCGTTCATAATATGCAGTAATATCGATTAACTCTTTACGGGGATATATGGACCCAAGACATTTCTATCGGGCATGTTTTCCATTCCACTTCCACACAAACTTTTTGGAAACGGAATTGGATAAGATAAGAAATCTCGCAACCGCGAAACGACAAAGTTGTAGTTGTTGGTCGGCGGAATGAAAAGTAATTGCCAAATTACGCACTCATACGGGTTACTAAATCGAAGCTTCAAAACGAGAAGACTTCTGTATTCTTTGAACATTTCGTGAAATTAGATTTACAGTTAAAGCCCTATAAGCAGTTGTAAAGTTACGAGTTACGAGAAATATTTTACGTCTGTTGAGGTTTGTTTTGCTGACCTGTTCTTAACAGCAAGACTTTGCCTTTAACACAAAACATGGTCTTTTGAATGCACCCAAAAAAAAAAAAGATAAACCTAGTATTAAGGTTAAGGGGTTACATACAGTTAATTGGCTTGAAAATAGCCATTTTTCAATCATTTTTCCTGAGAAGAACTTGAAATTCAATAATGTAAGAATTTGTACACATATTAAGTTAACTTTAAACCGTATTTCAGAAGTTCTAAAATTATTTGTAAAAATTACAAGTTTTAAAGCTGTTACAGCGGATCTTCACAAGCTCTACTCCAGAAAGGTGCTTTGCGGTTACCACGATATCTCTGGACTTGATCATCTAATATTAAAAACTATATGTAAAAGCTGGAAATGAATCGAAGAAATAAGCAATAAACATTTTTTGGACAAAATGGCAGATTTGTTAAAAAAAATAATTCGATTTTTCACACAAATTTTTGCCCTACAAAAATTCGAAAAAAAAATTTTCTTCGGAGAGGAAATGTACATTACGAAAGTAAATTTAAAAAAAAAATAAATCGATTTAAAAAAAAAAATTAACTGGATATTACCCCTTAAGCAGTTCCTTAAGAAAAAATGGCTTACATTCAACTATCAAGGCAATATTATTCCTAAACGACCATAATGTGACCTTAAAGATACATTTTCAGTAACTTTTTTTTTTTTTTTTTGTATAAAAATCACTTTTCACACACCACATACTAAAGTACTACCTTGTACAATCGGCGGGGGGCCAAAGTGCTTTGTTAAAAATATAAGAAAAAAAAACAAACAAAAAATCTACGCCTGCAGTGGGGACTTGAACCCACGACCTCCACGCTCTAAGGCAATGCTCACCGTTTGAGCCACGCTGCGTTTTGCAAGCTACGTTGCGCGTATAGATGGTGGCGGCCAACGTTAAGACGCCATGTCGTAAGAGTTTTATCAACGGAGAACCAGAGTTGAAAAACAAATTTTTTTTAAGTTTTTCAGAAAGAAGAATTTAGTGAACAATTGCTTCCTTGGTTTACTTCTCTTTGTGGATATAAACTGTCAAATTTCGGAGAAATATTTGACTTCACATTTTAAGAAAAAAAAAATTCGTAAAATTTAGGCAATTTTATGCCTAATACCAAGTTAAAAATGACCTAAAAACTTAAGGTAAGGTGCAGAGATATGCAAGAGTGCCTGTTTTCTTGAGTGCATCAATACTAACTTTAAATGCGTATGGGGTGTGACTGACACTCGAGCTTTTGCACACTCGTTTTGTTATTGGAATGTTTGCGAATGAGTGTCTGCTTGATCGTCTGTTAAAGTGGTTGTTTCTCCTTTGAGCGGCCTCGCATGTTGATTTTGTCTTCGATGGCCACTTACACACACACACACATCACAAACACAAGTAAAGCACGGGTTTGCATAACTTTTATTGCTCTCGCTTTCTTCTCTCTTCTTTGCAAAAGCAAACGGTAAACGTTAAGTTGTTGTTATCTCAAGAGAGAGAGACAAATAAAAAAGAGCGTTACAAAAATTTTGTTGGGGTGATTCAACCAATACACTCTCTTTGCTTGTGCAAGTAAAAAATATGAGTCGCACGAGTAGCGCGGGTATAATTGGCACTCGGTACCCGAAGGACAAATATGCCATGAGTGTTTTAAACACTGCATACATTTTTTGCAGTCATTTGAGGCACTCCAGTGAGAAAAATATCAAGTACGAAGGCAGTGGCAGTGCACTCGTGCAGATCTCTGGTAGGGTGGCCACCTAAAGCTAGGATAAGCTGTCTTTGGCGCCATTGGCCCAGTTACCATGAATTTTAGGTTATTTTCGGTAGATTTTCAGCATTTTTTTTTTTTTTTTTTTGATGTATGAAGATACAGAACAGATTTTTTTAGCGCCTTTTATTGGTTTACACTTATTTGGATGGTGCTAAATTTTTGAAAACCATTTACGTTGGGTACTATTAAAAAAAACGTATAAGTTTGTAAAAAAAAAAGAGAGAAGTTCTAAGATTTTATATGGACGGGTGCAAGTTTTAGAAAAACATTTTTAAGTTTTCAAAAAGAGGCAGACTACTGAAAGTGTAGTGGTCCTGAACCGCATTGGTTCTGAGAGATTCAGTGTTAGACCCATTAGCAGTCATACTAGAGTTCGCGGTTTCTTCAGCATTTGAATTGTTTGATAAAATTAATTTTAAAAAACATCAAAGATCCTTTGTATCACCTTTTTATTTTACGAAAAACTTTTGTTTAGTTTAAAGAAATTTACGATGTTAAAATGATAAATTATTTTCCACCTACTTATTTCGCAGACCTTAATAATAATTTTAAGATAATTTGTTGAGAGCTTTTGAGTAAGCTTTTTGCAAGGAACTTTCTCGCTTAAAATCGAAATAGTTTGATTTTGATATTGATTCGAATCATAATCGAAGCTTTTTGACAGCTACCTTTGACCACTTTCGCCACACTAAATGGGCAATTACACTGACTCAGGGGGAAAAACAGCATCATCCACTTTAAGTCGCTCTACATGTGATTTACTATGGTTAATAATCATAAAGATTAATCAAAATACTCAAAGCGTAAATGTACGCGTATTTCATACACATTTCGCACACTGGAAGTTGGCAATTCACAAACGCACTCGAGATGTGTTTTTACATAATTGGCCTTCTCCTCTAAGAGAAATGCTAAAAAAATGTAACGCGCGATGCTGTTGAAAGGAGCGAGGCAACTGCCACTAAACTAAACTCGTAATTACGCGTTGACCACTTTTTAATTAAATAAAATGAAAATAGAAAAACAAAATAAATGATGATCTCTGAACGCGGCGCGGCGCATCGTGGCAACATTTTGACCGAGTTTTTCGTAAACGAAAAAAGAAAGAAACGCCAAATTAAAAATAAATTATAAATCTTTTGCTTCATTTCTTTTTTGCATCGATTACCGATTGCGATGTTGTTGTTGTTGTTGCTGCTGTTTATTATCAGGTCGTTCGCTCGGATTGCGTCGAAATCGCTGCAGCAAACTGTTGCAGCTCTCGGAGAGCAGCTGTGTAACGCTGGCCGCTGTTGCGCTGCGCATGTAGCGTCGCTGCGGACGCGCCTCAGTCTCAGCTGTTTTCTTAGTATTTTCACCATTTGCATTTGGCAAAATCTTTTCGCTTTTCTCACGATGAAAACGATTCAGAAATGTGGCCATTTTTCAAGAAGGAGATGACGACAATTCCGCCAGCACTTAAGTCGCCTCCTCTGGGTGGGTGGTGGTGTCGTTGTTGTTGTGTGTCGTGGTATCTGGTCTATTTCATTAATTGTACTAATTTCTGGCTTTTTTGGGTGCTGGTTTTGTAGAGAAATGTTTCTGATGGTTACAAAATATCTTAGTATAGACAGAGCGTATTTATGTGTAAAAATAATTGAAATTGTTAGAGATTTGGCAGCTTCGACAGAAATAGACAGAACACACACAACAGGAGCAGCCAGCTAGCCAGCGCTTGCTATCAAAATCAAATTCCATTCAATTTCCGATTCAAATGCACAGATTTCAATTCCTTTTTCCGTTACACGCACTGTGAGCCATTTGATTTCTTCCTTTTTTATGCCATTTGTTGGAAAAAAAAAACACAAACAGAAGCCGAAATCAGCGCAACATTTACGAAAGCGCACGCCACAAATACTAATTATAAAAATTGAAAATATCGCAATGCTGTCGACGACGACGACCAAGACAGAGTTCCCAAAGTAGCTGGCGAGTGTATGCTCAGGGCAGAACAGAACCGAGAACACGGTCCAACCGTACAACCGTACGGGAGAGCTGAGTGTCTGCCACCACCCGTTTTCTATTATTGTTTGCCACTAAACCACAAAAAGCAGCCGTCAAAATAGGTATGAGAGTGTACTCTGCTGTCGGGTTTGGGTTATTAAGAAATGAATGTTCATTATAGGAAATTTTGTGGAATTTTAATTATTTTCTATGTTGATTTTTATAGTAAATTTTTAAGTAAAATTATTTGTCCAAATAGTAAATGCTTGTACTAGAATCCTGTTCTCTTCTGTTATGATCTTTAAGTTCCTTGGTCTCACCTAGGTTATACGAAAACCTGAGCGCTTTGCAGATGTAGCTATTCAATGGGCGTGTTCAGCAGAATAATTGATCCCTGAGCAGGTTTCAGAAAAAAATTATGCATCGAATAGTTTCTGCTGTTGGAGGGAGCAGTATGTCTTTAAAGTAGCGTACTATTTCTTTGATACATGTTCCTGTACCATGATACCTCAAACTAGCTATTATGATGCCGCAGGAGCAAGTTGTTCTGCTGAACACGGCCAATGTTTATCAGTTTCAGCGCTTTGTTCATGTAACTTTCGGAATTTAAACTGAAAAAAGGGAAAATCCCTTTCTGGAACTCGAATTCAATTTCTATTCAATCTCATTCAAATCTGAAACAAAATTTTAAATTCTCGCTCGATTCCGCAGAATTTTATTGTGTCCTAGTATAAACCTTACGTTTTCAATAGCCCTTTTCGTTACTTTTCTTTTTCTTAAACTCCAGTGAAGTATAGAACTTTTCGATATCAAACAAGAATTCTGTTTAAGCCCTCATCGAAGAACAAAATATAAGTTATGAAATCGGTTATTTTTTTTTTCGAAATCACTAACTATGGTAAGAGTATTAAGGTCTCGAGGTGTTCAATTTTAGTTCATTTCGAAAGAGAGGCAGAGAGAAAGAGGGAGCAGAAGCTGAGCATCCTGCTTATTGTTACATATAGTATTTGAGCCAAGTACTTTTTGTTTAGTGTTTTTTAATTGTTATTATTAAAAAGAATTACAAACGAGCAAACAGCAGGCGGTTCAAAAACAGCAAAAAAATAAATAAATTGTTTAAATCTAAAAACTTAAAATAAACAAACATAAATTAAGTGGCCAAATGCTATTTTTAGAAAGAGCCCAAGAAAACACAAAAAAAGTACACAAAAATTGACATTGAATTCTTGCAGTTTTTGTCGAGGTTGTGCAACGGCAAGAGCAGGCAGGCAGGCAGGCAGGCGGAGCGGTAGGGTCTTGTTGGGTGAGGGATTCACACAAATACAGGAAGTATTCATCGAGTTAAAGGCCTTTTGGAGCAAATGAGTCAGTCGGCTATTTTTGGGCAAGTCTAGGCGGCAGCGGGGGGAGCATTTGTGGTTAGTGGGCAACACTTAGAGGCATACGCATATGTTGGGAATAGAATCTACCTCGATGAAATGCAGTCCCAAGGCAGACTTTGACATTTCATTTTGCTGGTGTTGATTTGATTGATTGAATATGACAGAATTGCTTTGTTGTACGGGTTGTTGTTGTTGTGGTTGTTGTTGCTGCTGTTGTTGCTGCTGCTGTTGTTGTTGCGGTTGCTGCGGTTGTTGCGCGAAATACAATTGCGTATTTGTATTTGGATCGTATTGAAGTCCCGCTGCATTGAGAAACTGCTGCGTATGCGGATGCGGTTGCTGCTGCTGCTGCTGCTGGTACTTAACTTGATTTGGCTTGGGATAGGCATACGGATCAAAGGTCGTTAATGGTTTACGCTCTGGCTGTTGCTTAGGCAAATTGTAATAGTTGCGACTCATCATGCCGCCGATTCCAAAATTGGGATGATGATGAAGATGAGGTTGCTGGTGCTGTTGGAACTGCAGGGCTGTTGGTCTCTGTGCCGAGCTAAAGGAAACCGAATGCGTAAGTGGAGCACCAGGTCTTGGACAGCTTAGTTTGGAGCTGTTTGGTGCCTGATAGCCATACATTTGTGGCATCATGCCAGGAGCTAGCTGCTGATGCTGTTGTTGTAGGGGTTGTCCAAATTTGTTCTCCTTGTTGGTGTTCTTTTGCAAGAACATGGCCAATCCGGATTTGGTGGGTTGTTTGGCCACCACATGGGACGAAGAGTAGGACTGCTGTAGTTTATGGGGGTGCTGCTGCTGTTGTTGTTGTTGTTGCTGCATAAAGGGATCACTGGTTCCATTCATGGCCGAACAGGCAAAACTATTCCAATTCAAGAAGGGACGCTTCTGCTGGGGATAGTGTTGCTGTTCCTGTTGTAGCTGCTGCTGCTGTTGTTGCTGCTGATGTTGCTGCTGCTGTTGCAGCAGTCGCTGATATCCAGCCATGGGCAGTTGCGATGTAGAATTGGATTTACCTATGGGATAGCAAATATTTTGCTGCTGCTGCTGTTGCTGCTGCAGTAATGGCATCTGAGGATCGTACAGCTGCACTGGCACTGGAATCTGCGACTCGGTTGCATATTTGCTGGTGCTGTTGCTGCTGCTCGTCGTTGGGGGTTCAACTGGCGCTGCTATTGTTGGCGTCGTCATCGTTTCTTTGTTTTCGCTTGTCAGCGAATGTGACATGTTGTTGTTACTCTTTAGCTTTAGCATGTCGTTTAAGCATTTTTCTAGCTTGTTGTCCACATCTTTTTGGCGCTTTGTGGCTGCTGATGTTGTTGGCATCTCTTCTGCCGCTTTGTTGCTTTGTTCAATTGGTGGTTGTTGCTGAACCTGTGTAGTGGGAGTAGTTGTTGCTGCTGCTGCTGTCGTTGTGGCCGCGGGAGCAATGTGAAATGATGAGGTAAACTTGGATAGTTGCGGCAGATGTGTGGTGCAGCAGTTGGTCACCGTAAAACTGCTCGTACTGATGGTGCTATTACTCTTCTCGGATTTGCGTTCTAGAGAGGCACAATCAGCTGCAGACTCAGCAATTGGCGGCGTGTTGAGGGTACTTGTCTCTGCCGGACGACGAAACAGAGCGGCAGCACAACGAGGTGAGGGCACACACGAACTGCTAGAGCTTTTCATAACTCCAGTGGGTTTAGCAGCCACAGAAGGTTGCTTGAGCTGTGGCGGCGGTGGCTGCTCCTTGCGTGCCTGAGGCATCAGTATGGCCGAGTTGGAAGTGCTGCGACTTAACGAAGGCAGGTTCTTCATATAGCAGGGTATGTGTGTACGACTGGAGGTGCGTGCCAGCTGCCCACCACCATTTGGAACATGTGTCATGGAGACACTTTTGGGCAGGGGATGCTGTTGTTGCTGCTGCTGCTGCTTAACGGGCACCCGACTCACAAAGGAAGTTTGAGTCGTCGTAGGTGACTGCTCATTGCAAATGAGCTTGTACAAATCATCTTTGGTCACGGCCTGCCTGACCTTGAGATCTAGATGCGAGAGTGAGGCATTCTTCTGCAATTTGTGGGCTTGTTGCAATGGCTGTTGCTGTTTTTGCAATTCCTTCTGGGCAGCCTCGGCTACCGTGGGATCAAAGATGGCCAACTTCTTGGCTGTCTTGGCATCCACCTTAAAGGGTTGACCCGCATCACCCAGTTGTGCACCGCAAATCTTCTCATAGTTCCAGAATGTACGCTTGGGGGTTTGTCGCTTTTGTGAGGTATTGAGATTTTCACACCAAAACTCATTCATTAGTTGCTTATTCAGCGAGAGATTTGATCCACTTTGCAGGCTATTCTTCTGGGGAAGCGGACGCAGGGGTGTGGGAGCAGCCAGTGGCATATTAGAGCTGGATATGCTGCGCTGCAATTTGGGCTCAGCCACGCCTGCCTGTGTAAAAATGGAAGGATACGCCAGGCGAGGAGTTGCCCCAGTCGCCCCTCGATTTTGAAAGTTTATGGAGGAGGATTTGGCTAGGCCGAGGCCCGTCTTAGCAGCAGGTGTCACCGACTGCTGGGAATTCGATTTGGCCAGTGGCTGTTGTTGCTGTCGCTTGAGACGATCGTAGAGATCCTCGCACTCTTGGAACTCCTGATGCAACTTGCGATCCAGTTCACTGTAATCGGGCAGGCTTTTTAGATACTTGTTCATCATTTCGATTTCGGCATCGTAGAAATTGGCATCCAGCTTGGCACTGTTGGTGGCAGCCGCCGACTTCTCCTCCAGCTCTTGCTGCTGCTGCAGCAGCTTGTCCAGATCGATTTCGCCGCCAGCAGCTGCCGGCTTGGCATTATGCTTGGGGGCACGACAGGGTACCGGTGGCGGTGGTGAAGAGGATGGCGAGCTGGACGACGAGAGTGATATGCTGGAGGCGGAACTAGAAGCTATGGTGGCCATGAGACGAGATGGCAATGCTGTGGCCGTGGCTCCTGCCGTGGTAATGGTTCCAGTGGCCGCATTGTACGCCAAGGGATGATGTTTGCGTGGCAAAGGAGGCGTTGATTTTGGACTAGACGGAAGCAATGGTCGATTTTTGCGCAGAGCCAGCGGTGAGGAGATGGGCGAGCGAACAGCACACTTGGTCTCGGGTATACTTGAGGACAGCACGGAGGCAAATTGAGGCGAAACGACCTGAAAGAACTGTTGTCCGTTTGCGGGCGGTGGCGTTGGTTTCTGCATGGTTGGCAGAGATTCTTCTTTGGGTTTTAGGTTAGCAGAGCCGACGACACTGGCGACTGGAGAAGTAGTTGCAACTGCGACTTTGCCAACATCTTCACTCATTTAGGCTTTTGGTTTGAATACTTGAAAGAGATAAACTACATACTCGACGCGTCCGAGTGTGTGTGTGTGCTATGTGTGTGTTTCAATGGAACCAAATTCATTGTATGCTTGTGTTGGACTGTTCTCAATTGCTCTTTTTTTTCAGTTGGGCAAAATGCAGAACTGAACAAAAAGGAGGAACTGAGCAACAACAGTTTTACCAAACAACATATTATGCTAACTCGAGGTAAATTCTACAAGATTTTATACAGAACACAGGGAGGAGAGTACACTAGACGAACTGGACACCACAAACGACGATCAATCGGTCGATCACCAACCTGCAGATACTGTTCCGGTATCTTACTGTTCTTCGGCACAATAATCTTTTTAATTATTATAATCTTGTCTCCCTCAATTTTCGTGATGGTTATGGGCACGCCAATTTGTGGACGTTGCGGTTTAAGTGGCACGGGTTGTTTCGGTTGTGGATTGACAGTCCGTATAACCTGCGGTCCGGTGAATATGCCACCTGGATTCGGCTTTCCGGCAGGAGCTGGTTTAGGTTTCGGTTTCTGTGCCGCCACATGCTCCTTGTGATCGCTGCGCACAATGGAGAAGTGATACAGGGGCTTGTCATCGTCTAGAATGCTCTTCTGTGGCACTGTTTTCCTTTCAACTTTTCGTAGTACCACACCTAGCATGGGTGACTCTTTGGGCTTGATGGCAATCGATCCACTGGGATTGGTAACACGCTTAAGGCATACACCCAGATTAGCTCCCACGGGGGGAGGGGTTTTGGTGCGATGCACCATCTTGCCGCTGGGTATCTCACGATAACCATCTTCCTGACAACCCGAACGATGTTCCACTTCGGGCAGGGCCCTGGGGTTAGTATGAAGAGACGGTTCGGGGGCCACCAATGGAGATGGACCTGGAAACATAGAGCTTAGGCTACTTAGGCGCCGATTCATATTGGGTGCTGAGACAGTTTTGGTTAGCGGAAACTTTGGTGCCGCTAGCGTTTGCTCTGCGGCTGATTCATTGATTGCACTGGTGGTGCTACCGCGTCGGCTGGCCGCCTTGCTGCCTGAGCCCGAGGCACTGACACTGTTTGACTCCATACTGCTCATGCTGGAGCTATGCAGACGATTGGGAGCAGCGCTCCTTTCCCGGTTACGGTCAGCGGGTGAGATTGAACGCTCTCGGCTACGATTATGGGAACGAACATCTCTTGCCGCTCGTTGCTGTCGCAGCAGTTCAATGGAATCGGCCAGTTGCGAACCGCTTTTGGCTGGGAAAGACTCTTTGACGGGTACCTGGGGATCGCTGACATTTAACAAATGCATTTCCATGGCATCATCCAAAACACTAGGCAGAGATATGACTCGATCTCGTGTTGGTGCATTTATGTCACTTTGCCGCTGTTTATCCAGCTCCATGACTCGCCTTAGTTGAGCTTCCACTTCGAGTGCAGCTCGTGCCCTCGCCTTGGCCTCAGCAGCGGCTGCCAATCGCCGTTTCTCTTCCTCAATGGCCCTCGCCTCGGCTTCGGCCTGGGCCTGAGCATGAGCCTCTGCTTCAGCGGCGGCTGCTGCTCGCAGATTGACCAACTCGGTGGCCGTCATTTGTTTAATGCTCAGACGACGCTGCTGCCCATTGATAATCAGCTCGATCTGTTGGCTGCCTTCCGGCTGTGATGTTAAATCCGGACATCCTAGAGCGATCAGTTCGCTTAGTTCGTTGGACATTGCACTGGAGAGCAGACTATGTCTCTTTAATTTCTTGGTCACTACCAGAAAAGAATTGTTATCTAATCTTGCACTTGCTGCGATTCCCTCGAATTGCGTTGGGTTCGACTTGCTTGGCGAGACTCGCGCGTCTTCTGTCGTTTGCTATAAAGAAACCTGCCCTGCCCATGTGGGGACCGGATCGTGCGCTCAATGTCAATGTCTCATTGGCATTTTGGCAAATGCATTTCGATTAATTGATCGACAAAAGACTTTTCCTGCCTTTCCGTTGGTTTCATTGACGACCATTTATATATCCGACATATACACCAAATATATATAGAAAAAGATCTGGCGCATATACAAATTACAAATTGTAAACAGCAATGAGCTCATTGATGGCGGCGGTGCCGCCTGCTGTTCCCACAAAATCCCTGACAACACCTTGCCCTATATATTTCATTTGGGCCCTGGAGAGGCGTCCAAAATGACTGACAGTCGGGCCTGTCTGTGATCTCTACAAGCACTTATAAGTGTGATCGGTGGGGGTTGTTGTTAGTTTGGGACTCTTCCTCTCGGCTGTGTTCTGTTCAAAAATTATTTTTTTTATTCTTAACAAATAGACAACGCACGTAAATTGGCGCAGTCCGGCATTATACGTAGTACATAGCAAATACATATGTGGTGTGTGACGCTAGTACCAAGAGATTACAGTGAAACCTGCTCAGTAATGGAAAATTTATCGGAAGTAGTTTAAGCCGTTATGTGAGCAACGATTGAAAAGTAAGCCAGCCGAATGCTAGCTGAAGTCACGTCTTAACGTTTAATGCCAGCACGTTGACGTCCGTTTGTTCGTTGCTACAAATCAATGACTCCTGTGTTTAGGCGCTAGAGATTGAGTTTAGCAGACTTAGGTGCGAAATTTTGTAAAATTGTTTCAATCTTTTTACATTCCTCTCTCGTTGGAGAATCCTGCTCCTTAGTTATATGCATAGTTCTTTATAAAGTTTGATCATTTAGTTTTGTTGCTTCTTTTGCCAACACTTAGTAGTGAATAGGACCAATTTCTCAAAAACCGTTTAAACTTCAGGTTAATTGAACTCCGAAAATTAGGCTTCTAGAGCAGCGATTGTCTAAAAGAGCGAGGACAAAGAGTGAGAGTGTATTGGTGTGCAAAAATAAAGCGACGCAAATCAGCTCTGACCTACTTATTTGACCGCTGGCCAGCGACTGAAAAGCTGTTTGCTCTCTTGGCCACGGCATGCGTTCAGCACGTGTCGGTGTGGCACCTGCAAGCCAGGCGTTACCATCTCTGTGCTAGAGTTAACAAAGTTTAAAGTATTTTGGCTTTCTCAATGTTAAGTTCACCCAATATTGAAACATTGCTATTGCTGCAATGGTTTGACGTAAAACTGTCAAAGCTATTGACCGAATCAGCGGGTATAATTTTTTGCTTGCGATGAATCAAGGTAAATATTCCACCTTGTGGTCCTTGTTAAGTCAAAGAAAACTATTTTGGATAATAAACGGTAAGGCGGTAACTTGGATCCTAAGTCCGAGGCTAGGCAGAAACTTGGAGATCAGTTTACAGCTAAGGCTGGAGTTCATCAACTTAATAAGCGAAAGATTTCGAAAATATAATCTTGCTTCAGCAATTAGGCCGCCGCACACAGACAGCGTAGCGGAGCAGAGTTAGCTGAGCTTATGATTTTTTCATGATTATGATTTGGTGTGCGTGCTCGCTATGTGCTCTATACGTTTGATTACCCAAAGCTACGCTCCATTCAGCTGTCTGTTTGCGGCGTGCCTTACGCTGCCTTTACACTTGTCTTTAAAAAGTAGGTTGTCAAACTTCTCTAAAGAGAATCTCTTAACAAATTGAACCTGTCAAATTGCTTCAAAAAAGCCTACATTTTTCAAATATTTCGAGTTATTTGCTTTGCTATTACACTATCGTCAGAGAGTCTCTTTGGAGATGTATGACAAGAGATAAGTAAAGGAACCGGTCCGAATTTCAGAGGCTAGCAGCCTTGGGCTTGAAAAAGTAGTATTCCGGATAAGAGATTTATTTTCATTTTTAAATACCAATACAATTGAAGTGAAAGTAAGATCGTTCCCTACAGGCGTCTAAACCGCTTAACCGATCTTCACGAAATTTTCACAGTATGTTCTTGCCGATTAGGAAAGAGTCAGAGGCTATATCACAATTCTGTAAGCAGTCTCGAAAGCGGTTAAAAACGGTTTAAAAAGTGGTTTAAAGCCATATCTCAGATGTCATTCAAGCTATAAATTTGAAATCTGGTCTGTAGGTTGGTAAAATGGAGTTGGATATTTTACTGGATCAGGTTCAGAGCCGTATCTTTCAAGTTGTTTAGGTTATGAGCTGTATCTCTGGTCTGTAGGTTCGTAATATGGATTTTATTATTTTACTGGATCACGACCGGTATTGAGCCGGTATCGAACCGGTTAAACATTGGTTAATAGCCATATCTTACAAGATATTTAAGCTCTGAGCTCTTGAAATCTGGTCTGTAGGTTGGTAATTCGAAGTTGGATATTATACTAGATCAGGACCGGAATCGAACTGGATTTGAACCAGCTCAACCGTTTTTAAAGTAGTTCAGAGAAATATTTTAGAAATTATGTGAGCTATGAAGTGGAAATTTGAAGTGTGGGTTAAAATGTTAAAATCAACTTGCAGCCAGTTCAATCTTGTATGTATATAAATTCTCTCATAAGAATCATGTCCACTGACATATACCACTGGGTATACAGCTAGTTTTTAATAAAATTTCTGAAATGTCCAAAAGATCATATTAGTAGTTTTGGGGAAATAAAACTCTAAATTTGTAAACTGTTCCATAGTTGCTCACAATTGACTTAGTTTTGGAAATGCATTATCGAAATGATAAGTTCCGATGAGAGATGCAACTCAATCATATAAATTTTAAATGCAGAAATTGTGTTATTAATTAATTTTTTTCCATTATGTTGGGCCTTGATTTTCCATTATATAGCTTCAACTGGCACGTTCAAGGCATGAGCTTTCACTGTAACACATTTGCCGATCTCTTGAGCTTGTCAAATCCAAATATCACACACACACACACACACACATCAGCGTACACTCCTGATTGTGTGAGAGTTCCGCAGACTGTAGGTAAAATCAACTTTTCCACCCTAGTTGAGACTATTCTCAAATGGCCATGTTTGTGTCTTGATTTTTCGCTATAATTTTGCGCGCACTAAATATAAATGCAAAACATTACAAAAATAACTAAGGAAAACTATAGAACAAGAAGCAGAGCATCAAAGACCAACATGATGATGATGTGGCAGGCAGCCTGCTGATGAATAATCCCCCTTATGTGTATATATATATTATATATATATATATATGTAGAAACGATGTCTATGTGTGCTGCTCCAATTGTAGTTGTTGCTGCCGTGTTGTTAGTTTTTAGTTTTTGTTTTGATTCGCTTGGCCGCTATGGCCTCCTCGTCTATCTGCAAAGTAAGTTCATTTTGTTGCAAATCATCTCCTTCCGAGTCAAGTGCAAAGTTCAGCTTTTCATTTTTGGTTGCGTTTTTACGGCTGCCGCTTGTTGCAAATGATTTTTTAGCCGTCCGTTGGTTTAAATCAATTTAGTCGAAACTGCGGTCAGTGTTGAAATTTGCGTACTTTTTGATGTTTTTCGGCACTTTTGTTGTTGTTGCTTAGATTTTATTTTTAAAACACTTAAATTTTCTTAATCTTGTGGGGCTGATTGCCTGTGATTATGTCACGGCGTGGCATCTAGTGCCTAAACAATGCACTTTTTTGCCTTTTACTTTCCTCGAAGCGAAATGCGTTTTCATAATATATCTACAAGACTTTCCTAACCTAAACAGACACACACACACAGTTGGATAAACAAAATGCGCCCAAGGAAACGCAAAGAGACGAAACTAGAGAGAGTGAGAGGAGGATCAAGTAGTACCGTTCGTTACACGACAACGACACACAACCGACAAACGAAGATTTGAATCTGTTTCTGTTTCAGAATTTGAAAATTTTCAACCAAAAACTGGCAGAAGAGCTGCGAGTAAACTTTCAGCTCGTCGCGTGTATTTTTAATTTTCCACAAGGCGAAAAATGTTTAGAGCAAATGGCAAAAGCAGCTGCGCGCGCAGACCCCCCCATCAGCTGTGCTGAGGCTCATGGACATGCGCAGAGGCCAACAACAGAGAGATTTAGAGAGAGAGAGAGAGCGAGGGAGTAAGGGCCATGCATCCCAGACAACAATTACAAGAAGGCGTCACTCACTGACTCACTAGATAGTCATCATTATGATCAACAAAGTACTCCTCTACAATCCAATTCTCGCCGGCGTATTTATCCACAGGCATATCGCACAGGGCCACCAGGTCAAAGTGATTTCGTTGCCTCTTCAATAGCTGGCAACGTGTGATGGGCTCCTCATCCTCATCGCTATCGCCATCATAATCACCATTTCCATTCGGAGTTGGCGTCTCTTTCGCCTCATGGCGTATAAATTGCTGCTCCAATTGTCGAAAGAACTGAATCTTGGCGACGAAATTCTATGCGCGTTACTCAGCCACTTAATTGGCGGCGAAGTGGGCAACTGACAAAGAAGCTGCCAGCGGTACGGACCGGTCAACAAGTTAATGTCAAATGATCAATTGAACGAAAGCAAGATAATCTAGGACACTACGGTGGAAGGGAGGTAGTAGATAGTGGAGACAGTGAATGGTCTGTATAAAGATCAGCATTAAGATATCTTAATTGAGAGATTCCACAAGTTGATGTAAACTGAAAAGAATTTATTGTTTAAGTGAACGCCTCTGGACTTTGTATACGCTACAATATTACAAGCAGTTTGTAAAATCGGTTTGAAAATGTTTAAAATGCGATTGCGTAGACTTGTTCCAGTGGCAAACATACAACAACATTCTCGACACTTAATTAAACAAAGGACAGCTGATTTGATTGTTTTGAATTGCAATTGTAAGTCAAAGTACCCCTAAACACACGTTGTAGCCGGTTTTTTGAATAAACACACAAATTATATCTAAAAGTAAAGAAAATTTGGAGCTGAACTTTACTAATCACAATATATATTCATCTCTTAGGACTCTCGCACACAGACAGTGAAGAGGAGTAGAGCTAGCTGAGCTTATGAATTTTACATACAAACTGTTCCGTTCAGCTAAGCTGTTGGTGTGCGGGCTCGCAATGTGCTCCGTGCGTTGGATTTTCTAAAGCTGATATGCTACGCTCCGCTCGGCGGGCCTTATGAGAAAATATACACAAAGCGCATGTTAACATTTAGAATATATTGTGAATGTTGTTGAGACATCGTGTCAACAGTCGTGTCACTAAGAAAAACACGACACGTGACTAACTCGAGTCCGATTATGGTTAAGACCAAGAAAATTTAGTGTAAACTACAAAAAAATGTTCGGAACTCCGATTCGCACCAATTTTGAGCTAAATTAGATTGCGTTAGCTATAATAGCAAAGGTGCACAGAATTATATTACGGCCGCGTAGACATCCATTCAAATGAAGACAATATATGTGAAACAACAAGGACCCCAAGAAATAGAAACCCGATTTTTGTTTGTGTGTGTGTGTGTGTGTGTGCTCGTGACTGTTTGATACACACGAAATCATTCGACGCCAAGAACAAATCCTTCTATCGGAGAGAAAGAGGACACATATGAAGTTGTTGTTGCACTATTCGTAGCCATAAGCTATGCGTGAGGGCTATACGGAAATCAACAACGAATGAGCGGTGTGCGCATAGGACACGGGCACCCCTTTCTGAGACTCACTCTACAATTAACGGGTATAAAAATATTTTTCAGATTCAATATGGTGGTCTTTAAGAGGTAGCGTTCCGATTTTTGAAAAAGTCGATTTTAAAAGGTAGAATCGATTTTAAGGAAACGAAAATGTTTCTTCTGAGTTAACGAAATAATTTTTTCAATTATTTTAAATTGATAAAAACACAGAAATGAGGCAATCCGCCAGCTCCACAAAAGCACCCATGGCTCTTCAAATACAAATTCCGATTAGAACTTAAGAACCAGTCCCGCGCCCACACCAACAGAGAGTGCGCGATAGTGCGTGTGGATCACAATCGATCCACTCGATTGCAATTCAAAATTAAGTACAAGTACACTGACAAAGCACAAACACATGTGAGCGATTAGCCGAGCTAGACAACATGCAATACTCGAGGTGAACTGTGCAAACACCAATCGATGCGTGGCGCTCGATAGATAACAAAACAAAGCAGATCACAGGCGACCACAAGTGGCCAAATGGGGGCAGTGTAGTGGCTGGTTGGCTTACAAGATAGTCACTATCGTGATCTGCAAAATACTCGACCACAATCCAATCCTCGAGGTATGGCCTGAAGCGCAACTCTGAGCTTTCATAGAGCAGATCAGTGCAATGATCGTTACGCGGTGGTGCAGGAAACTCACGCATTTTGATGTAACAAGGAATTCGGGCATTCTCAAACTGATCGGCAACCAGCTGGGACTTTTCCAGATAGCGCTTGAAGAACAACATTATGTTAGGTCTAGCGGTAATTTGTCAACTGATTGTAAATAAAAAAAAACATTTGGCAAGCCACCAGGGGATGCATGCATCATGCAATCAAGAGGCGTGGCATTAGAACGCAGCAGTCCGATATCTGTCCGATCTGTAAATGCTTAACTTATCTTTTACCATTTTGTTTGTGTTTTTTTTTTCTTTTTTTTTTTTAAATTTATTTTCTTTTTTTTTCGTTGCCCTACCTAAATTTGTATTCGCTTGAACGTATGTGTGTGTAAATGTAAAATGAAAAGTTTTTACCTTAGCTTGGGATTGACGATTGTTGCGTCCACTGTCACGCTCATCCTTGGGGCGATCGCGATGCCGGCGACGGGAGCTCGAGTGCGAGGTCTCGTCCCTGTAACGGTACTTGTGTTGACGCCTGCTTGAGGCAGGCGATTTGCGATGAGAACGCTTCGAACGTTCCTTGCGTCGGCGGGAAGAGATGCTGTCATCAAATCTGCAAATGGAAAGAGAGAGATGGGGAATATCAATTAAATGTGCTCGGGAATTATTACTTAATGAAGCCACAGATGAATGGCCGTCCTTGGAGCAACGCCCAGCAACTGTCGAATTAAGAGAATTGGACTTGGAGTCGACATGGAAAGCTACTTAACAGCGTTAAGCTGCTCCACGCTTGCCGGCCCCTCGCTGTTGGATTCTTAAGCCAGACCATGGAGACGTGTGTTGGCGAATGAGTTTTTGCGTTACCAATCAAGTTAATCAACTTGCCCGGCTATCTACCCGACCGACTGCCCACCATTAGCGACAACAAATGCCTTTGAGTGTGACATGGCATTAAAGTACATTTCGCTAAGGTGAACCCAGAACTGTGTCAATAACAGAGGCAGTAGCTCATGTTCATGTTAGCGACACGCCTAACTGAGCAGCAATATTGCGTGCGGGCGGCATGAATCAGCTGTTTGCTGATCTTTTCGATAACTGACCTATGTACTGCTACCTCCAAGAAGTCAACCATCAGCCGCCTTATGCTAATAAGGCGAACAACAACTCTCATTGAGCTAGACAATGATTACGAAAATTTTTGTCGGTTTGCTGCCCACGTGGCCGCCAAAAAGTGTCTAAATTTGGGCACATAAAAATTATGAGAAACCGAGAACCGATCGCAACGAAGCTGAAAGTGACTTTGACTACACATACACACACAAGCCGCTGCAATTCAAAGCTCTACGCCTGCGCCCACTTCAAAAAGTCAACTTGAACACACGCAGAGCTGCTGAGGCTTAAAACTCTTGGCCAAAGATCTTTGACTGGCGTCTGTCTCCCAGCTAACCTCTTAAGGCCTTACGGTAGTTCATAAAAAAAGTGGAGAGCATACGAGATATTCAATATGTTCTTTAGCATTTGATTAATGACGCGACGCGTGCAAATTGGAACAACTTTTATGGAAAACTTTAATTGGTTATTAATGATTCGTCGATTTTGTATGGGAAGAAACAAATGTTCACACTTACGGCGAGTTGAGGGTGCAGGGGAGAGAACCGGCAACAAAAAGCAAGTTCAATAATAACTTCCCGATTTGGTGGTTATTGTGTAAGGTAATTGGCTTAATATATTTTACTCAAGGTAACTAATTTTGAGCCTGATGAAAACCGGAATAATAAACCAAGAGAACCCAGAGAGTGTTTGGCGGAATCAGTTTAACTTGTTACTGGGCTATCAGGTCAAACAGAGGGTGAGATTGAAGGCTACTATTACAGGGAACTTTAATAAGATAAATATGTTCAAATAGATATTTTTTAGTCTCCATCGATATACATAATTGAAAAGGACTCGGGTCCCGAAATTAACAGATGGACCAAAATTCAAGACGATCAAAATCTTTCGGACTGGTTTCATAATAATAAGAAGAATATTTGCAATAATTAGCCCAAGCTCCAACTGAACTTGCTTTATATGGAAAAGGTCTCAAAAGATTACTTTAAATCAGGGGCCGGCAAAACACACATGCTCGTTTTGGCGTTGCGTGCGTGTGTTTAACAACGCGAGAGCGCGCTCATTTAGCATTTCTGTGTTGTTGCAAAAGAGATCAGTATAAGCATGTATACTGTCGGTGTGTCGACGTCGCTGCCGCAGAGCCTTGTTCAATACACTGGAGACTGAGACGTGCCGGACTCTGCTTTAAATCAAAACAATGTGAGCAGAGACGTCGCACAGTGGCCGGTTTGGCCGATTTAGCGTTGCAAAAATCAAAAATTTATGGTCGATTTTTTTGACCGAATAAATTTAATTTTATAAAGGGAACTCCAACTAGCCCAAAAAAACTTGGTTTTTACATAATTATTTTGGTTTTTACAGTAGTTCAAAGTAGAAAAATTTTTCAAACTCATAAATTTTGTTTTTTTTTTGGTTTCAAATCTCACGTTTGGGAACTTATAAAAACCAAACGGAAATTCCGATTGGAGTCTGGTTTTTTGTTTTTTAAAGATGCTTCAATTCTTAAGAAAAATGAATTACAAAATGTAATTTTCTTTTGAAAATTAGGTGAGTTATTGGCGTT
The DNA here is from genome assembly GCA_037044535.1 of Lordiphosa magnipectinata. NCBI lineage: Eukaryota > Metazoa > Arthropoda > Insecta > Diptera > Drosophilidae > Lordiphosa > Lordiphosa magnipectinata. Next base: position 329,570 of record JBAMBO010003983.1, read on the forward strand.
TTACTGAAGTACTACTTTTGCACCAACTTTGACGGACTGTAAAAAGTGCATCCACGCGTGTTTACGCTTCTAGACTGAACATTTTTGTAAAATACATATTTTTAAATAGAATAGAAAAATATGGGCGTGCGCAACTTTGCGCATTGCGAGTATGAGCGACTTGATCATATCAATATGCATGATTAATCTATGTATTGATATGAAATGAAAGCAAGTTTCCTTGTGCACGAGATTCGGGCCGGTTTCTCGTTGCAAAAATCGCAACTTTTGAACGAAGAGAAATATTTGAAAAATTCCTAAGGGAAGGTGATAGAGAATTGTTGTAGCTTTAAAATGAGCTCATTGTAGGTCAACAGGGTGACTCAGGATCGGTTGTCAAAGAGCAAAGATTAATACCCTAAAACGGTTGTAAGAAATAGGCAAAATATTTTAACTTTTTTGAAAACGATTTATTAAAAATGTAGTTGTAAAACTACTTAAAATGATCGGGATTATTTGTGATTACTAAAAAATAATGAAAAACAATTAAAAGTAGTCAAAAAGTAATCCGATTACTTTTAAAGATTGTTTTCAAAAAATTGTATATTCAACCTGTAAATAAACACTTAATATATGTAGTTTATGAGTTATGCATACAGCGCTCTACGCCACAAATACACAATTTTTTGAAAATAATCAAAAGTTATCTTTAAAAGTAATCGGATTCTTTTTTAACTACTTTTGATTATTTTTTAGAAATCGCCAATAATCCCCGATTATTTTTTGATTATTTATAATTGTAATCAATTAGTAATCATACATTTTTTTCCAGCGAATCATACAGGGTGGTCCATCTAGTGTTTGGAATTTGAACTATTCAAAATGTGACTTTAAAAACGTCAAATGTCATTCGGAAAGTGACTAATATTTAGTAAAAACTTTAATATTTACGAAATGGATCGCTATTTGCTTGAAGAAAGTTGGGAAATATTAAAAACATATTTCCAAAGTGGTGAGTCCTCGACTCAAACTGTGCGAAATTTGAAAAAAACATTTAACAAAAAAAAAATGTTCCGAAAACTGAATTTGTGGATCATAAATGTTCAACCATTGACAAATATCGAGCCTTTTTTTATAGCAAAATTAAATTCCAATTTTTAAATGGATATTGGTACAAAAATCTGATAGTGACGAAAAGTTTCAAACATTAAAAGGATTTACTATGATTATAAAAAATTAGCTGTGGCATGTTGCCGTTAGCCAAATGTAGGTGACATTTTCCTAAATTCCGATCTCTGGTAACATGTATCCATAGTCCATTAAGAAATCGCGTCGATACTGCAGGCACTCTCTAAGATAGGAAGTGAGCGAACGCCAATTACTTCCATTAAAGAGCTTGTGCATTTCCTGGTCGATCAGAGTATCTCATTCCCAGTATAGAACTCTGAGTTCCTTCAGAATTGGACAGCGAGAAATGAAGTGGGCGGTGTCTGCTCTCTCTCCGGTGTTGCAGAGAGTGCAATGACTGGGTTTTGAGATATGTGGCATATACTTTAGGTTGAGCACTTCCGTTCTCATTCGAAAAATTACTGATATTGTAACTTTATTAGGCGAACTCACGCACTGACGCCACTCGTTGGTGGAATTATGCTTTTACATAGAAAACTGGTGGCGTTTGCGTTGACAACAAAAAAAGTAAATATTATTAACCTACAGACCAGATTTCAAAATCATATCTTCAATAACTTCTGAGGTATGGCTGTGATCTTACGGTGAAAATGCCCAAATTTGATCGAACCTATTTAAAATCATGGTATATTATTTCTTAGCTTTAAAAAAAATGTATTCCTAACAATTCTACGAAGATATACAATTTCCCAAACATGTAGTGGAAATGACAAAGTTTTCTTCTGGTATGCAAAAATAATACAGAAGTCTAGTCATTTGTATTGCAACAACATCAATTGCATACTTATGGGCAGGACAAAAACCTCGACTCAAACATTTAACAAAACAAATGTTCCGAAAACTCAATTTGTGGATCAATTCGTGAAGCAAGTTCGTGAAAATTGCGTTTTTTTCTGGATAAACCAACCCGTGTACGTACTCGTCCGGTGCGCTCGACCGAAAACATTGCTGTGCGTGAACAACCGTCCATGGTCGAGCTTTGATATGATAGGAGCAGTAATTATGCATTATTGAGAATACGTTCGAAAGTACAGTATTGGGATCGAGTCTAAACCGTGAGTGCAGATTCACGTTTGTAAAATATGTAAAATTTTGTGGTACATACAATTATGACCAGTTCCAAAGATAATCTAATTTATTTGATATTATGACATTAAATTGGTATATTGATAAGATAAAGGCACAAATATTTATGTAGCTACATTGATTTGAAGGTTCACTTTAATTTTATACATATGTTTGTTTATATAGAAGGCCCAACCCATTTCTGTGGCTATTATTGTATAAACATAATTTGCATCACTCAAGAATTCCTAGAACCTTGACCGATTCCAATATTTAATTAAGGTTCTTCTTTTATTATCTAGCAAAACTTCCCCTTCGCGGAATGAATAAACACTTTTTCTTGACCAACTTCCTTAATGGCTAGTTGGCTGGCTGACTTGCAATTCCCCCCGTACCAAGCAAACAGCTAATAAAAAGCTTAACAAATTGTCAAGTCAAACAGTTGAAGCCAAAAAAAAAAAGTTCTCCTAATGCAACATATACCTTTTGGCGAGTAGAACATATGAAAAAAGTTTCGGTTAGCCATTCGCGCCTGTGCTATTGAGTTATGAAATTAATCATTTGTGAGAAACCAGTTTGCCGCTTGATTTACATAGAGCACTGCCGCCGCCGTAGCAGCTGAGACACTTTAAACCCACCAGAGTTGTCGACAAACATTTGCTGCGGCTCGACAGTTTTTTTTTTATTTTCTTTATTTTTTTGTATTGACCCTGAAAATGCCATAAATACATTAAGCAAAAGCGTAAAACACATATGCGATGTACGCTCTTCTTCACCCCTCACCTCACCACATGAAGTAAACACATAAATATGACTAAACAAATATAATAAAAAAAAAAGCGTTAACAATTGGATTCAAATTTTCGATTCCATTGAACTGCAGACGGTATGCGTCATTATGGGTTTATGGGTCTTGCGAAAAAAACCCAAGAAAATGTGAAGGATGGCTTTGCATTCCGATGAACTGTTGAATTATGCGGATATTATTTTTAAGGGTATCAGTTTATCAGACAGTGGCCTATTGATTAATTTATAACGGTTCGTGTGAAAAAGCAATGCTTTCGGGAACCATTTAGTTTATTAGAGAGCATTTGGACGGACCAAAAAACCAATTCTTATTGAGTGCCCGAAACTAAAATGAATTGATAAGTTTATTCGGGATTTCATTTCAAGTATCGTTCTGTAAGTAATAACAGTTGACTGCAAACAAAAAATACACATTGGCCTTGTTCACCAGCGTACATCAAACATCAAAAATCATACATCAAACATCATCCATTAAAAAAAAAGTTGATTGGCTTATGCTGAACGACTTTGATGGAATTTGTAGTAAAAAATAGTATGCTCGAAAGTTATCGTTTTAATTTTAAATTACAGTTTGAATTTTTCTGTTTTTTTTTCATCCATCATAATTGCACATCACATTCGTTCACCACAACAATCGAACTAGATCCATCGATTTGTGCTGGTGAACACGGCCATTGAGAAATGGTAATTGTAAACAACGCTAACAGGGAAACCCAATAAGATCTTAATATAAAATCTGATTTTCCAGCTTAACGATATATAGGCCTGTTCCATGATACAATAACTACAGTCGGACTTTTTCGCTGACCAAAAGTTGTAATCTGGTATGTATCGAACCGACATGGTCGCCTTCGAAAAAACACTTTCGTATTCGCCACCTTGTAGTTATTGTATCATGGGCCTGTTCCCGTTTTCGATTTCGAACAAATCATGTGGAATAGGAATTGTTAATTGTGTCAGCTATCAACTTTAGATTTTCGCATATCTTTATTCTACACTTCTCACTCAAAACGTTTAGCCGAAATGTTTAATCGTAGCAAATACTATTTCGTTTGTTTGTTTGTTTATTATCCATGCTACAATTACATGGAGACTTATGTTTATGGCACTAATCATAGGTTGATATCGATTTGAAAACAATACAAAAATATACTAAATTAAACTAAGGATAAATTATATAAACAAGCAATAATTACATTAGAAAATTAAAAAGAGGAATGATTATATTTGTGCTATTGTTTGAGATGGTGTTCCAAACTTTTCTTAAATAGTGGTGCGCTTTTTATAGTTTTAAAATTGTTTGGTAACGGATTCCAAAGGCGAATAGCAAATGGGAAATAATGAAAGTCTGAGGAGGCGAGTTCAGTTTTAGGGCAGATTAGATTTTTAGTTCGTTGAGACGCAGCAAAAAGTAGTATCTTATAAAGATATGAAGGCTCTGAAGTGTTAATTATTTTGTTCAGGAAAATGAGAGCTCTCAAGAAAATTCACGAGATTAACGGAATGTCCAAAATTTTCTCTGCAAATTCGGATATGTGATCCGATCATTTTTTGTTGTAGACATACCTAGCTACGTTGTTGAAAGCAACATTAAGTTTAGATATAGACTTTGCACTACAACTACCGAACACTTCCACACCGTATAAAAGCGAAGGTACTATGTATGTTTTTGCAACCAGTTGTTTAATATGTGTTGGTATGAAACTTTTCGTTAGATTTAACTGCCGGATAAAGAAGTATGTTTTGCCAATTGCTTTGTTTATGTGATCATCCCATTTTTTTTTTAAATTTAAATCTAAAATGGGCTTTTTAATTGAAAGAGATCTGCGTTTGCGAAGTTGGATACTGAGGGAATAACATACATTGGAGACATTCATTATCGTCTTCAAAAAATATGACTATTGAACGTTTGACGGCAAGCCTTTAAGCAGATGATCTTACGGCGGCCACCTTCTAATTTTTAGTCTTGGCAACTTTAAGGGTGACAGCAAAAAGTTCCGAGTAAGATTGTGCCTAAGAATGTCAATTTTTTTAATCAAAGTGGCCAATTGGATTTGGTGACCCTTGAAGTAGTCAGTTCGGACACGTGTTCGTCGCGTGTGTCCCGAGCTTCCAGAGGATGCTGACACTGTTCTGGATGTGGAGTTGAATCTAATATTCCTATTTTGCTTGCTATTTGACGGTGAAGCGCAGAACTGCCAACATGGTAATTGTATTTATAACCGCAGCAGACAAAATAAAATGCTTTAACATTTGTGATGTGAATAAGCTATGGCACGATACACTCAAAGCTGAATTGAGATTGGCCGCCAATTGCATAATTATAGTGTCTGCCGATACATTCTTTTGCTCCATCAACTTTAGTCACCAATTCGTCTACAGTACAGATAAAATCTGGAACCAAGAATTTTTCATTTTTATTTCCAGCTCGATTTTAGTTGCGGAGGATCATTTGGAAATTAGTATCGATACTGTTTTTGAGGTTCTGTGTGAAGAAACATTTAGTTCATTACCTTCACTTGGTTCATCTTTTGTAACTGAATTTACAACTTCTGGTAAGCTGATTATACAATATTTTTCTACGTTCGATTTTTCAAAATAATTCAATTCAAAACGAGTTCTCCCTGTTGAACAAACTGCTTAAGTATCTACATTTGTTCAATTCTTTTTCATAGAGTTTTGTTTTTTGTTTTTTTTTTTTTGCTTGATCCGGCGCCGCACACTTCACTTTGATTAAAGCAGAGGTCTGTATTATATATCTTGTTGTATGAATAATTCTTCAAGTAAATACATAATGAGAAACCGGAATTTTTGACTCATAGAAGCAAGAAGAGGGGGGGAATATATGCAAAGGGTTGTCGCAAGCCTTAAATGACAAAAGAAATGCCGTTACAAATTATTATTAAGTAAATAAAAACAAAATTATGAACAAAGAATGAGTAACTGTCAAAGTATGTTAACAGCCCAAACACACACTGATCGCTGAGCAGCAGCTGCTTGCGGATTATGCAAATCCATTTGGGTGGCGCAAAGCTCAAGCTAAATGAGGGCGCGAGAACAGGAGGGGCATTGGGTTGAGTTTGCCAATTGCAAGGTCATTGGTTGCGTCTGCGCAAACATGGGACAGACAAGCTCAAGCAAAGGCTAGCACTGCAAATAAGTGGGGAAACGCTTTGTGCGTCAGCGGTAGCCGACACAGCTGGCGGTCATGTCAGGTTCAGGCGGCGGCTACTGAGTCAGTTGTCCGTCAGTTGCAGGCAAGAGATCACTCGGTTCAATGAACGTAATGTAATGTATCTCCCTCCCCCTTCCTCCCTCCGCTACCGTCACTAACTCGAATGAGTTGTGAGCCGGCCATTACTGTTAACGAAAACAAACAACAGTTAAGCAAAATCAACAACAACGAGCCAAATAAAATATGCCAAATATCCCCTCCTTCCCCGCCTCCAGCTCACACGCCAACTTGATCAACAAAAAAGGAAGCATTGATTTTGTAGAAGATCTCTCGATATTGTCGCGTTTTTTTTTTTTTTGTACGTAGTCAATCACCTTTTGGCTGGTTTTTATAGGAAGTCAATAAAACACAAAGTTGCATGTGTAAATACGAAAAAAATAAATAATTTAAAATGTTTTTCTTTTTGGCCTGCCTTGCGGCTGTCGGAACTGCTCGAGAATTGTAAACTGAAAAGCTAGGCTTTTATTGTTTAGCCTTAGCTAGATTGTTGTTGTTGCAAATGTTTGCCGTCGGCGGCATCGCATCGTTTATGAACGTATATGGTCTATGGAGGCAGGTCCGGTTTGGCAGATAGATAAATGAACCCGAGTGCTAAACAGAAGCAAATTAAATAAAAATAAAAAAAGCTTAAAGACTTGTGCTCCTTCTCTTAAGTAGACTTAAACCTGCCCCAAAGAGGTATGCGGCTTTTGGCTTGGCAGCTGTTGACATAATTACTGCAAAGATATTTATGTTGAAAGCCGAACAGGGGAATGTCACAGGAAGAGCCAAACGCACTTGAACACTAATTACTTGGACATGTTGGTTAATAATTACTAGGGTAAGGCGATAAAAGAATCTCTTAAAGACCCTCTAAAATGGAATTAAAGCTGTATTTACACATATGGAAAACTCTGATTGGCTAATTCTCATAAATTCAGAACATTTTTAGGCTTCTTATATGAGATATCGGTCAAGTGTAAATGCAGCTTAAGAAAATTTCTTTTTAAATATTAACCAACATTGGAATGGTCTGATTTTTACGTTGATAGTTTAATAATTACATGGTCATAAACTTTAAATGCCTCACTGCTTCTGTCAACTACCAACTGTTAATAAACTTCTGTCAAATTCTGGGCCAGCTCAGTCATTTAGTTTGTGCTCATAAGCAGGCAAACTTGTGAATATCGACAAAATATTTGAACACGTACCGAAAACGTATATCCAAAAAGAACCGATTAAAACTCAAAACTCCAATTGAAACCCATATTTTAAAATAATTAAGACCTGTTAAATGAGTATCGATATTTGTGAATCCGAAATAAACCAAAACATTGCGCCGCTACAGTTGTAGTTCTTAGATTTTGTATTGTTTTTTACTTTAAACAAGGTTTTTCTCAGCTAACATGTTTATAAAATTAAGAATATGTGCTAAAATAATGAAGGTCGATACAGTTCCCAAGTGAGTGTTGAGTTGTTCATGTGAATTGTTCTTTGAGCTGTTCAGTGATATGTTCAGTCTCTCTTGTTCAGTGAATATTTGGAACCATTTCACCGAAATGGATAATTAAAGGGCGAAATATAAATATGGCTTTACCCGGCTGCAATACAACCAGTTGTCCGACAGTACAAAAACATCGAGAACTCTTCCCTTGAGGAAATGGCAAGCAAGTTGGATTTATAAGCCAAAAAAGGATTGCAAGTCAGCAAATAGACCGTCCGCTTGGGGTCTACTGATCTACTGAACCACCGAACAGCTGAAACTAAGCAACAGAACAAACTCAACAGCTGAACAACTAAGCAATTTGAGTGAGTTGACTCACTTTAAAAAAAAGAACCTCAGTAAAATAAACAACCTTTATTCAACACTATTCCCAGCATAGCTAGTAAATAGCTCTCAACCCTTTTTTCAGTTCGCTCTGCTCACGTCACTGACCAAAAAACCAAATATAAAAGGGGCCTGGGCTTCCCGCAACCGAATGTGTTTTGTTATTGCGCTCACTGTTAAGTGGCTGTGGTTGAACCCACAGCACTGATCGGGCTGCCTGCAACCGAATAACAGGCCCAACTCAGTCAATTGGTCTTAAATTGCGTGCTTCTCGAAGACTAAACTCTTAAAATGTTATTTGAAAAGATTGCAGACTCAAGAGTTGCGCCAGAGTTTAACATAAGCAGAGAGAGAGCCTATGCGAGAGAGAACGAGAGAGCGCGTATAGTTCGTCGCATACATTCATATCGTTAGCCGAGCCTTACACACCGATGCAAACATACGAAGAAGACCTTTTGAATTCGGGAATTTGGCCAAACGGTGGGACCGTAAGACCTACGAGGAAAAAAAAAAATGTGTTTCTGTCCTCTCATAACCAAATAGAAGCGTAGTTAAAGGTTGTATCGGTACCTCTTTTCAATGTGGTCGCACGCCTTCTGACAAAGGCAAACGGGGGACCGATTTTTGCGACCTGATTCCCAGTTTTGTTGAAATTTTTTAATTTTAACGGTACAAATGGCAACACTTTCTGGCAGCCATATTGTTTTTTTTCTACCAGCTTTTTTTTGTGGCTACTCCTGATTTATTATCATGACTGGTTACAATTCAAAATGATAAAATTGTATGATAAAACCAGTGTTCGTTAGTGCAATCTTTGCATGCATTTGCCCTTCAATTGGTCGACGCTAACGTCGTTAACGTTTTGAGCCTGCACCCGTACAGAATCCAGCCTGATGATAAATGATCATTGGTCATAGGGACAGAAGTTATTGGAAGAGAACCCCAATTTCGGCCTAACAATATGCTTTGGTGCGTGCTTACACAGTGAATTTTGCATCATGAAGCTCTCTTCGATTTCGTTTTGAAGCATCTTGAAAACTTGCGTGCACATTTACATATTGAAGCAGCTAGACTCGTGAAGTTTTAGTTAAACTCCACCCTGCATCGAATCTATCGGAATGAGGCAAATGGAAACTATCGAAAAGCTTAATGTTCAGCTAGGCCATAAAGCTTTGTCTGCATTTACTACACCTCTGCCCTACAAACAAAACCTTCATGAAGAAAACTTCGTCGTCTAAATGCGGACTAAGTGAAAAGGTGCACATTTGTAAAAAATTTCCCACAAGAGGGGGAATTGGGAAGAATTTTTTTTTGTTTATGAAAACGATGTTTGCGAAGCGATACAGAACGATAATAACCGGATTCTGAAGGTCCAAAAAGAACAATATGTACGTAACTGACATGTGGTTTCAACAGAACTTTCACGATTCTTCGTGAACGTTTTAAGGTGACGTGAAATGGCCAACAAGATGGGGCGATTTGACCACGCTAGTCTTATTCTTGAGTAGTTTTCTTAAATTCCTATAAGTCGCAATCGAGCGATGCCCTTAAAGCAGGGCGCGGGAAAAAATACATGAACATTTTGGCATTGCGTCTGCACAGTAGATAACGACGCGTCTACACCTGCCTTAAAGCAGCCAAGAAGAGAGGACAAAAGACATGACTGTCTTTATCTGAGACACAGTGATGAATGACTTCGGCAAGCCATGGAGCATGATGGAATAAGTATATCATGCCATCATGCCATGGAGAATGAGTATTAGAGAACAAATTTGCGCTGCCTCTCAATTTTGGTGGTGCTATACGATAGCGCCGAAAAAGATACTTTACAGAGACAGTGAGAAGACACAGTGTGTAGAGCGAGACGGAAAAATTCCCAAATGAACAGCTGACCAAATGTATCCAGAGAGCGTAAATGAGAGCGAACAGCTGACTAATTTCTGACAGAAGCGGTGTCGAGTGCGTAATCGTTCAGTCTAGATATTCTAGTCTGTGCGCTATGGGCAAGCATTCGCTGTGAATTCCCGAGTGTGTTCAGCATCGAGGGGGACGCTGTGAGAAGCTGCGTCTGAGCAACGACTGTGCCGATAACCGATAAATATGCTCAAACAGCTATTTGTGTTATTTGAAATTTTGCAGACCGAATTTGGAATCGAAGCAAATAAAATTTAAATCGTACGAATGTGTTCAATTCGCAAATGTGAGTGAAGTCCAAATCACAGCTGCATGCAGAGTAATAACATGTATTTTATTTTTCTGCATCGTTTATTGAATTTTTGTTGAATCGTAATAAGCTCGATTCCATGATATCACGAAATTTTATGTTTACAAAATTGTGAAAAATTTTCCTCATTTCAAATTGGCACATTAAAAGCTGGTGAAAATGTGATAATTGCATTGATAATTGAATTTCTCTATGCCAAGGCAATGTTTATTTTACAAAGTTCCGTCGAATATCATCAAACCCTAACGAGGTTGAAACACTTGGAGCTAAGCTTGCCCAGCTCTCGGCTTCGTTCTTCAAGCCGCACTTAGAATATTAAAAGCTTTCAAGCCGGCGCTTGGGTTACCTAATGAGCCGGACTATTCGGTCGCCATAAGTAGGGGCGGCATGCTTGACCAAATTTGGCAGAGAGATCTTGAGGCATAATGTAGCGGCACAACGCCAACAATAAGAACAACAATATTAATAAGGAGACGAGTTTTTATTAAAAATGAAGTGCGGACAGAACGCTTAGTCAGCTAAAAGAGTCAGAACACTTCAATATCAGGCTCCAGTTTCCGCGAGCGGACAATACTCACTCTAAGAGATGGGCGTGAGACGCGTGAGTAAGAGCAACAAATTTCAAACAGTTTTTCAAATGAAACGTTTGAACCAGCAACACACAGCTTGGCTTAAGATAAACAATTGGAATGAAATAAAATAAATCTGCATTGAAGGGCCAGTGAAGTTTTTTATAAAAGTAAATTGGTCGAGTTTTGATGTGACACTTATGACATGGTTTAATAGAAAAATGATTTATAAAATTAACTTGCACAGTATTTGTTTAGGTTGTTAGTATGGAGTTAGATATTTTATCGGATCGAGTCCAGTTCCGAACCAGTTTTAAACCGTTTTTAAGTGATAACTTTAAATTTAATATAATGTTTCAAATGATCAGCTTAAAAATGAAAACCAGTTTCAAACTAGATCGGAACTGGTATCCAATCCAAGGCATTTTAGAATTTTATTAAAAATTCAATTTACGCTAGTGACGACAGTTTTGTACTTAAGCCCCCCCATCTCTACTTACTTATACTCACACGTCGTGGACCCCAAGAGCTCGGACCGACGACGCTGCTGTTGATGTTTATTGTTCTTGTTCTTGTTATGATTATTATTATTGCTATCCGCGGTGGATGGCAACAGCACACGATCGGGATAAAGCGGCTTTGGGGCCCACGAAGCTGCTGCAACATAGATGTCCGTCCTGGGTGTGGGCGGCGGTTCAGGTGTGCCAGCTGCATAGCTGTAGTAACCATCCTCAGGCTCATCCACCACTGAGAGACGATGTTTCGTTTTGGTATTATCATCACTATAGAGATACTCGTGCATGGAGCGGCGAGCACTCTTGCGTCGCTGCTGGGCCTGGGTTAGTTGACTAGTTTGCGGCAAGAGTTCACTTTCTTGGGGGGAAGCCCTTATCCAGGAGCTGGCGGGAATAAACTGATGACTAACCACTTTGGAGAAGTCCACATAGAGGGACTCATCGTTGGCAGGCTTGCGTTGGAACTCATCATAATCCTCCTCATCATCATCGTGAGATGTGGTGGGAGCACCCACCGAGCTATAGAAACTATAATTGCTAGAGGATTGCGAGTAGGATCGATTCCGTCCATAGAACTCCTCTTCAAAGGGCAAGCCCTTTGGAAATTTGTTGGAAAAAGCCTTTTTCAAGCGTGGCGAATCGTGTGAATCGCTAGAGCCAGTCGAGGACTCTCCTCCAGCATGACGCTGCTTTAAACTCAACTTGGGCGTGGCGGGCAACTGCCTACGCTGAGCCAGAGGAGTGGCTCCTGCTGCGAGATCATTGTTTGGCTTACGAGCTGTGGGCGGCAACGGAGCCGGATAATTCTTAATGGAACGTTGAGCGGGGCAATTCTCCTTGCTGGTTTTGCCAGTTTGATAGGTGCGTTTCTGTGAGGAATTAACATTTGAGGGTGGTTGATACTGTTTGCGGGCAGTGTTCGGCGTGGCCGCTGCAGCTGCTGCGGGGGGAGCAGGAGCTCGGGCTTTAGCATGGCCAGGTCTAGTGGTTGAGCAGGTTGTCTCTATGCGTCGTATGAGCTTGGGTGTCAAAGGTTTGACACTGGCATTTCCCCTGGGACGTGATTGCTGCGGAGGATGCTGTTCCTGTATTTTATGGCGATTGCTGCTGCAGTAGCTGCTCCGCCAAGGCTGCTGACGTTGGAACTGACTGCCCAATCCCACACCCGGCTGATTAATTGAGGATGTCGAAGAAGCCGTCGAAGAGGAGCAAGTGATTGAAGTGCTGTTGTGGTTGTTATTGTGTCCTCGACTACCTGGCACTGACTTGACCGGAGTTCTGTTGGCTCCATTGCTGCTTAGGGGCTGCTGACTAGGGGTGGCAGTTGGTCCACCTGATGCCCGTGGCACTCGAAAAGAGCTGTAAGGCCGAAAGCCATTTCCGTATTGCTGTCCCATGATGGGCATTTTGTTAACTTTCTTGTTTGATTCGTTAAGTTTAATTCTCGATAATCTTTTGTGTTAGATTTCGGACGTTTGAAATTTAAATGGCGAGGCATTTACTTTAAACGCGTATCGTGTATCACTTATAGATCGTTGGCTGTGTTTTGTGAATCATTCATTAGAATTTTCAGTTTTCAATGCTGGGCACACACACACACTCACGGAGCCGGCCTGTCGTCTGTCTGTCAAGCACACATCCCACCAACTGGGGCCTAGCCTTTTGAATTTCAATAAATTATCGAGCATTTTTCTGCCCGTTTGTAATTAACACGTTCTCATTGGCTTATGAGTGCGAGCCTCGTTGGGTGCATTTATGTGACTTCTCGTTGACCAACTTTTTGGTTGTCAGCAGTTCAAAGGAAAGGCGGGGGCAAAATTGAATAAGCCATGGCAAAAATAACCCTGAACCTTGGCTGCGATTTGGTACCAGCGAAAACATCAACAACCAAATCCAATTGGCAAGTTCATTGATAACCAGTTGAAGGCCTTTATGCAATTTTCCCCCCAACAAGTTGGTAGAAAGTGGACAACAGGTCCTCGCCAAACCAGTTTCCACACGATTTTTACTTTTTTCGGGTCAACCAAAGTGGCTGAGTCAGCTTCCACAACTACTAAACTCTGCGAAATTCAATTAAATGTCTTTTATTTGCTACTCTTCTTTTACACAAAATCAAAAGGTATTAATAAATTTGAGGTCCGAATTTCCTACTTCAATTTGATTCGGGAAAGGGTAAAACCTTTCACCTGTGGAAGTCGCCCTACAAGCATGCTGGTAAAAGCAATGGATAAAATTGTGTAAAGCCCTTGGATCCATTAGTTAAATGTGAGAGATATTCCCGAACACATAACATAAATTTCAATTAATGGCAATCACAATTGTTTTGAAATCCTAAAGTCAAATATAAAATAAATTAGACAGTCTTCGCTTTATTTCTTATATTGCTGCTTTGTAAAGCCATATACGAATGCTGCTGAGCTACAGCTGCCTCGTTTATGGGCTAATCACACTGAGCACATCCATAGCTTTATTTCTTATATTGCTACTTTGTAAAGCCAGATACGAATGCTGCTGATCTACTGCTGCCTCGTTTATAGGCTAATCACAGTGAGCACATCCAACATCATGAGTTGACTTTTTCTAAAAAAATATATATACAATAGAGTATGACATTTTGAAGGTCACGGTCTCACCCCCCAATCTGTTGCTTTTTGGTGTAAAACAAGCGTAATCAGTGGTAAATGTAAAAGAAAAATTGAATTATTTCGGCTTGCGGACGTACTAAAATATTAGACTCTCCCGTCAGTTCAGCTTTCAGCCCCATGTGTGCGCGAGCGCTAAATCTCTTCTAGGTGTCAAATATAAAACCCTCTGGTTTTTACTGAATTAATGTTGAATCTTTTGGGAATATAATCCTCCCGTATTTCACGAAGTTTTCTACAGGGATTATATATTTTTTTTTTTTAAGTTCGTATAGATTCTAGATTTGCCCCTCGTAAAAACTGTAAAAGTAGCAGGGCCTACATTAGTTCCCAACACTTTTAAAGGCATTGAACCCAAGAACTCGCCCTTTGGTTAGCTCCAAAAGTTCCGGTTCGGTTTTTTGGGTCTATTGAAAAGACATGATTTCACAAACCAGAACCGGACACCTCTGTTTTAAAACGGTTGAGTTCAGAGAAATACTTAAGTCACTTTATAAGATTGTCTATTATTTTTCTAATATGTTTACGAAGATCCAGAATTGATGTGTTTTGGAAATCATATCCAAATTCACAATGTTAAGAAATAAAGCAAAAGTCAAGTAATATGTCAATACAATCCTCGAATATTTACGACTACATACCCTTCAGTACCCCTCAGTACTTATTTAATGCTGAATCAACGCCGATGCATTATAGTCATGGCATGGCCTACTACTTCATTACCTTCGCTTCTTCTAGGTATGGATTTCATTACTGAATTGATATATAAGGTTCATGGGTAGAACTAAAATCAAACATGAATTGGAGCAATTCCTACTTCTCAGGTCTGAATTCAACACTAATAAATTCAGTACTGAGGCATGGAACTGCAGAGTAGTGTTAGACTTTTAAAAGCGGACATATGAACGATAACAATACTAATTGTGGTGCATTCGACTTTTGATTAAAGTAGCAAATAGCGTGGTAAATTGAGTTTTGGTTTAACAAATCAAGTGACGAAGAGGGCCCAATTTTAAGTGATTACACTGTGACACATTTTTGAACTCAAAAAAGTTGATCGCGTCGAGAACAAAAATTTCTGAAAGGGTGTGATGGTGGTATATAAACCCTGTCCGGGTTTGGTCTGAATAGCTGCCGTTTTCTTTTTATTGCAATTCGAACTTTTTCTCTTCAGAGTAGGATTTACGATTCCATATCTCGTAAACTATTTTGAATTTTGCTTTTATATCTTTGGCAAAGTTGGTGCTCTTGGTTTGGCCTACAAAGCATTTCTTAGTGGCAAATCAAAAAAATTACATCTTCTTACTCAAAATTACAAAAGTTGCCAAAAAAGCCAAGTTTTGACCACTTTTTTACAGTTTTTCAAATTCATCTTGAAACCCGTTACAAATTTTGACATGTAATATAATACAAAGTTGTAACTAAGACTTAAATAAACCAACCTTTAGAACGAACCAACTTCATTTAATTACTCTTTCACATAGTTATAAGCCAACACGCATGTACAACTGTCATAAAAACTCAAAAAAAGGGAATATTTTCGGTAAAAGAGTACAAAAAAAATTAAATTTTTTAGTTGTTTTTTTTTTTACTAATTTATTGATTTAATACAAAACAATTGAAATTTTTGACTGTGTCAGCCAATTGCTACTAAAAATGGCCATTTTTCGAGTTCTGGTTACAAATCTACATACTTAAGGGGCCGTAACTATATGAAGGACCAATCGATTGAAGTTGGTATGTTCCAATGGTTTGTTTATTTAAGTCTTAGCTACGTTTTTGTCCTGCATTGCTTAGTCAAATTCGTTACTGTTTTCAAGACAAAGTTGAAAAACAGTACTAAATGAGGGTAAACATGATGATTTTACGAAATTTTTGTAATTTTAAGTATATAGATGTGACTTTTTTGACTTGCTACTTAGAAATATTTTGTAAGCCAAGCGAAGAGCAACAACTTCCTTTAAAAAGTCAAAGCGATATTCAAAATATAGTTAACTAGATATGAAGTTGCAAGTCCCAATCAGAAGCTGAAAACTTTAAAGTTCAATAAAAAGAAAACGGAAGCTAACCAGACCAAACCCAGCGAATGTTTTTGTACTACCATCATACCTTTTCAGAATTTTTTAGTCTCGACTCGATCAACTAGTGTTGCACAGTGTTATTGGTTAACAATGATCTGCTAACTTAAACCAATTGACAAGGGAAGTACATAGACGAAAAGAAAAACTAATAGATTAATGAAACAAGCCGATAATAAATTTCATTTCAAATAACAAAAAATGAGAAGGCCAAGCTAACTTCGTCTGTGTCGAAGTTTTTATACCCTTGCAAATGCTGTTTTTGAAATGTCAGAGTTTAAGAACGCTTACATAAAAATCTAAAAAAAATTTAACTAAAACCCATTTTCCGACAGATAAATATCTGATTTCGACCAAATTTCGCGAATCTTTTTGAAAACATATCAAATTAACAATCGCGGAGTTTAAAAAAGATAAAATTTAGAACAAAAAAGTTTTTTCTCACTAAGACTCATTCTCCGACCGATCGGTCCTATGGCAACCATAAGATATAGTCACCCGATGTCGATCAACTTTTTCAAATTAGTTTGAAAGCGTTTAATATTAAGAATCACCGACTTTAAGAACGCTTTACTTGAAAACAAAAAAGTTTTTTTCACTAAGACCCATTTTCCGACCGATCGGTCCTATAACAGCTATATGTTATAGTCATCCGATTTTGACCAAAATTTGCAATTCTGTTTGAAAGCATTTAATATTAATTATGGCCGAGTATTATGACGCTAGTATTGAAACCAAAAAAGTTTTTCTTACTAAAACCCATTTTCCGACCGATGGTTCCTATGACAGCTATAAGATATGGTCATCCGATCTTGGCCAAAGTTTGCAACTCTGTTTGAAAGCATATAATATTAATAATGGCCGAGTTTAAGAACGCTGACGTTGAAAACAAAAAAGTTTTTCTCACTAAGACCCATTTTTCGACCGATGGTTCCTATGGCAGCTACAAGAAGTAGTCATCCGATCCGGTCGGTCGACATATTAGCAGCGTGCAGTAAAAAGAAGACTCTGTGCAAAATTTCAGCTCGATAGCTGTAAAACTGAGAGACTAGTTTGCGTAGAAACAGACGGACAGACAGACTGAATATTTCTATGCGTTGCAAACTTCTGGGCAAAATTATAATACCCTTTGCAAGGGTATAATGATTTGGCAATAAAAAAAGGGAATTTTTAATAGAGCAAAAGACCCGAAAAGGTTAATGTAGGGCATTGTTGGAACTGCAGAATTAAACATCAAATTTTACAACTGTTTCGAAACCCCAAATCAAACCATACGCAGAGTTTAATTGTTTTGCCGCCTGTGTGGTGCAAAAATTAGAATGATAAATTAAAAAAAAAATATATATAATCGTTTGTTGACTTAGCGGATGGCCGTTTACCTAATTTTTGTAAGAATCTATGCTCTTGATCTCTCTGAAAATGATCTATGCTCTTAAAGCAGGGGCCGGCAAAACACACATGCTCATTTTGGCGTTGCGTGTGTGTGTTTAACAACGGGAGAGCGTGCTCATTTAGCATTTCTTTGTTGTTGCAAAAGAGAGCACGTATACCGTCGGTGTGTCGACGTCGCTGCCGCAGAGCGAAGTCGTATACACTTCAGATAGGGAGGCGCCGGACTCTGTATTAAAGCAATGATAAACATTCACTTTTTGAACCAAAACTTTTTTCCATTTGCAGCATGAGGACACTATTAATCTGATGGCTTCAGTTTCGCAGAGGTTAATTATGTTTGGTTCCTAAGTTAATTTTCTTGATTTATGAATAGGAATTTTTCTTGGTACTAGAGTGTGTGCTTATTAGTTCTGAAGCAGTCTGATTTCAGGACATACCAAATTACAGTATTGAAAAATATTTCGCTGGGCGTCCAAACTTAACATGTTTTTGTCTTCATTTAGACCAAATTTTCCACAACTGTTGTTGGGATCAAAAATTTTGTTTGAAATGGAATGTTGTATTACTTAACAATTACATTACAATTTGCCGTCAATGTTTCCCATTTGAAAATAGTCCATTTAATCGAATTTCGCTTTGATATTTTTTTTTTCTTTTAATTAACACTGTAAGTTTGATGTTTTAAAGAGAAACGCAAGGTGTCGTTAGTAAAATTTCGCGTAGCTTACGCATGAGTAATCCCATCCATATCGGAAATGCAAAAACAAATTAAACAAATAATAATAACAAAAAAGACCATCAAACACGTCCGGTTGTAAGAGTCCGTTTGATTTCTCAACTGCAACCACCGATAAGATGTAGGCGGTATTGGTCGTATCTTATCTTGAACTTAGTTAACCCAAAAGTTTCCCAAGTCTCCGCGTGTCGTTGTGTGCCTCGCATTGGAAATTCATCATATTTCTCTACTTGGAAATCAAATCACAAATCATGCACTTCTTTTTCTCAAACACTTGACAGCTGCATTTGTTTTAGTAAAATTATAAACAAACATAATTTTTTTTTACATTTTTTTTTATAAAACACTTGGTTGTGGGTTTTGATGTGGTGGTTGTTGTTGTTTCTTGTGAGGCTGCACGGCGGCGACGACCGAAAGAGAAGCCAGCACCTCCATTCGCTTGCAAGTTGTCGTTGCGACTGAGCTTTGAAGCGACAAGTTCGCTGCGAACAAGTGTCGGTTCGCCGTCGCACATTTCCAGTTTTTCGTGGTCGATCGCGCTTCGAATTCGCCGCTCTCAATTCTGCTGCGAATTGGCGGCCCAAAAAAAGTATAGATTGAATTTACATGAACAATTTGATGTTGAAATTGAAAATAATCGAAAACAATAAAATCAAAATTGCGGAAATGGCGGAAAATTGATCGACATTTGAGACATAAATTCTGTATATAGAGGATTTTCGTCAGGTTAACTTCCGCCTTGCAGCTTGATGAATTATGCACCGAAGCTGCTTTGGCAATTAATCTGATGCTGCCGCTGCTGCTGGCCGGTTCATGAACACTTGGCCAGGCGTGTTTTATTGCAAAATTCGAAAAGGTTAATAAACAAGCCGGAGTGCAGCAGCAGCACATGAAAACGACATGTTAATGACAAAGAAAGCGCAGTCGCGACACTGATTAAACAAAACTCGGCTGGAGATGCCTAAAAAGGCCAGGCCAAGCTTATAAAACAATAATAAATGCGCCGCAGTTGAGGAGCGATGCTTTGAGTAATATGCAAATATTTCTTGTAAATACGCAGGCGCATAAATTAAGGCAAGCAAATGCATTGTGCCAGGATTCAATATTCAACGCCCACAAAAGTCATGGTGGATAGGCGGCACAAAGAAATCGCTGATAAATTTACAGTAAGCTGACTACATGAGGATGACTCTTCTCTTCCTGACAACAGCCCCAGTTTGTGTGACAGTTACACAAATTTCACTTACCTTTTATGGCAAAATGTTAATTTGTCTCCCTGGCTGCTGCCTGCTGCTTGGCTGCCTTCGCCATTAAAGACATGACTGTTTACAAGCCAATTGAGAAGAAAGCGACAGGAGCTAAGTAGAAAGCTGCGTGGGTAGAACAATATGCAGAAGATTGCAATATGGAAAAGCCCATGGAGATTAGTAAGTGAAACAAGTCTGTTAACGGCAGACGACTCATGTGGTAAAGGCCCAGAGTAAGTAGATTTAACTGCAGTTTGAACCCAAGCTGCAAAAGCCTGAAATTCTGATGAAGATTCGGTCAAGGGGATCGAATCGCCAAATAAAATAAAATTTGACAAAAATATATAATTCTTAGTATAAAAAAGAATGATTTAAGTCCGTTTATTAAACGGAACTCTTCTTCTTTTTGAACAGAAGCGGTTCATGCTCCGGTTAAAGTGCCCCATAAAACCTAAGCTAAACTGGACATAAGAGGTTTGGTTATGGAACTGTTTGCAGCATTGGCTGAAACAAAATTCCTATATGTCAACAAGGCCCAGACTCTTGAAGCCCTCAAATAAAATTTTCCTACAAGAATGCGAGAACCTACCACTGGAAAGTGATGGGGAAAATGCCATAAAATGGGTGCGCCGTATAGTTATCTAATTTATGGGGTAGGAAATGCTTCCTTCTGTCCGGCACAGCCATATTCACGAGATCCCCTCAAAAGAATACTTCCTACTGCTGAAAGTTCAAACTGGAACGAGTAGGATCCATTTGATAAAACCGAGTCCCAAGAGTTTTCACCAAGATAGGATGTGATGTCAACGATCTCCTCAACACGAATACTTTGTATAGCAATTTCTGAAATGGTCATTGATGTGGTAGCTGCGTACTCAACAACCCGAAGAATGTAGTGCTCAATCAAACGAACCGTATTATCCATCGGTTGTGGTTGTAGGTTCAAAATGTAAAAATTTATTAATTTTAATTTTAATTTTATTCGACAATATTCCTGGTGCTACAAGTATAAACTTATGATTATTGCACCAGTCACAAAAACAATTCTCAGGCGAAAATATTTAGAGCATCCTAACTTATTATAATTTTACAAATTTTAATTTAATTCTGATTTTTAATTTTGATTTTGATTAATTATTAATAATAATATTTATGTATTTATCGATTATATTTTTTTTGTACTACATGTTTTAATTTTTAAGGTGAGTATTTAATTTGGCCCTAAATTGCGTTGCACTACTAATATTTTTTAAATAGGGTGGGAGTTGGTTCCACAACCGAACAGTATTCACGAAAAAATGTTTCTCTGAGCTGGCTAGTTTATGTCGCATTGTTTTCAAATTCATGGTTCTTGTTGAAGAGGCAAAGCTTAATTTATCATATAAATAGGATGGCTGTTTAGTATGTATTATCTTATGCAACAGTATTAGAGATCTGTATCCAGTCCACGTTCTGAAGTCAAGGTCATATATCTGGTTAGCGAAGTGCGTAATGTGGTCCGATTGTCTTCTATTATAGACATATCTAGCAATATTGTTGAATGTTACGTTTAATCTTCTCTGAGAGGCAGCGTCACAATTCCCAAATATTTCGATCCCATAGCAAAGCATTGGTATCAAGTAAGTCTTTGCGATTAGAAGTCTGATATTTGTAGTTAAAAAGCACTTACTGAAGGATAGTTGTCTTAGAATTCCATGGGTTTTCCCTGCAGCTTTAGTTACTTGATCATTCCAAGTTAATGTGTCATTAAATGTTATGCCTAGATTAATGGCTTGCGATACATATTCTAATGGTGTATTGTCAATTATTAATTTCGCAAGATCTCTTGTACTCAATGATTTTTTGTATATAACTAGGCATTTGCACTTTGCTGCGTTTAATGACAGTCCATTACACTTAGCCCATTCATTAACACTTAAAAGATCACAATTACAAAAATTGACACACTCATTTATTTTACTCAAAGGACGACTAACATACATTTGGACATCATCTGCGTACATGTGGACATTACAATTACTTAGCAGGTCAGGAAGGTCATTTACATATAAGGAATATAATATTGTATAATCGCAACTTAAGAGTTTTAAAGGCTGTTCAATCGGTATCACACCAAACAAATTTGATGTCTTTTGTAAGCAGACTACTTAACGGTTCTGTGGCATCAATCAGATCTGAAATTAGTTTTCCCCCAAATATTTAACTAGGTCCAAGAAACTGCGTGTTACTTGTTTGGTTCTAGGGTCACGAAATGATGTTATTGTAGTTACTTTTTCGGTATCTACCTCAACTACCTTGAACGATAATATATGGCCAACAAATTTAAGTTTATGCGTTTTCCAAAGACAACTCTGTACAATATCTCTCTCCGCTCTTTCCAAATATTATTAAATCATTAATAAAGCTCGTGACATTGAAACATGCCTCGAAGAATTCTTCCATTCTGCGCTACAATATTTCCAGAGCTGTGTTTACTCTAAACATCAACCGCTTGTATAGGAACAAACCCCGCGGAGTAATAAAAGTGGGGGTAGACGTTTTTCAAATCCAATTTGAAGAAATACTTAGTATCCTTCAGCTATGTCATGAACGTTTCAAAAATGGCCAATGGATAGTTTTTTCTTAAATTGGCTCTGTTGGCCGTGTTGAAGTAAGAGCTATGGAGATGAGATGTAAGAGCTATGGCCAACAAAAGGCTCTATTATGTCACGCTTTTGGATCTCCTCCAATTTAACTATCACCTATTCTTCAAGAGCCACAGATATGAGTCTCATATGTTGTAGTAAGGGCTTAACTTCTGAGTCAGACAATCCCTTTCCATGTAGAAAATGGAGTTGTCTTCTCAACCGTTATATTGTTATGTTATGTTGTTTTGCTAGCAAGTAACATTATTATGCGGAAAGAGTGCACAATTACGCACTTAATTGTTGCGGAAGCAATCAATCAAACATTGAAAAATCTGCGGAATAAGCAGGATGCCAAGCATTTCAAAATCGACCACTGACAGTGAAATTAAGGCTTTCCTCAAATTATAAACTCTGTGAAACTTCGAAATATGCGAGTTGCTTTGCTAAACGATCCATCTGTCGAAAATTTCTTTAAGAAATTGATTAATAAATTTGAGCAGTTTCGTTTTAACAAAGTATGAAAGCCATTATGGATAGCCACAAAAATTCGAATTGGTTGAGTAAGTGAACAATTCTATCGGCAATGAACGTACATAGATGAGGATCACTGAAAACTTCACAATTAAGATTGAATCGGTAGTCATTATGCTTTGAAATCTAAACCAACCAAAGCTCTTATACGCGTGTCTACGCGAATAATTTCCATACTCTTCAATAAAGACAACCAGATGTCCTTTTTCGTAAAGATGTACATTAACCCAAATCAACATTGTTATATGCCGGGTCGCTCGACCACATCTAATTTAGCGGTCTTTAGTAATTATTGCATCAGTTCCTTTGACAAACGCTTTCAGGTTGATGTTATCTATACAGATTTTTCCAAGGGGTTTAACAAAGTTTGTTTTAACGCTCTACCAGAAAAGGTGTTTAAGCTAGTATTTCATTCCTCCATATTGAGCTAGAATCAATCTTACTTGGAGCGCCGGACTTACAAAATCAGAATAAGCAACTCACTTTCCATGGAAGTGCACTTGGACCATTACTTTTCATTATTTCTATTAATGACGTTTGTATGTATATTTATAACTCAGAGTTTTTGCTATATGCTGATGATCTTTAAAATTTCCGATCAGTTAAACCTGATCTAGATAGGGTCAGTTCTTGGTGTGCTTTCAACATACTACCTCTTAATCTCAACAAATGCCTTATTGCTAGGCATAGCAAATGCTTCTATAATATAACGGCCACTTATTCGATTTCTAATCAAACTTTATCGAGCCGGGTGGAGGCCTATTCCATGTTTGGTTTTGTCAAGCGCAATGCCAGCTAATTTAAGGATCCTTACACTATGTTGAGTTATGTTGTGATAATTCTCGAAACTGCGCTGTACGAACATACCACTGCTATACCAAAATGTTGTAATTAATCTCTGTTGATTGGTGTTGATTATATTGAATTATAATTAACCGTGTTGACCTCGAGCCAGCTAAAAAAAAACTTTAGACAGAAAAATATATAATTCTTAATATAAAAAGAAAGACTAAGTCTATTTATTAAACGGAACTCTTCTTTTTGAATAGAAGCGGTTCATGCTCCGGTTAAAGTGCCCCATAAAACCTAAACTAAACTGGATCTAAGGAGTTTGGTTATGGAACTGATTGCAGCATTGGCTGAAACTAAATTCCCATATGTCAACAAGGCCCAGACTCTTGAAGCCCTTAAATAAAATTTCCTACAAGAATGCGAGAACCTACCACTGGAAAGTGATGGGGAAAATGCCATAAAATGGGTCCGCCGTATAGTTATCTAATTTATGGGGTAGGAAATGCTTCCTTCTGTCCGGCACAGGCATATTCACGAGATCCCCTTAAAAGAATACTTCCTACTGCTGAAAGTTCATACCAGAACGGGTAGAAGCCATTTGATAAAACCGAGTCCCAAGAGTTTTCACCAGAGCTCGCTTATAACAGTTGATCGGGTTTCCCTTTGCGATCTGCGCACTAACATAACCGAAAATCTCATGCACGCTTGCTCTCTCTCTGAGCAGAACACTTTATCTCTCTTTGTTTTGGTTTTCACCGTTGAGCTCTTCTTGTTATGCTCATTCAACAACAACTTATAGAGAGCAGTCCGACTAAGCGCTCGGACATTAGGAGTCAGCAGATGAGCAAAACAAATTAAAGGCTCAGCGAAAATGGTCTTTTGTTTTTTCTTTGTTTTTTTTTTTTATTTTCAAGGACTCTGTACCTGTCTGCGCCTAGCTCGCGGGTGGAAGTGAACGGTCTTCAATTATTTAATTTGCCCTTATGACAATGCTGCCTGAAAAACTTGTAAGAAAATCTGTAACCTTGAAATTTAATTGGTAATTCTTAATATAATTTCAATTTATCTGCAAGTATTTTTGCAAGTTCTTTTTTATATTCCATTCAGATTTGCCAAATTTCGCAAAGTTGACCCACATTTAACGGCATACATATATTTATTATTTATTCTGGGTTAAGCTTAACAACTAATAAGGAATTTAAAATTTCTGAACTTAAACTACGTTTCTCACTCAAAATAAAATGATGCGCTGAAAATGCCCTTTTAACGGACACCTGAGTCGCCGGTGTAGCCAGCTCAACCTGTGCCCAAGCAGACTCCTCTCTCGTAAATACACTCACACGATCACAAACTCAAAAGACTTCTATTTTCTTTGCTCGCAACAAAACTGTCTGCGAATAAGCAGAGAAAATCGAAAGCAACAAAATCGGTTGCTCGCCAGGCACAGACCGATTTATTCAAGAGAGCATGTGAACGGTTCATCTCTGACTCTTTGCTCAAAGGTTCCGTAAATAACAGTCATTTTTGAACAGCGAAAAACGGTCAACTGTTATCTGCGAGCTCTAGTTTTCACCAAGACATCACGAATACTTTATATGTCGATTTTTGAAATGGTCATTGATGTGGTAACTGCGTACTCAACAACCCGAAGAATGAAGGACTCAATCAAACGGACCGTTTTATCCATCCGTTGTGGTCTTAATATTGCTTATTATTGCAGCTTAAGACTTTTAAAGGCTTTTCATCCGGTATCACCCCATACAAATTTGATGTCTGTTTTCTTCAGCAGACTTCTTAAAGGGCCTATTCCATGTTTGGCTTTGTCAAGCGCAATGCCAGCTTATTTAATTATCTTTACAATAGGTTGAGCATCTACACTGCATTTGTGCGATCCAAGTTAGAGTATGCGTCATTTATCTGGAATCTCTATAGTGCAGTTAATATAAAGAGGCTCGAAAGGATACAGAAAAAAATTCTAAAATTTGCGCTTCTTCCACTCAACTTTTCTGATCCTTCGCCGATCATTTCCTTTTAGTAGATGAGCCTTCTGCTGCAAACTCTAGAAGATAGGTCTGAACGACCTTGTTATAGGCTGCATTGACTGTCCTACCTTATTACCTTTCAACCCTTTTCCAACCAATTTTCCCGAAGCAATTTTTCCCTTAATAAACCTCTATTTAGGGCCCTTAAAAACTGTAACTTCTTGCCCATTAATCTTTAATCAAAATTCTGCTAGCAGAGTACTATTCTTCTTTTAGACATTAAACTTAGTAAATAATATAATTAAAGTTAAAATAGAGTAGCTAGTTAAGTTTTTTTCAATTGACGAATAAATAAAGCAACAAACCATTAATAAAGTTTGCCGAATCAGCTAGTCAATTTATAACTTTAGTTTGCAATCGGAACAGAAAACAGATTCTTAAAGATTTTGAATTTAGAAAACCCAAATTTTGCTACATATGGATATATGGATTGGATAATCGGAAATATCTGTTGCAAAGAACAATATTTCGGCAAAGACAAGCTTTGGATACCTTCTTTCTCTCCAACTATGATATTAAATCAATGTGAGTTTTGTGCTCATTTTGTCAGGGAGGACTCTTATATTTCGTAAAAAGAAGAGAAATTTCGCTAGACTGCAGCATAGTTCGACATTATGAATTTTAAGTGTATAGTTCTCAACTCTTAGTTCACTTACGTTGGCTCCTTGGATATATGTGTCGGGTTGTTTGCATCAAGTTCATGTCGTCTTCGCTTGGCAGCCGATCTGGTGTGATGGGTCTTCGTAATGCGCGGCCTATTTATATAGAATAAGTGAAATCTTAAATACCGCATATCACAGCCCAGGAATATGAACATAAATCCCACACATTTGAGCAACGGTGCACACCACCGTCCGTGTGCCCGCCGCCTTGCCCTGGGATCCGTTAGAGAGTAAAAGAAAACTTACGGCGACGATGCATCTGGTAAGGGTGGCGAATGATCGCCAGTATCGAGTCGTCGACGTTTGTCTCGTGTGCCTGCCGAGGAGCGATCCCTTGAATTATGACGTCTCCGTGTTCGTGGCATCTATAAGGGAGGCAATATACTTATATATACATTCAAAATTGTCACTTGTGTGTAATTTTTTATTGGCCTACGAATCTACGTCATAGCTGGGAAAAGCAAAGCAAAGGTGAACACAGCTGGGCACGTTATGAGTAAGTATGTTTGTATGCATGCTAGCGTGTGCATGTGTGTATCTCAAAATTGCATTGCTCCACAGTGTGTGTATGTGCGTATGTCTGAAAAAACAGCCCACCAGGCTGAACATACATAGAAGCACAAACCAAAGAAAATTTGGAAATATTATCTCATTTATTTATAGAGTTACCTTTATAACTTCTGCTTTTCACACTAAAATTGTTTGGGGAAGGCAGCGCGAAAATTGATTTTTTTATTGTAATTGTATTTGGCTTTGTTGTTGTCGCTGCCTTTGCAAAAGCGTCTGCGTCTTTGCACACTAAAATGTAAACAGCTAGGCTTTTCCTTCTGGGACAATCTTGAGTAGAACAATTGTTGGAGACTTTAGCTCTCCATTTTTGTAGCACTTGGATTGTTTCAGATTTTAAACTATAGTAAAATTTGTTATTTTTCACGTCACTTTTCTCTGTGAAAATTCACCACATCTATGAAGAAGAAGAAGAGCTGCCATCTTGGCGTAGTCAATTGCGCGATGGAGCTGCCAACTTGTGGTACACAAAATAAAAACAATTAAATAATTAAAAATTGCTTGAAACCGCGCGCATGATTGCTATATCATTTTACGTTTTTCTATGAATTAACTTCCCAACTCATTTTTTTTTTTTAAATTTTTAAATTGACAAGAGTTGGCAGCCCATGGGGCTTAGGCGCGCTCACATGCTTTAGATCACAGGTAAAAACTACACATGAATGAACATTTGATGTCTTACCTCTTTCCAATGTTCTTGGTGTTGGTTTGGTTCTATTTGCCTGTTGTTTGTTGTTGCTGCTGCTGGGGCTGGCAGGGCTAGAAAAGGCGATCGGGGAAAATAGAGGAAATTCCACAATTCTCCCACTAGCCGACTAAGCGTTTGCCAAGAAAAAGTAGCTGGTTGCTCTAAACTCGAGGACATTAGTTTTTGTGTAGCAATGAATTTCTTATCCCTTTGTTGTATTTTTTTTGGCGCAATTTTATGCCTGCCCCAATTTTGATTAATTTTTGCACATTTTGTAAAAGCCTTCGGCATACATCACTCTAGGGTGAAACTAATGTAATTAATACCTTTTAGTGACTACTTTCAGCAACAATTAAAAATATTAAATTGCAACCAAGCCAAGCGCGTCAGCAGCTGATTTGTTTTGCCGCAGCGTTGCCACCTCACTACCAGAAGGGACTGCCAACTTCTTTGCGTCAACTAGAGATGGGTGATTTGAAAGAGTAAGTGCTACTTGTCACGAGTATGTCAAAGTAGAGAAACGTGGCAGCTATAAAATAATTAAATTTAAAAATAATTTGTTTCAAATCAGCGCAGTGGGGTATATTCAACGTAATTGTTGCCAACTTTACTTCGTACTGAAACTGTACCGTCTAGACCAATCAATTGTTGAAAATCATTTCATGTTTGTCTTTGAGGTAGAGGTGAACCCGTGAGTTTAAACGAGTCACAGCGTGATCGTGAGCAAATACGTGATCCGTGCGTGTTTTGAGAGTGAACTAAATTAAGCATCGTGAATGCAGTATCCACTAAATTTTTAATATATATATAATATCATCGCGATCCTTCGTGACGCCTCCTTAGATCGTGCGTGAGTCGTAAGTGGCGCGAAACGCTACAAACATTATGTGCGTGAATCGTGCGTAACTAGATTTTTATTTCGTGAATCGATCGTGACGTGAAAGAAAATTCACTCTCGCGCGCTCGTCTACTTTAAAGCCAAAATTCAAAAGCTCAATAAATTCATTTGATGGACCGCGAATTATAAAGATTTAAAATGCAATAAAGTTTCGGCGGTCAGCCATGGTTTCTTTATAAAACTTTATCTTTAAATCAAAATTTTAGGATGAGCACAGGAGTGGTCATAAAAAAGGATGATTCATCAAATAATATTCAGTGATAAAGGGTTTTTCAGAAACGCACACTCACCCAACCCAAAAAATGGATCTAGCATTATGTAAAGAGCGAATTGCGACAGAAACGAGTAATATTTAAAATATTCAAACAACTTCCGTTTCCACAAGCAAATTTCAAAACACAGACCGCAAACATAAAATTTTTATACCTTAAGGTAAAATATTGGAAAAGAGAGCGCCGCAGGGAACATTTTTTTTATCCACATTCCGCTCAAATAATATACTTTGAACTGGAGCTACGGTCCAAGCAAATAGTTTGGCCATACTTTAATGAAAGTTTGGCTTAAATAGGCCAAGTTAGGGAATTTTTCGTCCATATGAAATAATAGTTTTAGTTTTAAGCAGGGCTTAATCCCGAAACGAATTTCGGTTCCGGTACCGGTTCCGGTACGTCCCGAAATGAATGTTTCGATTAAAAGTTCTATTTCGGTTTTCAATTAATTTCTGTTTTCGGTTTCGATACGGTACCCGGATTTTTATTTCGGTATATCGGTTCGTACCGGTAAAGGAACTACTTTATTTTATTTATTGTTTTACTATCCCAGTGCTACAAGTTACAACTTATATTTATTGCACCAGTCACATTGACATAAAACAGTTATTTGGAAGATTGATTTGACTTAGGACTAACAATTGTTTTACCTTATTAACTAGATATATATATATTTTTTTTTTATATTAAACTATTTGGTTTCCTTGTAAGTGAGCTTTCAAAGTTTTCTTAAATAGCGTTTCGCTTTGTGTAGTTTTTAAATGGTTTGGCAATTCATTCCATAGACGGATAGCAGGTATGAAAAAGTGTCGCTCTGAGCAAGAAAGCTTAAATCGGGGGTAATTCAAATGGTTTGTTCTCCGAGAGGCAGAGAAATGTAACTTGGAGTACAGATAGTTTGGTTCTTTCGTTACTATAATTTTGTGTAAGATTATTAATGTTCTAAAGACAATCCTTTCTTTTAAGCCTTCGCTTCGTCAAAAGTCGTACATGCTAAAAAAGTAATATGGTCAGAGACTCGACGATTATAAATATATCTAACAATTGAATTAAAAGCTACAGTTAATTTTCTCATGTCATCCACATTGGAGTGCCCGAAGATTTCGATTCCATAAAAAAGGGAGGGTATAAGGTATGTCTTTGCTATTAAAAGCTTAATTTGTACCGGTAGAAACATTTGCGACACTGACAGTTGCCTCAACAATCCATACGTGATACCACACGCTTTAGTAACATGTTTACTCCACGAAAGTGTGTTGTTAAAATTGATTCCTAAGTTGGAAGCCTGGCTCTCATATTTAATCGGAGTATCATTGATAGATAGTTTTGGCAGTTGCGTCGTATCCAGTGCTTTTTTATGTATAACAGTACATTTAGATTTAGAAGGGTTTAATCCAAGCCCATTATCCCTAGCAAACCTATCTATTTTTAAAAGTTCGTCGTTGCAAACATTGATACAATCTTTAATCTCAGCTACCGGACGACTAACATATATCTGGACATCATCAGCGTACATATAGACTTTAGAATTAGACAAATTACTTGGAAGATCATTAACATATACAGAAAACAACAGAGGTCCTAATACCGAGCCTTGAGGAACACCTCGCGTGAGGTTTTTAAAATCAGAAGTGGAAGATCCCGAGACCACGGCTTGTAATCTATCTGATAAGTAAGACCTGAGAAGTTTGGTAGCAGTACTAGAAAAATTATAAATACTGTTGAGCTTAGTGCAAAGAATATCATGATTCACCGTATCAAAAGCCTTGCTGTGATCAAGGAGCGTCAGGAAAACAACATTGCTTTCATCCACATCTTTTCTGATTTCATCAGCTATGTTTACGAGCGCTGTTGTGCAGCTTCTTTTCCTCCTAAATCCTGATTGCACTTCACTCAACAATGAATTGCTACCAAGAAATTCTTGTATTTGTGCAGCCATAATACGCTCAAATGCTTTTACCAAGAATGGGAGAATGGAAATTGGCCTGAACTCATCATTACCTTTAGGTATTGGCAAGATTTTTGCTCTTTTCCATATTTCAGGAAAAGATGAAGTGGTGAGAACTGTATTAAAAATATGTGTAATATGCTCAAGTAGAAAATGAAGAAGAAGCTTTAAAAATTTTGGATTAAGGTTGTCAAGACCAACTGCATTTGATTTGATCTTAAGGATATTTTCTAAGACGTCACAAGAACTGACCCACACAAACTATTATCCCAGTAGGGGACAGAATTCAGGTACATGTTGCAGGCAGCTTCAGGTACTTGGTTTTTTATAAAATGGTCATTTAGTTTGTTCACGTCAATGTCAGTCTTAGCTTGAGGTTTATTATTGAGTATTCCCAAATTTTTAAGATCTCTCCAATTGTGTCTAGTCGATATAGTGTTTTGAAATTTATTACTGTAGAAGTCACGTTTCGTGTTATATATTGTATTTGTCGTCATTTTTCGAAGTCTTTTATACTCATTTTGTAGCTCATTCATTTTATAACGCTTCCATCTTTTGTACACAAAATCTCTTTTTGATAAGTCGTTTTATATTCGAATTAACCCATGATTGCAAAAAGGGTTTTATCATTTTTGACTTAATTGGCACATATTTTTCAAAAAGATAGGACACATTTCGATGCAAGTCGCTGAGTTGAGAGTCCGCTGTAGGGGATTGGTATAGCGGCGACCAATCACCACAAATAACTTCAGTCTGTAATCCTTCGTAGTTAATATTTTTAAAGTCCCTGTACTCTATCTTAAGGCTACTGTAGTCAAGAGTTAGTTGATAGGTCAGGAAAATCAGATCATGTTTAGAAAAAGCTGGCACGGAGACCTGGTCATATAAAAGTATTTTATTTGCGTCAGTAACAAAAAACACGTCCAGTAATGTATTAGTAGTATTAGAGAAATGAGTAGGTGTGGTTGCGTTGACGGTGCTTAAGCCCATTGATTCCATACTGTCCACAAGAAAACTGTCGCACAGGATTACCTACCCTATTTTTAAATTGGAAAAATTAAATTCTGAGATAAATCTAAATCATTAATTTTTATTAACGCGAAATCTTATTGTCTTAAAATGGGAATTTGAGACTCGCAATGGGCAGTATCTTCAATTTAGATTTATGTAATCATTTTTCCAAATAATGCCTAGAATCTGCTAAAAATATGGGGAATACACTGTAATTGTTAGGTAGTGTTGCACCTAGCGCCATATGAGTATTTAAGAACTTTTCTTCGAAGTTGTAGGGGTCTATTTTAATTGCTACATTTGACTTAAAAACAGTCGGTAGTTGCGGTTCACAGAAAAAAAAGGGTTTCGGATCATATGTAAACAATTCGCGTTTTTATTAGACTTTGGTTATGCTTATAAAAAGGTTCTCTATGGTGAGTTATTCGCGGTTTTTTAGCCAATATAAGATGGAATATCACTAAATGACAACTTAACTTCAGCCTCAGTCTTTTGTGGTCTCAACGTGGTATTTTTGTTGTCAAATAATTAAAATCCAAATACGGACTTAACGCCCAGGGGCTTTAAGTCCGGGCCTAAGGCCCAGGAAAGTTCTGAGTTATTTCTCAAAGTTGTGATCGGGGGCTTTATGCCATGTCCCATTTTTAATTTTCAAATTTAACTTTGAATTTTATACGTTCACGTCTTATTTAACTAATATAGCATTCTTGTGATTTGCTCGCAGTAAGATAATTGCATTCAATGTGCAACTTTATTATAACTCTTTATTATACTCATTATAAATTTTCCGCCAGAGAATAGGCGTTCTACGCTACCCTGCGTAGGTGGAACAGAAAGCACGACTTGTGACATCTCATACAATTCAGGGAACTTTGTGAATGATTCTGATCACCAAAACTGGGGCAAATGTTGAAAATGTCTTCCGATGCAAAGATTTTAGCATCCTGTAGGTTGAGCTACAACTCGTGACCAAATTTAAGATGCGCTCTGCAAAGGTAAAAAAACCGAAACTGTACCGGTACCAACGTTTCGGTTTCGTTCCGGTGCTATCGGTTCCAAAAATAACGGTAAACGGTTTTCGGTTCTCAAAAAAAAATTTGTATAGGTTCCGGTTCCGGTACTTTATTTGAAACGGTTTATTTCGGTTAACGGCTCCGGTTACGGTATTAAGCAATGGTTTTAAGTCATTCAAAATCTGCAATCATGTCTATTGTTCAAATTATTTGCCTGTGGGACCTTAGCTTGGTAATGGTAACTAAATTTGATGAAAAGCATATATGTACATATTTTTGTATAAAACTTGAATTTATCAATTTTCTCTTCGAAAGAAACCTTGAAGAGCTCCGCGATTTTGCATGAAAGTTCGTCATAGTTCGCCATTTCTGAGAGAATGCAGGAATTAGTATACCTTACTATTACCTTGTTATCTTATTTATTTAATTATTTCTTTTACAAAATTAAGTCAGTTGGGGTATTCACTTTGTTGTGCACATAGGCACTTGGGCAAGTTTGCGTGACTAGAATTGTGAGTAGCCCTAAGTGCACAGTTGTGGTCGGGCGTGGCGTACCAGTCGTATGTGTGGCGGCTGGTGCGGGAGGTTGTGGGTTCGATCCCGTCCTCGGACCATCTAATAGAAAAAGTTTTTTCTTTCTTTAGAAAAAAGCTTTTACACACCCGATCACCTTCACCAGCCACTGGCGCCAGCTGTGAAGTAACTAGCCATGAAAAAGCAAATTCTCTAACTATTGCCGTTCGGATTCGGCGTTAAAACTGTAGGTCCCCTTTCTCTTGTGCGAAAAATTATAAGCACACACGCCAAGAGATTGAGAGAAGCTTGGCCCTGGCCCTCCTGGAGGTGCTGTTTGAGCCAATTTTACTTTTACTATTTGCACAGTTACGTTTGACGTTTGAGCAGGCGGGACTGCTATGTTTTTTAGATTTGTTGAGAAAAAAAATTATTTAAATAGAAATGCCATCTAAAACCTCTAGGGATATTCTTCTGGAATGGAAAGCATGCGAATTGAATAGTAAAGCTGAAATGATTGAAGGTGCGTATTCTGCTATTAATAACACAAGTTTACAGCCAAAAAGACCCATTTCCACTGAAACTATTTTTATACACTTGAAAAGTGTATTATAATTTTGCCCAGGAGTTTGCAACGCATAGAAGGAATCATCTCCCTCCACATAAAGTATATATATTCTTGATCAGCATGACGAACTGAGTCGATTGAGCTTTGTCTATACGTGTGTCTGTTTCTACGCAAACTAGTCCCTCAGTTTTGAAGCTATCGAGCTGAAATTTTGCACAAAGTCTTCTTTTGGCTGCACGCTGCTATTATGTCGGAACCGCCAAGATCGGATGACTTTTTTTTTTGTAGCTGCCATAGAGACGATCGTTCGAAAAATGGGTTTTTGTGAGAAAAATTTGTTTGTTTTCAATGTTAGCGTTCTTAAACTCGCTCATTATTAAAATTAAATGTTTTCAAACTGATCTGCGAAGTTTGGTCGAAATCGCTAACCTTTGGAGCGAGCTTTTTCAAGTGTATTAAAACTTGGGCACAGACGAAGTTAGCTTTCCTTTCGCGTTAAGTGTAGTTTACATTGGTGATCTCAAAAATCGATTTCAAAAATTTTTTCATGTCAAAGTTTTTTAAATAAGCATTTTTTCCATTTTTTCGATAGGTGCACTTACATTTTATGCCATATCTCAATTCATAATGGTCATATGGAGTCAAGCAAGATATGAATCGAAAGGTAATTGAATGGTCAATAATCAAAAACACTATTTTCAAATCGGTTAACAAATTAATTTTTTGTTCGAAAACGCAATATATTTCGATTCCAAACGCGTAGGAAAAATATTTAAAAATTAAAAAAAAAACATTTTTATTTTTTCTGCTTAAGAACCGCACTTCTTCGAAGAAAATAAGATATCGGTGAACAAAATCTATAAATAAATACAGGAGCTGTGAGAAATTGAGTGCTGAAAAAAGTGGTGTTTTTGAGATTTTTAAAAAAATAAATTTTCATTTGCTTCGACTTTTGTTCTGTTCTGGAATTTTTTTTCTGATCTGGCTTTTTGACCACTTCTTATATTGACCAAAAGACAAAGAAAATAGAAAACAAAATTTTGTAAACGCTTAAAATACTCAAATTTGACTGTTAGTTCCTTCACTTAAATTGATCCAGCAACAATATTTATTCAGAGATTTTCTTCATCAATAACTTATTATCTTTGTAAAAGTACGATTCTTAAGTCGAAAGAATAAAAATAATTTTTTTTTGATATTTTTATTTTTCCTAGGCGATTAAAAATGAAATTTCTTGCATTTTCGAGCAAAAAATCGATTTTTTTGAAATATTTTTGGTCATTGTATTCAAACTTCTAAACCGATTTGAAAACAATGTTATTATTGACAATTTAATGACCTTTCGATTCATATCTTGCTTGACACCATCTGACGATTATGAATTGAAATATGGCATAAAATGTAAGTGCACCTACCAAAAAAATGAAAAAAAGGCATATTTAAAAAACGTTGACATGAAAAAATTTTTGAAATCGATTTTTGAGATCACCAATCCAAACTACACTTAAAAATAGTTTCAGTACAAATGGGTCATTCAATTTTTTATACCCTTGTAGAGGGTAAATTAAAATTGTCGAGATGTTTGTAACGCATAGAAGGAAGCATCTCCGACCTTATAAAGTATATATATTCTTGATCAGCATGACGAGCTGAGTTGATATAGCCATGTCCATCTGTCCGTCTGTTTCTATGCTATCTCATCCGTCAGTTTTAAAGCTATCTTAACCAAAATTTGCACGAAGTCTTTTGGTACAAATACGCTGCACATTTGTCGGAACCGGCCAGATCGGATGACTATTGCATATAGCTGCCATAGGAACCATCGGTCGAAAATGTGGTTTTAGTGAGAAAAACTTTTTTGTCTTCAACGCAAACGTCCCCAAAACTCGTATTTATAAGTTTTCTATGCTTTCACATAATTCCACCAATTTTGATAGGACAACTATATAGTATAGCTGCCATAGAAATTGGTTGTAGAATATGTATATAGGAGGCCTTGTCAAAAATGTGTACATTTAGCCGAATGTACATATTTGTGTCAGTGGAAACCGGCTACTAGTTTATATAAATCATACAAGCTACAAGGGTATAAAAACTTCGGTCTAGCCGAAGTTAGCTTTCCTATATTTTCTTTTTTTTTTAAATTAGTGCAATTTGCACGTTTGGTTGTTGTCAACTTTTGCAGATGAATGTCCACCTGACCAGCTTGATTTAGCAATGGACGATTTGTTGGATGACTTTATAGACGATGTTGACTGCATATATTCTTGCAGTCGTGGACACATCTGTAACATGCCCAAACCAAAACTAATGTCGGAATAACATCCTTTCTTGATTGAAAGAGAAACGTTTTAAATTGAAATATTGCTTAAATTGATTAAGAAAGTCAAGGAACCGCAACGTCTGCGAGTTTTGTCCAGTTCACTGGTGTTCACCACACTAAAACGGAAGGGTGCTAACACAACAGTCAGTTTTTAGATATTTTGCTCTGTTCATCTACCATTTCGACCCATGTAATTCCGATTTTTCAACTCAATGGGGAGGGATTGATCATCTTAAATCCCCCCAAAACAAGTAAGAAAGTCGGTCAAGCCCGAGAACAATATACTCTATACGCGCTACTGCTGCGCTGCGGCAGTGAACTTTCTTTTGGTCATAACTTGACCCATAGATGGGGCCACTACTTGATTTTCAAAACTGACAAATTGAGTATACTTCATCTGTTCCTATAATTTCTTCTGCAAATCGATAAATAATGCTTATTATTAACTATCTCTAGAACTATCTATACGACAGACAGACGGACATGGCTATATCGAATGGGCTGTTGATGCCAAGGCTGCAAACCTCTAAAATTCTGTAGAAGGTTCGGTCCGGAAGTTCGAACCCATTGTAAAGTCCAAGGTTCGGTTCGCGGCCCGGTTCCTGGAACCCCTGAACCTAAGGTTTTGGTTCGAACCTTGGTTTGCATGAACCAAAAAGAATAGTTTGACTTTAGATTTATTAATTCTACCTCTCTATTCATAATACTCACTACTTCGTCACTGCTTAAGTTCCTCGCAATAAGACGTTGAGTCAGTTGCTTTGCAACTGTTTTTTGTAAGCAAAATATGAAATCTCGTGTCTGAGAATACTGCAGCTAATACTGGTACTAAACGGGGGACTTAGATAGTAATAAACAATGATTTGCTGACGATTTTAAAACAATTGCTCGGCGTTAAAACCAAGAATATAAAACACTTGATAGTAATTGTAATCTATACCGTCCGTTCAAAATTAAGTTGATTCATCATCATCAACGGTTTCTTTCCGTATAATCTATCATCATCATTACACTTTATCTTGTCACCTTACATCAAAAATCATTCACGTTGAATAAATTGATTAAATTGGTGAACCGAACCTCTTTTTTCAATAAAGCGGTCCGGTTCGGGTTCAGGTTCAAGGAGTCAAAAATATAGACCGCCTGGTTCATGGTCCGGTTCGCGAACCCCTAAAAATCCGAACTAAACCGGTTCTCCGGGGTTCGGTTCCGGAACGGTTTGCAGCCTTGATTTCAAAGTCGCGCAAAAACGCGCAAAATGTATTAATTACAACATGTCATACACATATTAATGAACACGATTGTATCTTTAGTTGCGAGTATCAACGAGTAGCCGCCAACTTTTACTCCACGGAACCCGTCACATTTAGTTTAGGTTTGCCTAAAAAATACCACAGCAATAGCACATAAAAACAATCTGACAACACAAATAAGCACAAACTTTTCTTTATTTAATGAAATTTACATACCTTGTGCTGCATTTTCCATTTTAAAACATTAATTATTTTATATATTTATAGCAGGGCTGTAAAAGAATGATTCATTTTTATTTTTCATTCACAATGAATTAACAAAAATTTGAATTAACTCAATTTTTCCATAATCAGAATTGAATTGATTTTGATATAGTTCACTTCCAAAAAAAAAAACGAATTGAATTGATTTTGTTTCAATTCAAGTGAATTAAAAAATTTGTATGTTCATTCATTTGATTTAAAACAACATTGACTTAACTCTGCTACTTCCCTCATTTTGTCAAGGTTTAGACAATTAAATATTAAGGCGAAATATATAGTTTTAATATAAAACAGTGCAAAATGTCTGAGCTAAGGAGAGGTAATACTTCGCAAGAAGACAACATTGACGATTATAGGCCATCCACCTCTAAGAGCTGCAGAGCAAAATCGGTTGAGAATGAAGGCGCTATACGTACCAGAAATCTGCTGCTTAAAACCTATTTTACAGTAAGCAATAAGGTATGAATGTGTGGTGTACGCAGGGTTAAGCACCCCCCAATATATATTATAACCTTAATTCAATATCTAAATAGACTAATGAATCAGAATTGAAAATACCGCAACATTGGTGGAAAGGTGTTGTCCGGAACGATAAGCGTTACTTCAAATTTTCTTCGCCATTTACGAACGCAACATAATGACAAATACAAGGAGTACGAGGCTATAAGACAGGAAGCGAAATTAGCCCCAACAAAACAAAGTCAAGTTTTTTAATTTGGACAAATCCGTTGAAACTGCCATTGTAGCTTCTGTTCTTTGTCCACAAATAAAATGTATGTGGGTTAAGGCTTTAAATCCAAGTTTCGATATTGGAACTGAAGCTGAGATTCTTAAAATAACAAAGAACGCTGTCCTACAAATGTCTCTCGAATGCAACACAGCTATGAGCAGTGAGGATTCTAATATTGCGGAATACTTCGATTTTTCCTTTGCTGGTAAATATCGAAACATAGAGAGCAAATATTTATATTAAAGGCTTTTATATTTTTAGATACTTCTGAAGAAACATCGTCATATTTGTCCGACTCGGCAAAGTCGTTAGATATGCTGAACAAGTATCCACAAATTAAGAGGACTTTTTTAAAATTTAATACACCAGTGCCATCGTCAGAGGCAGTAGAGAGGCTGTTTTCTTACTCTTCAATTTTGAACGTATCTAAACGTGGATGTCTGGGAGACGAGAATATTGAAAAGCTTCTGCTATTAAAAGTTAACGACTTATAAAAACAAATATTGCTTACTAAAACTAGTATTGTATTTCAAAAAATGATAGTACCCTTTTTGAGTTTATGCCAAAATTATGTCAATTCCGGCCTGTGTGCGCTGGTTTAATCGGTTCTTTCCGGTTTGATTCCCTGGTTTTCTTTGTTTTATCATGTTAAAGAAGAAACAATGAATGCATATTTGAAATCGAATCCATTTTTAAAAGCCTAACAATTCGGGTTGGGTTCTGCAAATGCAAAATTCATACTTAGGATTTCTGCATCTCCTTAATCCTTGATGACTGGCCTCTTCGCTGGGTGGCCAATCAGCTGTTGGCTGCCAAATGTTGTTGCTGTGCGCTTGCGCCGCTTTTTGCTTTGGCGCCCACTGAGAATACTGGCAATTCAATTGCATAACAATTTATGAAATAACGGTATCGTTATCGTGGGCCCACGCTCAGTCAGATACTGACGTGCTTGCCCCAAACATCGCGTGTTCGTTCCGCGTGCGAATTCCCATTCTTCCTTAGTATTTCCTTTCGTCGGGAAAGCAAAGCCATTGATTTGGGAAAATTAAAAAGTTATAAGTCGGCATTTGCGTCAAATGGCTGAATAATTGATTGCATGCCTCGTCCACGGCACAGCTGCAGGAGCATCCACTGTAAATTCGAATCGAGTGGTGACTCTTCATCATAGCACTAGATGCCCAGTTTTGT
The DNA here is from genome assembly GCA_037044535.1 of Lordiphosa magnipectinata. NCBI lineage: Eukaryota > Metazoa > Arthropoda > Insecta > Diptera > Drosophilidae > Lordiphosa > Lordiphosa magnipectinata. The sequence goes on from JBAMBO010003983.1 coordinate 368,941, forward strand.
ATACCCCGCCCAAACCGAGTTTAAAATCCGTTTAGAAAAATTTACATAAATTCTTTTGTGTTATTAATTTTCCGTTGTTTTGGTGGGAAAACTTTTGCAGGCTCAGGCACTTCAGGTCCATGGCAAATGTAAGTATGGTTTATTGATTTTTACTGAGCCTGGGACCCGGGTCTGGGGCCTAATCCGCAAGTCGCGTGATTCACATGAAATATTCAATTTTGGGCTCTCTGCCTGGGACACACTCACTCACACACACACACACAGTCACAGGCGCAGGCCTTTTTTGGGTCACGAGGCAGCTGTGTGTGTTGACATTGTCCTGGTCTCGTTTTTAGCCGTACGTAAGCACGTGCTCTGTACGTATACGTAACGAGTAACGGTTGTTTCCTCCATTGTGTGAGCAAGTGTGTGTGTGTGTGTGTGTGAGTTGGGGGGGTTCTTTTATGACACGGCGCTCTGGTTTATAATTCATGACGTTGGCTTTCGCTTTCAGCTGTTGTTGCCGCCATTTTAGAGAACAATACCGCTTCCGGGTTCCTTATATATCCACACGGCATGGACACCGCTGCCGCCGCTGCTGCTGCCGTTGTCGTTGACCTGAGCTCGGAGAGCAGTGTTAAGTCCAAGCTCAATCTAGTCGCCAGTTGCACAGCAACGAATAAATCATCCCAGGTCAGTCAGGACATTGCCGACTGTCTCCTGGTGGGCAGTACCGTGGAGTCCATGTCCGCTACTCCGCCATTAACACCCCGCAACCACTGCAGCAATGAGACGGAATCGGCCAATGGTGAGGCACATCTTATTTGCAAGGATGTGGCTACCACGGAGCCGGAACTGATCGCCACCACATCCATGTCTTCCACACATACAAACGCTTCCACAACGCCAACGTCTGCCTTGCTACTAACTGAAACACCCACAGCAACAACAACAGCAGCAGCATCAACCGCAGCCAGCATACAACAATCCACAACTGAGACTGGGACAACAGCCTCCACATCCAGCATGGAACAGCTGTTGCACTGGCAGGATATGCCACAGTATTTGCAATTCAATCCTTACGTGCTCAGGGGCTACCGTCCACTGCAAACCTTCAAGGGTTGCCTGCTCAGTCTCTTTTATTGGCACAACGAGACCATCAACATACTGACACACGGTAAGTGCTCCTCCACCCCCCGCCCGGTTACGGTCGCTCATTTATCGATCCATCCGAATGCCACTTACAAGTCGCAACAATCACGGTCAAAGCCAAGTTCAAGCGGACATAAATAGATTAGGTCGACATTGCTAATGCACCTGAACCGGGTCTGTGGGTGGCAACATGGAAATACACGATGCACTGCAGCCAAATGTTATTATTAAACCGTAACGTAATTGCAATTGTAAAATGTTTAATCGAATCTTTCCAAGGACACATAACTTGTTCGAGTTGGAGTCGATTGTGGTCTTGGGTATATCGATTCTGCTGGAGTACTTATAAAACTGAACAGTGAATGTATTTTAGTTTCATCAATAAATGGATTTCGGCTTCGAACCGGCATTAAAAAGTGCCAAACTAGTGTCTTTTCGAAAATGCTGAGCCGAACCGATAACCGCAAACAAGAATGGTTCGGTTCATATTATGAACTTGTTACATTTAGACATTGTTGAAATAAAAGGTGAAAAGTTCGGAAGGCCCTTTATAGCTAAACATACTGGCTGATATCCTGGTGGTCATTGGTTGGAACCAGTTTTTAACCGGTTCGATACCGGTTTGACTTCGGTCCTGATCCAGTAAAATATACAACTTTGTTTTACCAACCTGCTGACCTAATTTCAAGTTCATAGCCCTGAACCAGTAAAATATCCACCTCCATACTACCAACCTACAGTCTTAACTTCAAGTTCGTAGCTTAAATAGCTTTTGAGATATGGCTTTAAACCATTTTTGAGCCGGTTCGATTCCAGTCCTGTTTCAGTAAAATATCCAACTCCAAATTACCAACCTTCAGACCCAATTTCAAGGGCATAGCTTAAATAACTTCTAAGGTATGGCTCTGAAACAGTTTTTAACCGGTTCGAAACCAGTTCAATACTGGTCCTGATCCAGATAAATATCCAAACTCCATACTACCAACCTACAGTCTGAAGTTCAAGTTCTGAACCATTTTTTAAACGGTTCGATTCCGGTCCTGATAGTGTAATGTATTCAACTAGATATTACCAACCTTCAGACCAGATTTCAAGTTTATTGCTTAAATAATATTTAAGGAATGGCTCTGAAACACGTTTTAACCGGTTCGATACTGGCTCTGATCCACTAAAAAATACAACTCCATATTACCAACCTACAGATCAGATTTCCAGCTGATAGCTTAAATAACTTTTTAGAAAAATCTCTGAAACACTTTTTAACCGGTTCCTGATCCATTAAAATGTCCAACTCAATATTACTAAGCCACAGACCAGATTTCCAGTTCATAGCTTGAAAGACTTCTCAAATATAGCTTTTAACCAATTGTTAACCGTTTTTAAGAGCTTTCGAACCGGTTCACAGACTTGAGATATAGCCTATGACTCTTTCCTAATCCGCATAAACATACCTTGAAACATATAAGGAACAAACAAATATACATACAAACATAAATGCATATTTTAACTTTTATTTATATGTATAGATAGTCATCCGATCCGGTCGGTTCCGACATATAAGCAGCGTGCAGTAAACAGAAGACACTGTGTAAAATTTCAGCTCAATAGCTTTAAAACTGAGAGACTAGTTTGCGTTGAATCAGACAGTCAGCCGGACGGACAAAGCCGAATCGACTCAGCTCGTCGTCCTGATCAAGAATATATAAAGTTTATGGGGGCAAAACTATAATACCCTTTGCAAGGGTATAAATCAGGGCTGCAAACCTCATAAAAATCTGCAGGGGTTCACTCCGGGCTTCGAACCCGCGAAAATTTTGGGTCCGGGTTTACTGAGCGGGTTCGTAAGGTCGCTGAACCTAGGTAGGGGCTTGATAATATAATATTCGAGCTTGGATCATCAAACGTTTTAGCCGGCTCCAGTCAATAAGTCATGGATCAATGAGAATTAGAGATAAAATTTACGCTGCAACAATTTTGAGCGATGTTAAGGGATAGTCCGCATTGTGATTCTTATTGTCCGCATAGGAAATCACAGTAGTTAGAGCGAGACGGCACTCAGAGAGTATAAGTGAGAGCAAACAGCTGACTAATTTCTGACTGCACAACCGTTCAGTCTATATACATATTCTACATTTATGTTTGTTCATAACTTTTAAAACAAGAAACACACACACACCACAAAGGAGAATGGTCAACTGTACAGCTGTTTCAAGAATCTCCCGGTTTTATCATCACCAAGCTTTGCCTATCGTCTCTCCCCTTAGTAAACACACTTTGTATAAGTTAATCTTTCATTATTCCTGACTCTATCGGTGGATAAATCAAATACATGAGTAGAAAAAGTGCGCTAGACTGCAGGAACAGCTCAAACAACAAATGCGAGATTGTTAAGTTCTTTACAATAAAAGTTTTTCCAAAACTTAAATGTGTTTATGCTTTTCATCTTCAGATAAACATGGTAAAGGATCATAAATTTTTTATTAAACTAAAGATGCATTTGAAGATAAAGAAGATTAGTAAATTAATTTAAATTTTAATATTTTATTTGACATTTAATTTTTAAAAAATTTGTTCGATTGTAAACAATGGGATTAATATATTTTACATTTATTCAAGGGATTCATGCGAGTGCCCGCTTCACATTGGAACTCCTTCGAAAATTCCGCTAAATTGGAGAGTGGTCCAATCACTCGAAACTTTCCCGGCATATGCTGATCTGTAGAGACCTGTAGTTCCCGGACTTTTTCATGAACTTCGTTGCACCAGATCTGTGCATAGCTTATGAAGAACAATTGAGTGCCGGTGTACTTGAGATCGGGCAGTTCCTCCTTGAGCAACTGATGCTGGTTATTGGGCTTTGCTTGAAGTGCATCGTACCAGTTGCGATAGGCCGCATAGGCCAGACGGACGCCACCGTTGTCTGCAATATTCTCCGACTGTGAAGTTGACTCCTTTAGCTGTACTCCATTGTAGATATAAAGGGAATATTGTTCCGTAAAACAGCGCTGGCGCGTGAGAAAGTTACGGGCGGATTTCTCGTCCCACCAATCGTTGACATTACCGCGGGCATCGAAACTTCGGCCACTATCATCGAAACCATGAATGAGTTCATGGCCAATGAGAGTGGCCAGAGTGCCATAAATTACGGCATTGGGATAGACTTCACTCCAGAGGTAATATGGTTGCAAAAGTGCCACAGGCACCTTGATGACATTCTCCACGAGTATATTGACTGGAGTGTAACTTAGAAGCTCACCGGCCTCTATGGGCTTGGCAGGCTTGTAAAGCTCTTCACGCATTTGTTTCGATCCCAACATACGTGTCTGGCGCACATTCTCCACATAGTCCTCCTCCTGCAGCTGTAGACCGGCAAACTCCTCGGTAAAATTGACCTCAACGTAGGAATTTATCTGCAAGGTCATGGCGTCCAGTTTCTTCATGGCCAGCTCACGTGTCTCCGGCTCAATCCAGTCCAGTAAATGGCTGGAGCTAAGGGTCAGATTGAAAGTGGACTTAAGCTGACGCCACATGAGCTCAATCTCGTCGGCGGTGACATTGGTGTTGATGTGTCGCCTATAAATCATGTTGTCTAGATTCTTGGCAAACTGCTCCTTAGTGAGAGCAATGCAGGATTTTTGTTGTTTCTTCCTCGACTTGGCTGCGGTCTCGGCAAATTCATCGATGAGGCTGAAGAACATGTAATTAGCCACTGTTCGTTTGGGTGTGCGCGGAATTACTTCGACCAGATTCCGAAGATAACGCGAATTGAACTCATAGATGGAATCTGAGAACTGTTCACCCAGGCTCACATTTAACAGTCGCTTTATGTCCAGAACTGGAGAATAACGATTATGCATTTCCTCTATGGTCATCAGCTCCGTCATCTCGCTCATATCCAATCCCTCCCTCGCATCGATTAGCCCCTTCGCTAGATTCACCTCAAATTCCATCAGCTCCATGGCCGTTTCCTGGGCCAAATTCTTTTCGACACTTAGAAATTGTTCCAAAGTTCGTTGCATCTTGTCACGGTAGGCATTACGATAGATTTTCGTGCTCTGCTCCATATACATGGCGCGAGCTTCCAAAGCAAACTCTTGTGGCCCTATGTATGGCCTGTTCACTTGATTATTGGCAATGTCTTTGAAAACCTCCACTGCAAGAACAGGCATTATACCATAGCTATAGCTCATGCGTGCAGTTGTCCCCAGCCAATCAAACTCGACTTCATTCCAGGCGGTGCCCTCCAGTACGTGCATCTTGCCGAACTCTGCTATCAGCTGCCTCAGCTTCTGCTCATACTTGGTTCCTTGCAGTTCGTTGAGCCTCATACAGGACTTGTAGAAACGTTTCACCTGCACATCCTCTGGCGTATCGTGGGTATCGACCTTGTTGCTATTGAGCATATGAGAGAGCTTTCGATCTAGTGATTGAGTAAGTTCTTCGAACAATCCCGTACTTGAAACGCCCATTGTTGTGGCTGAGTTGATATGGGCAAAGCGGCCACATGAGAACTCATAGAAATCCGAACATGGATCAATGGACTCGTTCATGTAACTACGTATGGCGGCTGCCTTGGAAATTTGCATAATTTTCCGGGCATATGTATTCTGCGAATTTAGATGAGTTTCCGGTTCCTGGGGTGCAGCGTAGGTAAGACCTAGAGTGCACACCATTAAGTGGCATATAAGATGATGATAATGCGCTCGCATCTTGTACGTTGTTTTCCTACGCCTTTACGGTGCTTGACTGTAGCTAATAAACAACAAGCTTGTGAGCTCTGAGTTGAGTTTGTGAGTTTGTAGAAAAGCTCAACCTCGGGGTTATCTTTGAGCTAAACGACGAACCACTTATCGCCAATTGAGGTGCCGGCATTAATTACAATCACCCACCAAACAATTGAAAGCGATCAAGTACATATCTGAATTCCACTCACAATCCTGTAAGTTATCCAGTGATTCACGGGTGTGTGTACTTACGGTGTGCAGTGGTAGAGTAAGAGCAAAGGTCACTCCCGCGAAATTTATTTCTAATCTTACCAAAAAACGGAGTGAAGTCGTATTTACGTAAAAGACTATATCTAGCAAAAGAGAGAAAGTACGTCCCGGAGCACTGTGGTGGCGCTTATATAAAGAGTGCGGCCATTAATACTTCCACAACAAAACATGCGATATATGTGGTCCAAAATATTATAGTAACTTTAACTAAAAGTGGTCGTGGTTGTGACCTGTAGGCAATTTTGCAGAATTTGTTCATGAAAAGTTTTCAAGTAAAAGTTAATTACATTTCCAAAATTAATTTCGCTTATCAAAATTGGGTTGGAATTTGGTTGGAAGAGATTTCCGTGACACCAACTAAGTTTAAATTATCATCAAGATTTAATTGTTGACAATTGTCTACGGGTAAATGGTAAATAGGACGCTTGGGCCAATTTTTTCAAAAAACATCGCGAATTTTGCAAAATTTTATGAGTTCAGATGAAGACGGGTAAACTATGTTCCAGCCGACGCATAAGGATGACGGCACTAGCAGATACGAAGCAATACACATTCTTGAAATAAAATCAGCACTGTGTACCCTTTCTTTGCCTTCCCCCCGCATCTTGCAAAACCAACACAAAATTCAAAATTTGTATCAGATGTCGCTACACTAAGAAAAAACTAGACGGACCACGTCGGTCGGGTCGGGTCGGTCGTGTCTCTCACACCCCCACCCCAAATATTCTTTTTATACCCGATACTCGTAGAGTAAAAGGGTATACTAAAGTCGTGCAAATGTATGTAACAGGCAGAAGGAATCATTTCCGACCAAATAAAGTATATATATTCTTGATCAGTATCAACAGCCGAGTCGATATAGCCATGTCCGTCTGTCCGTCTGACCGTCTGTCCGTCTGTCTGTATGAACACCTAGATCTCAGAGACTAGAAGAGCTAGAGCAACCAATTTTGAAATGTAGACTCCTATTGTCTGCACGCAGATCAAGTTTATTTCAAATTTTTGCCACGCCCACCCCCGCCCCCACAATAAAAAATGTTGAATAACTCCCACAATTTTTGAGATATCGATCTCAAATTTAAAACTTACATTAATATTCGCAACATCTATAAGCCCTCCAATTTTCATCAAGATCGGATGATAAATAGCCAAGTTAAAAAAAAGTTGCATACTTTTCGGCTGTCCTGCCTCAGACACACAGGAAGGCTATTCAGGGCAGGGGTATTTCGAAGTCGGTTAGAGCCGACTTTAACTTACGCTCTCGTTAAGTTTTTTATTTTGAGAACTATTCGTACTTGGATCAAGTTCTGAAACTCCTGAATCAATAATATCGGGATCAAAAATTCACTCTTGGATCAAGAATTTCGCTCTTGGATCAAGAATTTTCACTCTTACCGTACTTTTGAGAACGAATGCTCTTGATTCACGAGTGAAATTGTCTATTTTTTCTCTGAGTGTACCTCAGGCTTACCAAAAAAACATTACATATGACGGCTCGATCGGAAATGCATGCTTTGCTACATTTTGTCAAGAAATGTCTTCAAAAATGCAATAAGAACATGGGTAAATTTGAAACAAAGCATAAAAACTTTTTTAAAGATCACGAATCAAATGATTATCATGAATATTGTTTAGAATATATTGAAAATTATGATTATCGAATATGTTTGCTTTTATTTTATTCTTCTTTTACCTTACCTCGGTATTTTCACATTCGTGTACCTTTTACCTTACCTAGGTGTCAATTTTCATTTATCTCGTCAATAGGTAAGGGACTATGTACTTTTTGTACGTGATTTTCTTCGCAGATTTCATGCGATGGTGGAAAGAAAAGTTTCAGGGACCTGTGTGTGGTTTTAACTGGAAGTGATCATTCTCAAGTGTTCACATATATGCGTGTGCGATTTTCCTACATTCATGATATAATTGCTACTATATAAGCTGAAGTTCATATCAGGTACGGATTTAGAGATACCCAAATATTTGGAACAGTTACAGATAATCTATCCAACTTCTGTAAAGCATTTAAAGTGTAAAATTTTAAAGGAAACTTTAAGCTAGAGTTCTTATAATATTCTGAGTTATAGCCTAGTTCCACTGACACATATATGTACATTAGATTGGTCCTCCTGAATATGGAATTTTGAAGGTCATGGTCTCACTTTACTATCTGATGCTTTTTGTTGTAAAGTATGCGTAAAAAAAAAAAACAAAAGCAAAAAAGTCGAGTTTTAACGGAAGCGAATGGGCTCTAAAGTTTTTGTGAATAGCTCATACGTAGTGTTGCCTATTATCACATAATTGTTTCATTTATAAATAGTCGGCGTTGATTTTAATTAAAAATTATTTCGAATTCAAAAATCAAAAAGTGAGCAATATGTTAATTTACTGGATTTGTTTTTTATACTCTGTAGCAAAGGTACACAGAGTATATTAAGTTTGTGCAAAAATATGTAAAAGGGAGAAGGAATCATTTCTGACCCTATAAAGTATATATAATATATTCTTGATCAGTATCAACAGCCGAGTCCGTATAACCATGTCCGTCTGTCCGTCCGTCGGTCCGTCCGTCCGTATGAACAAACAGATCTCAGAGATGGTAAGAGATAGAGGTTTGACATGTAAGGGACATAAATTTATTATCGATTATCGATCAAATTTATTTTTAATTTTTGCCCGGCTCCCTCCCGCCTCCTCAATTTGGAAAAAACGTAATTTCTCCTACAGTTTTGTAGATAGATGGTATGTACCTTTTAGAGATATTGAGCAATATAGATTATTTTTCGATTTGCGGAAGGAATAGTTAAAATCGGATAATCCATTGTAAAGTTAGCACTGAGCATACTTCGTTGCGGGTACAGAGTATATTACTATAGGGCTTGACCGATATTCTTATTTGATTTTTTTCGAAAAAATAACCAAAAATGATAAAATACATTTCCGCAATTTGGAAAAAACGGCATATATCCCACAGTTTTGTAGATATGTGGTTCGTACCTTCTAGAGATATATAGTAATCAAGAATATTTATCGATTTGCCGAAGGAATGATAAAGATCTTTATTGGAGTTTCAGTGTCCTTTTATTATACACTTGAAAAGTGTATTATAATTTTGCCCAGGAGTTTGCAACGCATAGAAGGAATCATCTCCGACCACAAAAAGTTGAATATTGTTCATCAGCATGACGAGCTGAGTCGATTGAGCTTTTTCCGTCGGTCTGTTTGTTTCTACGCGAACTAGTCCCTCAGTTTTGAAGCTATCGAGTTGAAAGTTTGCACTTAGTCTTATTTTGGCTTCACGATGCTAATAGAGCGGATGACTACTTCTTGTAGCTGCCATAGAAACTATCGCTCGGAAAATGGGCTTTAGTCCGAAAAACTTGTTGTTTTCAATGTTAGCGTTCTAAAACTTGGTCATTATTAAAATTGTACATTTTAAAACTGATCTGCGAAGTTTATATATTCACATCAAGTATATATATTCTTGATCAGCATGACGAGCTGAGTTGATATAGCCATGACCGTCAGTTTCTATGCTATCTCCTCCGTCAGTTTTCAATAGGGATGTCGAAAATATTATCGATATATCGAAATATCGATATTTTTGCCCAAAATGATAAATATCATTATCGTTATTTGGCAACTCAACAAATATAAAGGCTCAGTTAAAAGCAAAGCGTTGGCTGAAATTCAGCCCATCTTTAAAAAAGGTAAATGTTAGTTTTTTAACTTTACCCTGGATAGGGACCCCATTAAGTTCTGAATGGAAGAGAAAGACGCATTGCCAGTGCTTTCTGACTTCGCATTGTCATATCTTATTACACCGGGAAGCTCCGTGCCATCGGAACGCTTGGCTTCGGCTAAAAGTGTGGTATCTGACACCAGCAGCCGAATGACCGATGAACTCAACTGGTCTTCCTAAAATCTTTGTATTAACTCTATATTTTTTAAGCGCAGTCAGAATGTAGTTCATATTACGCGTCAAATGACGCCTCAATTACCTCAATAGACCTGTTCATTAAGATACGGGTTTTTATTGAAAAATATCGATAATATCGATTTTTTTACCCCAAAATATTTAGATCGAAATGATACTTTTTCTATATCGTCAAAAATATCGATATAGATATTATTCAAATATTTGACAACCATAGTTTTGAAGCTATCTTAACCAATCTTTGCACGAAGTCTTTTGGAACAAATACGCTGCACATTTGTGTATATTCTTCATCAGCATGACGAGCTGAGTTCATATAGCCATGTCAGTCTGTACGTCCGTCTGTTTCTATGCTATCTCCTCCGTCAATTTTGAAGCTTTCTTAACCAAACTTTGCACGAAGCCTTTCGGTACAAATACGCTGCATCGATCGGCCAGATCGGATGACTATATCATATAGCTGCCATAGGAACTATCGGTCGAAAAAGTAGTTTTAGTTAGAAAAACTTTTTAGTCTTCAACGCAAACGTGCCCAAATCTTGTATCTTTAAGTTTTTTATGCTTTTACATAATTCCATCAAGTTTTATGAAAATCGGCCAACTATATAGTATAGCTGCCATACAAAAGATATGTCGGAAAAAATGTCTTAGTATGAAAAACATTTTTGTTTTCAATGCTATCGCTCCCAAACTTGTTACTGATCAATATTATATGCTACCACACAATTCTGCTAGTTTGATCCAAATCGGATGACTAAAGCATACAGCTGCATTAGGAACGATCGGTCGAAAAAGTAGTTCTAGTGAGAAAAACTTTTTTGTTTTCAATGGTAGCGTCTTTATACCTTCCAGTTGTGAATATTATCAGTTTCCTCACAGTTATGAGGAGTTTGGTCAAAATTGGATGAATATATCGTATAGCTGCCATATAACAAACTGGCAAGCAAATGCTCAAAGTAGTGGCGCCATCTATCTGCAAGGGTATATAAACTTCGGTCGAGCCGAAACTAGCTTTCCTCTATTTATACCCGTTACTCGTAGAGTAAAAGGGTATACTAAAGTCGTGCAAATGTATGTAACAGCCAGAAGGAATCATTTCCGACCATATAAAGTATATATATTCTTGATCAGCATCAACAGCCGATTCGATATAGCCATGTCCGTCTGTCCGTCTGTCCGTCCGTCTGTATGAACACCTAGATCTCAGAGACTAGAAGAGCTAGAGCAACCAAATTTGAAATGTAGACTCCTATTGTCTGCACGCAGATCAAGTTTATTTTCAATTTTTGCCACGCCCCCTCACGCCCCCGCAATTTGGAAAAAACGTCATATCTCCTACAGTTTTGATGATAGATGGTTCGTACTTTCTAGAGATATCTAGTACTCAAAATTATTTATCGATTTGCTGAAGGAATGATAAAGATCGGATGAACGATACTCAAGTTATGAGCAAAAAACGGTCAGTTAACGCCCACCACCCACCCCACCCATAACCTAAGCATTGCGTTCAGCAGCAATCTTAGTGAGAGAGAGAGAGAGAGAGAGAGAGAGAGAGAGAGAGAGAGAGAGACTTAGAGAGCGCACTGCGTTGTGCGTTGTGTGTTAACTGGCCGTTTGACTCGTGACCAAATTCGAGCTGCGACATTAACGGTGCAGAGTATGTAATAGTCGGGCTTGACCGACGTTTTCAAAAGTTTTGTTGTCTGATCTGTTTATCGTGATGAATTTGGAGTCATTTATGTTGGATTTAGTAATTGACAAATGTCTATTAATATCTGGCGGATAATAAATAGCCGGGTTAAAAAATGTTGCATACTTTTCGGCTGACCCACCTCAGGCATACAGGAAGGCTATTAAACATTTGTTTCCATGAGTAACGGGTATATCGAAGTCGGTTAGAGCCGACTTTAACTTACGCTCTCGTTTTTTTTTACAATTGCTATCACATACATATGTATGTATATTTCACGGCATTAATCTCTCGATTAGTAGGTCACTAGGGGATTTTTGTTCTCTCATAGCTTCAGCATTCCATCCACAGCATTAAATCAAAGATTATACAATGTATGTTTTTTATTTTATGATTAAATCCCTTGTGGTAAAAACGTGGACTTGCTTTCAGGGAAAACTATGTAAAAGCAGTTTCCAAATATACTTTTTAATCAGTACAGAATGCGTGAATTAACCCCTTGATATATGAAAAAAAAACACAAATTTAAAATGTCAATTAAAAAAGAACCATGAACGACCGCCAAATTATATGTTCACATAAATCCATCGAAGAGTCAAGTACAAACCTCAGCACTAGGTCCGACCTCGGAATAATTTTTGCATCGGTCCATCAAAATCCATTTTTTTGTTAAATTTTGGTTAAGGAGGAACGTAAAAAACGTTTCTGCAGCTTTTCCGAAAAAATGTTCATATTTTTATTACTTCCCACCGTTAAGGTAATTTTTTTTGTTTCCAATAATACACCCACAGATGTCCATGATAGCAACTTTAACAAAATTATACCCCCCGAACAATTTGGTTGGGCTCAATAAGCCGACCAAAAGAATAGCAGTTGCCTTTTTGAATTTCAAAAGATGACAGCCCTTGAAATGAACTAATAATTTTGTTGTAAAAATTTGCATTTGGTGAAATTGTCGATTGATTAATTTTGTTCAAAACTTTAAGGCCCTGTCGCTTCCATTTAAAATTAAAATAAAATATTTGTATTTTCACAATTATTAATTATACAACGAATATTGGGGGAAAAATGTATATAGGAGGCCTTGTCAAAAAATGTACATTTGGCCGAGTGTTCAATGTAGTTCAAAGATAAATTAAGGGGAATTTGGAACTTTTAAAGCCGCGACGTCAGCATCAAACCTTAAAAATCTCATTTTGGATTTCTGATAAATTCTCTATAAAATATACTATATTTTTTGAGCCATGTTGCGCATTACTTTTCATACAAGGCAGGTACGGTCTAATGGACATATAAGTGCCAGTAAAATCAGGCTATTAAACACTCTTTGAATTTGGTTGTCAAGATTCTGAGTTAAACACACTTTGAACTTAGTTGTCTTGAAAAACGCTGAACATGTTCTACTAAACACATCATTCAAGCGGTTGTACGAATTTTCATAAGCAAAAGCAACGCCAATTCGGAATGCTGATAAACAGTAGGAGCAGGTGAAGTTGAGAAAATTTGTAAGATTAAGTTAATAGATCCTTGCGCCACAAAATGAAACAGCTTTCATGATAGTATTCAACGTATTTTGGAACTAAAACACAATATAAAAAGTATTTGTACAACTTTAAAAAAAATACAGAAATTGATTTTTTGCATAATTTGAATAATGTTACAGACATTTTCGGTAAGGCTATTGATCTTTCGCAGGGCGAATCCTGTTGTTTTTTTCGGATTTTTTCTGCCCACTTTACTTCAAGTAATACATAAACTTCACCTAAAGATGCTCTTAAAAAAGGAGTTTTAAAACGATTTATTACGAATAACTGTTTTAAAGATTTGCTTGTGGAAGAAATTACGAAAAATTAGGAAACTGTTGTCAATGAGATTTACAAATACAAAGGATTCTGAATACTTTTACGATACCAGAAATGGTAGATTAGATCAAACTGGGAATTGTTTTGAAAATTCTCATATTGAAAAGGAAGTCTTAACGTAACTTGCCGATAATTGGATATTTTTAGAATTTATTCTAATCGACTGTTTATCTCGGGTTTCGGGCTTTTATTTACACACTATTTACAAGGGTTTCTATATACACACGGTTTTCTTTTTACATTATCAATATGGTCTTGTTATTTTCATCATATACAGTGTTTGGGATCGTTAGCATTGAAAACAAAAGAGTTTTACTTACTAAGACTTTTTTCAGAACTATCTTTTGTATGGTAGCTATACTGTATAGTTGTCCGATTTTAATAAAACTTGGTGAAATTATGAAGAAGCATTGAAAACTTATAAACAGTTTTGGGGACGTACGCATTGAAAACAAAAAAGTTTTTCTTACTAAAACTAGTTTTTCGACCAATCGTTCCTATGGCAGCTATATGGCTACCTAAAGGCTTCGTGCAAAGTTTGGTTAAGATAGCATTAAAATTGACGAAGGAGATAGCATAGAATCGGGACATGGCTATATCAACTCAGCTCGTCAAGCTGATCAAGAATATACATACCTTACGTGGTCGGAGATGCTTCCTTCTATGCGTTACAAATATCTGGACAATTTTAATATACCCTCCACCATTCCAATATGTCTACCCTCTGCAATGGTATAAAAGAGCGCAAAGAGTTTGGGATTAAAAAGATCAAAGATTAGGTCTCTTGAGATTATGAATTCAGGGCGATTAAATTGACTAAATTTATTTCAATTTCATTCCCAAAGTTAATGATCTCAACCTTCTAGAAACGGCAATTGTCAATTTAGTTTCTGAACTTAAGTACAAATATGCTCGACTCTTTGAATAAAATGGTGTTCCTTTGAAAAATGTAGTTGGACAATGAAAGGATAGTCCAACAACTAAAGTCGTTTTTCACGATTAATTTTTCCTATTCCTATTTCCTATCATTCACTATCATAATCCCAAATTTGTTTTAAATTATTTCTATATTTTGGTATTTGAAGATTGAGATTATCAAAACGAATCCAAAAACGAGAAGGTTAAGCTAACTTCGTCTGTGCCGAAGTTTTTATACCCAGCAAATGCTGTTTTTGAAATGTCAGAGTTTAAGAACGCTAGCATTAAAATCAAAAAATTTTCAAACTAAACCCCATTTTCCGACAGACAGTTATTTGATTTCGACCAAATTTCGCGAATCCTTTTAAAAACATATCAAATTAACAATCGCTAAGTTGAAGAACGATAAAATTGAAAACAAAAAAGTTTTTCTCACTGAGACTCATTTTCCGACCGATCTGTCCTATAGCAGCTGTTAGATATAGTCATCCAATATCGACCTAATTTTGCAATTCTGTTTGAAAGCATGTAATATTAGTATTGGCCGAGTTTGCGGACACTAACACTGAAAACAAACAAATTTTCCTCACTAAGACCCACGTTCCTAAGGCAGCTATAAGATATATTCATCCGACTTTGAAAGCATATAATATTGATAATGGCTAATTTTGGGGACGTTAACTTTAAAAACAAAAAGTTTATCTGACTAAGACCCATTTTTTGACCGATACACATTGGGGAATTTTTCGAATTTTTTGGCATAATATTTAAATATTGATATATTATATTTAAGTTTATATTAAGGCTTAGATGAAAATTAAATTTTCGAAAAAATTTCTGGACGATTGCCATGTCTTTACCCGACCGAAACGAAAACGATTCAGTAATCAAAATGCGTGAAGACATGTTTATTTTTTCCGTTTCTTTTAATTTTCATCACAGTTTTCTTCCTCTAAAATAATATAGTCAATGTCCTTTCAAGTTCACTATCATCTTCATTTAAAGATGTTGCAAAATCAAAATCTGTATTTGTAGTAGAGTAGTTCCTACTTTTACTAGTATTGTTACTAGTGTTGGGTTGTTCATGAGTGAGTGAACAAAATTGAGTTGCTCTTTAAACTGACGAAATGCCGCTTATCTCTAAATGAGAACGCACGACCTATTAGTATACCACCTAATATGGGTGCCTGGACACCGCAACATAGAAGGAAACGAGTCGGCGGACAAACTTCGAACTCCTTTCCGTCTTGCTACGGATCGCTGGAAAAACCTTTCCTCCTGTGCTGTATCGAGAATTACGTGGCCTACATTCAATCTAAAACGTACTAACGCACTTCTACGTCACAGAAGGGAACACATATCACTTCTGGTGGGACCCTCACGGGCCACTGTCTTATTGGCAGACACGCAGCACGCCTAGGCGTCACGTACCATGACTTCTGTAGAAGTTGCAGATATGAAGAAGAGTAGGAAACCCCGCTTTAAGTAGAAGGAGACTTAGGACACTTGGTCAACCTTTCCTACCCAACCTCTCGGAGTTATCCGGGCTAGAGATCCCAGTACTGAGGACCCCCTCAGTCTTAAAAAGGGTTAACATGGCAATGGTACCAAAGCGGCCTAAGTGGGAGGACGACTTGTCGTTCTCTGCCATCGCAACGTAACCTCTGAGCAAAAGAGACTGAACAGCTCTTAGAACAACTCAAGAACAACTCAGAGCAAGACAGACTGCACAAGATTGATTGAACAAGATAGACTGCACAAAAATGAACAACTGAAGAGCATGTTCACTCGTTCAGTTTAGGTTAGGTTAAACAACAAAAAGAAAAAAGCGATCAGTGCTATAGAAACCCACCCCTTTAAAATCCCGACAGCAAAACAAAACGAGAGCGTAAGTTAAAGTCGGATCTAACCGACTTCGATATACCCGTTACTCACGGAAAGAAATGATTAATAGACTTCCTGTGTGTCTGAGGTGGGACAGCCGAAAAGTACGCAACATTTTTTTAACTCGGCTATTTATGATCCGATCTTGATGAAAAATCAGGGCTTATAGATATTGTACATAAATGTACGTTTTAAATTTGAGATCGATATCTCAAAATTTGTGGGAATTATTCAACATCTTTTATTGTGGGGGCGGGTGTGGGCGTGGCAAAGATTTGAAATAAACTTGACCTGCGTGCAGACAATAAGAGTCTACATTTCAAATTTGGTTGCTCTAGCTCTTCTAGTCTCTGAGATCTAGGTGTTCATACTGACGGACGGACAGGGCTATATTGACTCTGCTGTTGATGCTGATCAAGAATATATATACTTTATATGTTCGGAAATGTTTCCTTCTGCCTGTTACATACATTTGCACGACTTTATTATACCCTTTTACTCTACGAGTAACGGGTATAAAAATTCGTGCGCTCACACAACCTTCCGCCATAGAACTAGAACAAGTGAACAAGAGCAACTAAACAGGTAAACAACTGAACAAGTGAACAACTGAACAAATAAGCAATTTAAGTGAGTCGACTCACTTAGAAAAAAAGGACAAGTAAACATTTTCAGTGAAATAAACCATCTTTACCCAACACTAGTTGTTACAGGTGCAGGCTAGAAGGTAATGGATCCGATGAATCCATCGCTCTGTGTAACACATCCGTTATATTAGCTACCCGGCTCTATTTCCTGGCATATAATCTTCGAATGCTTTTGAAAAATGTGTGCCTTGCCTTTGAAGCGTTTTCTCCAAGAATGGCAACAGGAATCATACAACTATTTATTATTTGAGCTCTTTGTATTAAAATCTTGTGAGCAGTGGGTGACATGGATATATTTCCATAAGGCTTTAAGCAGCTATAAGATATAGTCATCTGATCCAGTCGGTTCCGACATATTAGCTGCGTGCAGTAAAAAAAAAGACTGTGCAAAATTTCAGCTCGATAGCTTTAAAACTTAGAAACTAGATTGCGTAGAAACAGACAGACGAACAGACAGACAGACAGACGGACGGACAAGCTCAATCGACTCAGCTCGTCGGCCTGATCAAGAATATATATAGTCTATGGGGTTAGAAATGAATCTATCTAGCTTTGCAAACTTCTCGGCAAAATTATAATACCCTTTCCAAGGGTAAACAAATCAGATTTCTCGTCGTAAAGAGCTTCGCTAGTACCAGTCGTCCCAAGACACCCCCTTTTTACGCCCGGTACTCGTAGAGTAAAAAGGTTATACTAAAAACGTGCGTATGTATGTAACAGGCAGAAAGAAACATTTCCGACCTTATAAAGTATATATATTCCTAATCAGCATCAACAGCCGAGTCAATATAGCCATGTCCGTCTGTCTGTATGATCACTTAGATCTCAGTGACTAGAAGAGCTAGAGCAAATTTAAAATGTCTGCACGCAGATCCAGTTTGTTTCAAATATTTGCCACGCCCACTTCCGTCCCACAATAAAAAATTTTAAACATAGATCACAATTATTAAGATATCGATCTCAATCTTAAAACTTACATTTATATTCGCTAAAGATCGGATAATCATATACATATTTTTGGCACAAAACCTGCATATTTCAAAATTCGTTTAAAATGAAACCATGGATGAGGGCTAGAGTGGAAAAAGTGGTTCACACAATCGATTGTAATCAATGAAACTAGTAAATTTTACATTTATTCAAAGGATTCATGCGAGTGCCCGCTGCACATTGGAACTCCTTCGAAAATTCCGCTAAATTGGAGAGTGGTCCAATCACTCGAAACTTTCCCGGCATATGCTGATCTGTAGAGGCCTGTAGGTCCCGGAATTTTTCATGAACTTTATTGCACCAGATCTGTGCATAGCTTATGAAGAATAATTGAGTGCCGGTGTACTTGAGATCGGGCAGCTCCTCCTTGAGCAACTGATGCTGGTTATTGGGCTTTGCTTGAAGTGCATCGTACCAGTTGCGATAGGCCGCATAGGCCAGACGGACGCCACCGTTGTCTGCAATATTCTCCGACTGTGAAGTTGACTCCTTTAGCTGTACTCCATTGTAGATATAACGGGAATATTGTTCCGTAAAACAGTGCTGGCGCGTGAGAAAGTTACGTGCGGATTTCTCGTCCCACCAATCATTGACATTACCGCGGGCATCGAAACTTCGGCCACTATCATCGAAACCATGGATGAGTTCATGACCAATGAGGGTGGCCAGAGTGCCATACATTACCGAAATGGGATAGACTTCGCTCCAGAGGTAATATGGCTGCAAAAGTGCCACAGGCAGTTTGATGGCATTCTCCACGAGTATATTCACTGGACTGTAACTAAGCAGCTCACCTACATCTATGGGTTTGGCAGGCTTGTAAAGATCTTCACGCATTTGTTTCGATACCAGCATAAATATCTGGCGCATATTCTCTACATAGTCCTCCTCCTGCAGCTGAAGACCGGCAAATTCCTCGGTGAAATTCAACTCAACGTAGGAATTTATCTGCAAGGTCATGGCGTCCAATTTCTTCATGGCCAGCTCACGTGTCTCCGGCTCAATCCAGTCCAGTAAATGGCTGGAGCTAAGGGTCTGATTGAAAGTGGACTTAAGCTGAAGCCACATGAACCCAATCTCGTCGGCGGTGACATTGGTGTTGATGTGTCGCCTATAAATCATGTTGTCTAGATTCTTGGCAAACTGCTCCTTAGTGAGAGCAATGCAGGATTTTTTTTGTTTTTCCATCGACTTAGCTGCGGTCTCGGCAAATACATCTATGAGGCGGAAGAAAATGTAGTTAGCCACTGTTCGTTTGGGTGTGCGCGGAATTACTTCGACCAGATTCCGAAGATAACGCGAATTGAACTCATAGATGGAACCTGAATACTGTTTACCCAGGCTCACATTCAACAGTCGCTTTATGTCCAGGACAGGAGCATAACGCTCATGCATTTCCTCTACTGTCATCAGCTCCGACATCTCGCTCATACCCAGCCCCTCACTGTCATCGATTAGCCCCTTCGCCAGGTTCACCTCAAATTCCATCAGCTCCCTAGCCGTTTTCTGGGCCAAATTCTTTTCAACACTTAGAAATTGTTCCAAAGTTCGTTGCATCTTGTCACGGTAGGCATTACGATAGATTTCTCTATTCTGCTCCACATACATGGGGCGAGTTTCCATGGGAAAGGACTGTGGCGCTATATACGGCCTGTTCACTTGATTTTCGGCAATGTCTTTGGTAATCGTCAATGCCAGAACGGGCATTACACCATAGCTATGGCTCATGCGTGCAGTTGTCTCCAGCCAATCAAATTCGTCTTCCTTCCAGGCGGTGCCCTCCAATACTGGCATCTTGCCGAACTCTGCTATCAGCTGCCTCAGCTTCCCCTCATATTTGGCTCCCTGCAGTTCGTTGATCCTCATACAGGACTTGTAGAAACGTTTTACCTGCACATCCTCTGGCGTATCGTGGGTATCGACCTTGTTGCTGTTAAGCATATGAGAGAGCTTTCGATCTAGTGATTGGGTAAGCTCTTCGAACAATCCCGTTTCTATAACGTCCATTATTGTGGCCGGATTAAATTTTGAAAAGCCGCCACATGAAAATTCATAGCAGTCTGAACATGGATCAATGGACTCGTCCATATAACTACGTATGGCGGCTGCCTTGGAAATTTGCATTATTTTCCGGTGAGACGAATTCTGCAGATTTAGATGATATTCCATTTCCTGCGGTGCGGCGCAGATAAGGCCTAGAGTGCACACTAATAAGTGGCATATAACATGATGATAATGCGCTCGCATCTTGTGCGTTGTTTCCCGATGCCTTCTCGGTGACTGACTGTAGCTAACAACCAACAAGCTTGTGAACTCTGGGGTAAGATGGATTTCTGGGAAAAGCTCAATTTCGGGGCAATCTTGCGGCTGAATGCCGAATTTCTTATCGCCAATTGTGGTGCCGGTTCGGCTACGCCGAAATTAGCTTTGCTCAATTTTTTTTTGTTCGCTGAATCCAAATCAAAAGTCCGCTTTCCCCCATATCCTCTGATGTATATTCACATTTTGAGTTCGATTCGTTTTAATTGGGAGAGCTCCAGAAATCTCAAGGGGTATCCGTATAATCGCTTTTATTTCTACATTTGGAACTTTGACTTAAAATTGCTTGTCACAACAATCCAATCAGTTGTTTTTATACCCTTGAAGAGGGTATATTAAAATTGTCCAGATGTTTGAAACGCATAGAAGGAATCATCTCCGACCATATAAAGTATATGTATTATTGATCAAATGACGTGTTGAGTTGATATAGCCATGCCCGTCTGTCCGTCTGTTTCTATGCTTTCTCCTCCGTCAATTTTAAGGATCTTGACAAAACTTAGCATGAAGTCTTTTAGTACAAATAAGCTGCACATTTGTCGGAACAGGCCATAGGGACGATCGGTTGAAAAAGAAGTTCTAGTGAGAAAAACTTTTTTGGTTTCAATGGTAGCGCCCTTATAAAGGGTGATCCATTAAGAAGTTTTTTTAAAATTACACATAAAACACAAAAATGGAATTGGATGTTGGATTCTGTATTATGGGCTGAAAGAACTATCTCTGACATTTACTTTTTAAAGATAATTTCATTCAAATGTTGACCGCGACATATAAGTACGCCGTAAATGGTCCTTTCGGATGGTCCAATTTTGGATCACTCTTTCCAGCATTTTTTTGGTTTTGACTCTCTTTGATAATATTGTATAGTGCTATTTCTTAGCTTTAAAATAAATTGTCCCAAGCAATTCAACGATTTTTTTAAACGAAGATATACCATTTAGAATACTTGTGATAGATGTGACGTTATTTTGTACCAAGGCTGCAAACCGGTCCGGAACCGGTTCGGTTCGATATTTTTAGGGTTCGCGAACCGGACCATGAACCAGGCGCTCTATATTTTTTACTCTTCGAACCTGAACCCGAACCGGACCACTTTTAATTTAATTTATTCAACGATACATCCAGGGAATTATTGGAAATCTCTGGAGATTTTACTATAAACGATTGCATTTCTAACTAAGCGTGAATGATTTTTGATGTAAAGGGACAAGATAAAGCATGATGATGATGATAGATTATACGGAAAAAATCCGTTTGACCATATGATGAATCAACTTGGCTTTGAACGGACGGTATAGATCACAATTACTACCAACTGATTTATATTACACTTGGTTTTCACGCCGAGCAATTGTTCTAAAATCTTCAGCAAATCATTGTTTATTACTATCTAAGTGCCCCGACAAACATTCTTCTACTATAAGTTCAGTACCAGTATTGGCTGCAGTTTTCTCAGACCATAGATTTCATATTTTGCGTACAAAAATCAGTTGCAAAGCAACTGACTCAACGTCTGATTGTGAAGAAGCTTATGAAAGCAATAGAAAGCGATAAACAAATATCAAATATAAATGCTATGAATGATGTTATAGATTTTAGAAGCATTTTCAAGACTAAAGTTGGTTCTTTCTGATTTAAGAGCTAGTAAAGATGAATAGCTACTGGAAGATATAATGCTAAAACTAAGCAGTTCCTAAAAGTTGTTAATGTCATAATGGATTTGATAATTACAATAACTTAAGTATTGAATATTATGATTAAGTATATGAATAGAGAGGTATATAAATTTCATGAGCTACGTAGAATAAATAAATCGAAAGTCAAACTATTTTTTTTTGTTCAAGCGAACCAAAGTTCGAACCAAAACCTTGGGTTCAGGGGGTCCAGGAACCGGTCCGCGAACCGAACCTTGGACTTTACAATGGTTTCGAACACCCGGACCGAACCTTCTGCAGAATTTTAGAGGTTTGCAGGCTTGTTTTTTACTGCACATAAGTATGCAATGGGTGTCGTTGAAACTTTGCATTGAAATTCGAAACAAGCTACTACCCTACTGTTGAGTTTTAGCATAGCATACTTTTGGGCAGTTGGCAATTTTGTTATTTTATAGCCTATATTCACTGGCTTCATTTCTTATCATTTTCATTTTTAAAAATGATGCTGTTTCCATTGACAAATCTTCATCATTTTGATATTCGCAATGCCACGTTGACAAAAACAGCTGAATGGCTTGATTTAAAGAACGGGCGCCACTTTCAAACTCACGGGGACTTTTTGGAATACTTTTTGGAATACTTGGGAAAAAAAGACACACCCGTCAGGAATGCAATTACGAGGGGCGAACGCATTGTTATCGCCCTGAATTATCAGCAGAAAGCTAAATACACAACTTTTTTTTACTAATTTTTATTTTAAACAAAATTGCGCCTACTTTTTAAATTTAAATCAACAGTTTATTGGTGATGACACTTTCTATTTCCAGAGAGTAACGAGTAGTGCCAGAGAGTAGCGAGTACTTTTATAAAAAAACCAAATTCCTTCGTGGGGAATGCCATCATTTTTGAGAAATGAAAGAAATGAAGGGCAAAATGCAACAACAATTTGTATGGAAGAAATGATATAATTTTCTTCATTTCTTGTCATTTCAAGAAATGAAGCTTCATTTCTTTGGTGGAAATAGGCTATTAAACACATGTTCACATAATTTTCTTCATTTCTTGTCATTTCAAGAAATGAAGCTTCATTTCCTTGGTGGAAATAGGCTATTAAACACATGTTCACACATATAAAATGGCAAATCTTTGCTAAAAAAACGTAGAATTGTTTGGGATTGTTTATTTTAAAATTAAGAATTAGTACTTTCAAAACAAAACAATGAATTCCCCACAAAACGCTCCTAAAAAGGGTCAATAACGGAATTTTAGGCTAGCATTTTAATATAAAAACAAGTAAGAAAGTCGGTCACGCCCAACTTTAACATATAGCCTATTTCCACCAAAGAAATGAAGCTTCATTTCTTGAAATGACAAGAAATGAAGAAAATGATATCATTTCTTCCATACAAATTGTTGTTGCATTTTGCCCTTCATTTCTTTCATTTCTCAAAAATGATGACATTCCCCACGAAGGAATTTGGTATTTTTTTTAAAAGTACTCGCTACTCTCTGTCACTACTCGTTACTCTCTGGAAATAGAAAGTGTCATCACCAATAAACTGTTGATATGAATTTAAAAAGTAGGCGCCGTGGGTTTGAAAGTGGCGCCTGTTGTTTAAATCAAACCATTCAGCTGTTTTTGTCAACGTGGCATTGCGAATATCAAAATGATGAAGATTTGTCAATGGAAACAGCATCATTTTTAGAAATGAAAATGATAAGAAATGAAGCCAGTGAAAATAGGCTAATACTCTGTACCAGTTCATTTGCTTCCGACTATAATATTATAATACATCCAAAGAGTCACGGGGTTATTGTATATTTTTATTATACGCTCATCTCTAAATTTCTCCCGCTCTCTCTCTCTCTCTGTCTCCCAAAAATTGTGTTTGTTTGAATACAGCGGTGGCTGGCGTCAAGGGCGAGGGGCGTGGGGGGTTGCCGGTTAACGGGGGGGGGGCGTGGTAAAATTTAAAAATAAACTTTACCTGCCTGCAAGTGTTAGAAATATACTTATTTGATAGATACAGTCAAATACTATTCAGTAATATCAACACAAGACCTGTCCGATAAACCAAACTTGAGAAATCCAGTTTTAAAAAAACTTTTTTTCCATCTTTTCGTTTTAGACGATTTTTGAAATTGTTTATAAAATTAACAATAATCTTATTTGTAAAACCGGAAATCACGTTTTGGTGAGAGTGTCGAGATCTAATTTCGGATTTTTTTTTTATTTAAATCAAAAACGGTCAATTTTAAAACCGTTCGGTTTCAAAAAAAAGGACCCTTATATAAGCTGGTAAATCTAGTTTGATTCGTCCCTCTTAGCGCTTGACACAGTTCCCTTGGCTCCACATTTAAATGCTGTTGTGAGTTCCTAGCTTAGCGAGACGACGAATTAAGCCAAACTAAAGCAATTCTTGGTTCAGAGTAAATAATAAGCTTTTATTTATTATCCAATAATTCCAAAGCGTTCATCGATTGTCACCCAAACGTGGCTGGCTCCACAACTGCACACCGTCAAAACTAGAATGAGCGATCTTGCAATTAAACTACACAGGTGGATACTGAGAATTGGCAGCTAAAATTTAATTGTTATTCAAAACGCAAAAGTAATAAATACAATTAACTGCTCAAATATGCCTCCGAAACACCCTTTCCCACCGTGAGCTGCCATCCAGTCCGTCCAGTCACGCACTCGCCGCTAATCTCGTATCCAACAGCCAACTCAACCCAACCCAACTCAAGCCAGACCAGCCCAGGGTAGGGTGGGCGATAAGGCAAAGCTTTGACTTTGGCTCTCGAAAGTGCGTTGCCTTCTCAGTTAGTTGCCCGCAGTGTGTTCGCCATGAAGCACATTTGTTTTGCTCTGCTGTTGCTTTGTACTGAAGTCCAAATCTGTGTCCGGGGTCACTTGCTCTCCCAACCAGATGTCGAGCTGTTGCACATACAGGCCCAGGAGCAGCTAATATCGCAGCACAATGATAGTTTGTACGTGCAGCGAGTGATGAGGCTGGCCAAATCCGCAGAGATACGAAACTATATGCAGAATGAGGTGGAGGCGTGTGAGAATTTCTATGACTACAGCTGTGGCAACTGGGCAAAAATCAATCCAGCCAATGATGCAACTCCAAGGGAGACCAATTGCGAACAGTTGATGGTGAAGGCATATCGACACAAGCAGCAGCGTTTAATGGAACAGCCAGCTGATAAGGATACGGAGGAGGAGGCGGTATTGAAGTTAAAGAGATTCTATGCCAGCTGCTTGCATTTTCAGAAAACACCAAAGTCGGCTTACCGCCAGCAGCTGGCACAGATTGTGGCCGAATTTGGACGTATGCCTGTGTTGGCTCTACCAGGTCAACAGTGGCCGGAAGAGGAATTTAAATGGTTAAAGACTGTGGCAAAGATAAAAGGAACGTATGGACTGGACATTTTGCTTAGCCTTGAAGTGATTGAGCAGAAGATTTATGTGGGCCAACCCAGGCCAAAGTTGCACGCACAAGCTCAGCAGATCCAGCAACAACTGGAACAGTATTTGGGTGTGAAAACAGATTTGGCCAGTACCACGGCTCAGGAAATAGCCGAACTAGATGAATCCCTTTCCAGGGGCATGCACAATCGCCCTGTGGGTATTCTGGCTGTTTCACGTACTGTCGAAGAGTTGGCTAACGCTTCTACATCCAACTTCAATCTCACGCAATATGTGGAACTGATTCTGGAACGCCCTCTCAAGAATGAAACTCTTTACGAACTGGTGCCCAGTTATCAGACGCATCTAGCAGCTATAATTGCAGGCACCCCCAAGCAGTCAATGGCAAACTATATATTTTTTCATTTGCTGCAACATTTCTTCTATGACCAATCCTCCGCAGCATCTTCTATAGAGCAGTGCATGTCTGGGGTTAGACAACACTTTCCCGAGTTACTCGATCACCTGGCCTATCAACAGTATGCTGACCCAGCCACACTCAGTGATATTGAGGATCTCTGGACGCAAGTCAAGCTAGGCTTCCGTCATCTACTAGAGACTTCCTCTTCAGATTGGTTGGCCCTGCTGACGCGTAGGCAACTAATGGAGCAGCTAAATGCCACCCAATTAAAAATCAAAGGTCATGACCAAGTAAATTTCACTCAACGCTATCAACTGCTAAAATTTGAACCCCAGGATTACATCTTCAATTTGCGTGCCATACTGTCAGAGAACAGATGGGAAGTTAGAAAAAGTACTCCACTAACAACGCCCAGCTATGACGCCCGGGAGAATCTTGTCTTATTGCCGGTGCCACTGCTGCAACCGAATTTCCTATGGTCCCGCTATTATCCAAGGGCCCTGCGTTTTGGCAGTCTAGGGTTACTGCTTGCCCAAACGCTGGCTCACAGCTTTGATGATCACTCTGGCTGGGACTCGCTCACTAAGAAGGAGTTTGACAAGCGTAAGGCCTGTTTCAAGCATCAATATGCACGCCTGCGACTCGATGGACAATATCTGGCAGAGAGCGAGCTGCAGTCCGAGAACATGGCAGACAATGTGGCTATTCAAGTGTCGTATCAGGCCTACAGTTCCTACTTAGAGACACTGGCCACTTCTGCACTGTCCTCGGAGTCGCTGCCACTGCTGAATCACAACCCCAGGCAACTGTTCTTCCTCAGCTATGGTCAACTCTGGTGCAACGATGTCAATGAACAGTTCCGGGATAAGCAATCCCTGCTCAATACACACACTCCAAATGCTTTAAGGGTGCTGGGAGCACTCTCCAACTTTGAAGAATTCGCCAAAGCCTTTAGCTGCGCCCCAAAAACCCAAATGAATCCTCTTAAGAAGTGTCGGTTGTATTAAGAAACAGTGCAAAAAATAAGAAAACAATAAAATACCGCGATAAGACTGCATTGATTTGACAATAAAAAGAATAAAGTACTTTGCTTAGAACGTATTTTTTGGATATACTAAAATCATGCAAATGTGTGAAACAGGCTGAAGGAAACATATTCTTGACCAGCAGCAACAGTCGAGTTGACATAGCCCTGTCCGTCTGTCCGTTCATCTGTAGATCTCAGAGACTAGAAGAGCTAAAGCAATCAATGGGCATAGCCAGATTTGAAGGGGGAACCGTACATCAATCGAAAGTAATTTAGCGATTTTTTGTATAATTCTAGTACCAGTTTCAATCACAAGCCTTTTTCGGGCCATCTATCCATTAAAAAACTCAAATTTTTTCGGTCAAATCTGGTATGTATACACGCCCTCAGAATAATTTTTCTGAGTTTTAAAATGCAAGCCTTTACCTACAAAACTGCGCGATATTTTTAACACAATTTATTTAAGACTTCTTGTTGAGGTTTCACATTCGTTTTTTACGTGTCAAACGTGTTCCTAGCTACAATTTCTGTAATTTTTTCAGAATTTTATTAGTTGTGGAAGGTGGTTAAAGTTAATAGAAACAATAAAATGTATGTTTTTGAAATTGTTTTATTAATTGTCGTTATTTATATATCAATCAAGTTATACACTGTGAAACTTCACGTTGTCTTCAAGATGTAGAACCAGAGGTCGAAAATGGGGAATACAGATACTCCGGCCCGTCAATGACAGTAGAATAGCTTGCATGCCTGTTAACCATAAGACACCGAAGAAGATAGAGCCTACATCGGCCAAGGTTCCGTTAAAGGAAAAAGGATACAGATGACGCTACCCGGCGCAAACAGTGCTCCGGGTACAAAGCATCACTTAAGTATCTTAAGACACTTTTGGACCACAATATCCACTGACTAGCTTAAGCTCGAAGCCGGAACTTCAGGTCGCCATTACCGACCAATCCCACCCGAAACGGATCATTTCAAACGAAAAGTTGCTAGTCCTATAGGGAGTCATAATGCAGGCCATTCACGATGCCATGAAAATGAGAAACAATATTTTCCTAGCTGTGTTTAAAGGCCAAAAACTGGTACAGGGAGCTAATGTCGTGGTTTATACCATCGAGGAATCCCTGAGCTTTCTCACCGAGACAATACACGGCATTGGTGACCTATGGCCTGGAGCAAGAATTGAGGTCTTTAAATTGGAAAGCGTGGACTGCGGAAAAAGTAGATTCGATAATTTACTAGACTGCATTTGAAAAATATTCTAGAACTACAAATGTTGTGTTGACTTCTCTTGGCAATATTTCAGCGCATGCGATTCTTCCACTTCTATTTAAGATCTGTAAAGTAATTCGGTGCTATTGCTGTGACTGTGCGAATGAAAACAGCACCGTCGGGTACTGCGGGTTTTAATTAACCTTAACCACAACTTTTAAAATTCTGAAAAAATTACAGAAATTGTATCTAGGAATCACAATTGGACATGTAAAAAACGAAAGTGGAACCTCAACTGGAAGTATTAAATAAATGGTGTTAAAAATTTGGCGCAATTTTGTAGGTAACGCCTTGCATTTAAAAAAAAAAAAAAAATTGTAATTCTTTAATGGATAGATGGCCCGAAAATGGCTCGTGATTGAAATGATAAAAATCGGATTTTAAAATTTCAGGGTTGGTACTAGAATTATAAAAAAATCGCCAAATTACTTTCGGTCGATGTACTTTAAAAGTTGTTATTAATTAAAAAATTAAAAGCTTTAGGGTCCGGTTCCCCTATAAATCCGGCTCTACCCTTTTAAATGTAGACTCTTAATATATATCTTACACAGCAAGTTTATTTAAAGTTTTTCCACGCCCCTTCGCCTCCGCAATAAACAATTTTTGAATTACTCCCACAATTTCGAAGATATTGGTCTTAAAATTAAAACTCACATTTATATACCTAATACTAGCATATAACCCGTCGCGCTTCGCTGTGTCGCCATCAGTATAGTGAATTATTTTCGATATCGCTATTGTTATCGTTATCGTTATCGTTATCGTTATCGTTATCGTTATCGTTATCGTTATCGTTATCGTTATCGTTATCGTTATCGTTATCGTTATCGTTACCGTTACCGCTCCATTTCACTTTATTTCGTTTTCTATCCTTACAAACCGAGTTTCAAGCCAATCGGATGAAAATAGTTTTTGCATGCAGAATTTTCACGAAATTTTCACGCCCTGTGGGCGGATTTTCCGACATTGGAAAATCACACTTCAAATTATTTCGTTTTCTATCCTTACAAACCGAATTTCAAGCCAATGGGATGATAAATTATTTTTTGCTACAGAATTTTCCGGGAATTTTCACGCCTGGGGGGCGGATTTTCCGACATTGGAAAATCACATTTCAAATTATTTCGTATTCTATCCTTACAAACCGAGTCAATCGGATGAAAAATAGTTTTTTTTTCGTGGGCGGATTTTCCAAAAGCGGGAAAACACGTGTCGAATTATTTCGCATACTTTGCTTACAAACCAAATTTCAAATCAATCGGATGAACAAAAAAATATTCCCATACTAACTTTTCCGACACTTTTCCGGCATTTCCGGTTGGAATTTTCCAACATCCCGTCTTAGTACGCACTTTCACCACTAACGGAAAGTCCTGTCCAAATTTCAGCCATCCCTTGCCGTTTGCGCTCTGCGTTGATTGCTAATCAGTCAGTCAGTCAGTCAGCCAGTGAATCAGGACCCACTGTTTTATATATAGAGTAGAAGTAGATTTATAATCTCTGAAATGTTCAAAGAGATCGGTTAATAAATAAAGGAGTTATAAGTATATCACCTTTTGTCAAACAAACAAACTTTGGTGTCTGCCCATCAACCTCACGCTGAGAATCACAGTTAAAAGAATGCGATTACACTTGCAAGCAAAAACTTATGTATTTCCGCCATATTGTTGTCCATATTGTGTATTTACATTGATATATCGATGTTTTAATTGAACGATATCCGATATTCCAATATGACATTTCATGTGGCGAGGTAGTCGATAATCGATATTTTTTGTAAAGAAAAAAATGTTGATAGTATAGTCTCACTTGACGAATTTTAAAAGCATTCTAAACGGTTTCTATTGTAATTTCATTGAATTGGATCACATATATATGCTATAGCAACGATTGGTTATTGCAATTTATACTTGTCTAGGTTCGGTTCAGTAGAAGTCTGTGGGTTTATTCAAGCGTTGTCTTTGTCCAGATTATTAATTTTAATTTTTTTTGGAGAAACTGAAAATGTGGTAAATTAAAGGAAACAAGGGACTTTTTAAAATTAATTTTATACCATTGCAGAGTGTATATTAAAATTGTCCGGATGATAGTAACGCATAGAAGGAAGCATCTCCGACCACATAAAGTTTATATGTTCTTGATCAGCATAACGAATTGAGTTGATATAGCCATGTTCGTCTGACCGTTAGGGTATATAAAGGGTATACAATTCACGCAATTTTTAAAATATCGATCTCTGCATTGAAACTCACATTTATATACCCAACATCGATAATTATAATCCCTGAAATTGATATAAAGATCGGTTAATAAATAGCGGAGCTATTAAAATATTACCTTTGTCATATATTTGGGTTTGGGGACTGTTAATAAAAAATGTCTTTCCTACTTTTTGACTTTTCCTTAAGAGCCACCAAATTTGGAATTTATTTTTTTAACATTATTTTAATACGTTAATAATAATGTTGGTGCTCTGTTCATCAACATTAAGGAAGGCTATTAAATATTTCTCCCGCTGAGTAACGGGTATATCGAAGTTGGGCAGAGTCGACGCTCTCGTTTTGATATTGGTTTTGATCAAAATAAACGACTACTATACTCTATATAAGATTTCAAAATCCGTTTTAAGGTAATTTAATGAGACAACTCTTTACTTTTGCTGGAATTTTTCGCAAATTTGATAATTATTTCCTATTTATTTATCCCACAAAGCTTACAAAACAAATTTCAGATAGAATGGCACCTAAATAACGTTCCCCCTTGGAGATGGAATATTCCAAAACCTTGCCATAGTGTCCACTTTCAGCCCATTTATAGCTCTTACCGTTGAGGCTGTGCGTAAATTATCAATGAATGAATCAATAAGTCATTACACTTAGAAAAGAAATCAAGAATTCCATACTCAAACAGAGGAACTTCCAGTACAAATACTAATCTTCGGGAAAAACTTACTGCAGTATATCAAAGGCTTGCGACTTTCATTTGAAAAACCGCAGAACTGTTCAGATAGATTTGGTTAAAGATAAAATGCATCGTGAAAAAAATTGAAATGAAATTGCAGTCATTTCCACATTTTTTCATATTAATTTTACTCTGATATGACTAAGATCAAATTCATATGTTCAAAAATATCACTACGGTATTTTCGAACATATCATTAAAAAAACTTTTTATTAGTTGTTCTGAGGCGGGATTGATCCCACGCAGGCCCACGCACTATCCGCTGCACCACACCCGGCCACACTATCTTACTCTGTCACAGCGAAAATGAGCATACCGTCGCTTTCCGTTTTTCGAATTTCGAATACTTATTGATATGGAAGTCATATCATTTTCGGGATCGTTCTAAAACGATTTAATATCAGCTCGAAAAAATGATATTGATTTAGACCGGAAATATTTTTTGGTACCCTATTGAAATGAAAAATATGATATTTTTAAAAGTTAGGTTTAATCGGCGGATATCAATATGAACCTTAACTTTTATTTCTCTGTGTGGTTAAAGTAGTCATTTTATGATACTTCACTTTAAAGAGTTCGAATTTATTAAAATAATCCCAAGAACTGTACGAAAAATACACTTTGCCTAGTAGATAGCACACTTGTACTCCGGATCCATGGGAGCTTGCTGCGAGCAGTTATAGACCCATGAGAATTCCTGAAAATTGGACAGAGATCCAATTACACGGTACATGCTTGGCGCATGGGTATCCGACGAGGCCACGCTGAACTTGAACATTGTCTGCACATCATCGCACCAGATCTGGGCAAATCCTACAAAAAACAACTGACGGCTGCTCAGCTGCAGGTCCGGCAGCATCTCTTGCTGCAGTTCCGCCTCCGGATGCTGTTCCAGCCAACGTTGATAGGCCGCATAGGCCAACTTGACGCCCGCATTATCGGCAATGTTCTCCGATTGCATGGTACTCTCGGGCAGTTTGGACCCGCCGTATTTGTAAGCATGATACTGTGCCTGAAAGCACTTGCGCTTCTCCTCGAACTCATATGTGGACTTGTTGTCCCACCAGGGTGCCAAATTTCCCACCGCATCATAGTTGCGCCCATCATCATCGAAGCCATGGATCATTTCGTGGGCCAGCAGATAGCCCAAAGTGGCGTAGGTCAGGGCACGTGGATAGTTTGCATCCCAAAAATAGCGTGGCTGCAGCAAAGCCACCGGGATGGTGATGCTGTTCTCCAATATATTGTAGGCAGGAGTGAAGCTGAGAATTTGAGTGTCGTCCAGTGATGCGGGGGGGCCATTCAGTTTCTCTACGCTGCGCTTGGCCTGTGCCATGAGTAGCTGCTGTAGATTGGCCACATAGTTGAGACGATCGAGGGTGATTCCTTCATAAAGAGCCTCAAAGTTCTCTTCATCGTAGGAATTAATAATAAGCTGCATACGATTCAGCTTGTCAATGGCCAGCTGGCGGGTGGAGTTCGCTATCCAATCCAGTTTGTCACCGGCCAATTGCTGACGAAATACAGATCGTATCTGCTCCCATATCTCGTGCACCTCTTCTTCCGACTCCCGACTGCGATAGCGTGCGTAAACCACATGATCGATCAGCTTTCCAAAGTACTTTTTGGTGTTCTCCAAGCACGATTTGGGTAACTCACTATCCTCTATCAAAAACTCCTGCAGCAGTTGCCATAAGACGTAGTTGGCCACAGTTGCTGTGGGTGTGGCCCTAATAGTGGCAAACGTGTTATTCAGGTACGACTCATCGTAGACATATACCACCTGTGGTACATTTTCCTGCCCCAATACCAAACCCAAGAACTCGGTTATGTTCAAGTCCGTCTCGTACTTCTCCTGCAACTCGCTAAGAGAGTACAGAGTCATCTGATCTTCTAGTGATTGCGCCTGATCGCCTGAACCGGCAGCATGTAGTTTGCGTCCAAAGACATGCAGCTGCTCGGAGGTTTCCTTGGCCTGCTGACCGCTTAGGCCTACAAATTGCTTAAAATCTTGGACAGCCCTGCTCTCCGCCACGGAATTGAGTATGCTCGAGTTAATCCCCAATTCAAACTCCGGTGGTCCGATATACACTCGATTCCTAGTGCTATTCTTTATATCCCTCATGATATCCACAGCTAAAATAATCGATTTCCCATATTTGTGTTGGATGTCAGCCACCGTGCGCCACCAATTAAACTGGGAGGCATTCCAGCGTTCAGCAGCCAAAGCGGGCCATTCCCCGTACTCTCGATACACATTCTCCAGGGCCAGCTTGTAGTGCACATCATCGCGATGCACTAGCATACAGGATTGATGCAAACGCTGCACCTTCATCTCCAGCTCCGATTCCAGACTAGTTGATCGTAGCAGCCGCAGAAGTCGTCTATTAAAGCCCTTGGCAAGGAGCTGAAACGTATCCGTAATCAGATGGGACAGCAGCTGTGCAGGATTATGGCGATGCCAGTTGCCGCAGGCATAGCTATAAAAGTCATCGCAAGGCTTGATCTTTGGATCGAACATGGCCTTGATTTCGGCCACTTTTGACTGGCGTATGATACGCTTGGCATAGTCCGTGGTTAGATCATCGAGTATAGGTCCCTTGTCGTGGTCAGTGGGCACAGCTTGGGTTATAACAGCCGCCACAAGGCACAGCAGCAGCGGCTGGCAATTGAAAACTCGTCTTAACATAATCTTGCACATACTTCGACTGAGACGTTCCCAATCTGTGTGTGGTGTGGAGGCCAGGCTTATCAGCTTTAGCTCTGGGGTAGGTCACACTGTTATCGCAAAAAGAGCAGAGGCAGGCGACAACGATAGCTGTTATTCGTGGGCTGTTCAGCTAGCTTGTGTCTTAAATTTTTTTCCTTTCGAAAATTCCTGCTCAACCCAAATTCCCATTTTTCCTCCATTTTACTTTCGCTTCTAAACTGATTCTAACCACATTGTTTTCTCTCTTTACAGCCATTCCCATTTTTTACATACTTGCCATTGTGCCTGGACTCATGCCCTGGGACAGTGGTTACAAGTTTCTATCGTTTTGCCATGTCTTTGGTTCGGTGGCCCCCTGGTGCGGCAGTTTCATCTACCATCTGTTCATGAACATCGAGAATGGCGAGAATGTTTACTACACGCTGCTCAAGCTCGACATGGTTGGCATCTGGGTGAGCCAGAGCTTTGGTAAGTGAGAGATCGGGCGATGATTAGTGTATGACCCAGAAACAGAACGAATGCCAAGCGAAAAGTGTTTATTGAATTGACCTTAGTATATGCTGCATTTGCGTTGAGGATTCATCTGGCTGCTGTTGCGACACTCAAAAACAGTGGCAAATTCCCTAAAATTAGCCATAATGGCAAAGACGCGCACTTCGTCCGGTGCTTGGAGGTCGGAGATCATGTAAGAGTTTCGCCGCTCCGGCAATATGTCCGAGCAAAACGTCTGAGCCAAACTGAGAAAGAACAGCTGCTGCGTTGTGTGCTTTAAATGTGGCAAGGTCTCTGCCTCCAAGACATGGCCGTGCGTGGCCTGCTGTAGCCACTTGGTGTAGGCGGTGTAAGCAGCTCGTACGCCGATATTATCGGCTATGTTCTCATCCTGAAAGTCCATTTTGGGTAATTTTAGGCCATTGTAACGCAGCTCACCGAACTGCTCCACAAAACACGACTTGCGCGAATTGAATTCCACTTGGGCGGCACGCGTCCACCAGTCCCGCAGATTTCCTTTGCCATCGTACATGCGGCCATAGTCATCAAAGCCATGGGCCAGCTCATGGGCTAGGGTGAAGCCCAATGTGGCGTAGTTTAAGGCTGTTGGGTAGACATCATCCCAGAAATAGTATCGTTGCATATAGCTGGGTGGTAGAATGACTCGATTAAGCTCAGTTATGTAGAACGGCGAGTGGGTCATGTCATCGTAAAAGTTGGGATTCGAAGGTCGCTGCAAATCTTCACGCAAGTTAAGGGCTCGCATCTCCAGCAAGCGTCGAATATTGCCAAAGTAGTCAGCCGAACTAATGATCAACGAGCCGTAGCGCTCCTCAAAGTCCACTGACTCGGCTCCAGCTATTTGAAAGGTCATAGACTTTAGTTTGTCCAGCATTTCATTACGTGTAGCCTCCTCCAGCCAGTCGACAGTGGGTTGCCTGAGCATTTCGTCGAAAGTCAACTTTAGATCCTTCCACAGCTGCCTCAGGCTTCCGGGAATGTGAGGATTCCTCTGCTCAAGCAACCGATAGACCATATGATCTACCACATCTGGTAACAGTTGGGCGGTTTTTTGTACACAGAACTCCTGACCTGCGCCCACCTCAAAATCTTTGAGTAGTGTGGACAGCATATAATTGGCCAGCACCCGTTTGGGTGTCTGGGACAGGACCTTCTTCAATTGCCATAAATAACTAGCCACTTGCTCATACACGGGCAAGTGATACTCATGACCCAGCCACACTTTCACAAAGTTTGTTAAGTTCAGAGATGGGCCATAGGTCTCACTCAAGGCACTAAGCATGCTCAGACGATTCCTCACTCGGGGGTCAGGTTCCACGTGCTGGTCAAGGCTGCCAATAGCCAATTCTCTTTCCACTTCGACTATTTCCAGGGCTGTCCTATGGGCCAGCTCTGCTGACAGGCTCAATATCTCCCTTAACCTCAACTCCAATTCAAGCTGATGGACCAAGTATGCCGCGTCATCCTTCGTGCTGATCAGGTCATTCCTTTGGCCCAAATACAAGCGGATTATCTGAGAGTTGACATAGTCCGGTGCCACCTGCACACCCAACAAAGTGATCTTGCCATAGTGACGCAACAACTTGGCCATCAGCTCAATGGCATCGAACTGGGACTCCCGCCAGGCATTACCCTCCAGAGCCGGCATACCTCCAAATTGCCGGAGTACTTGAAGCAAATGGGTTCGCTGATCCGATCGAGCTGTTGAGTTTAGGCACGATTCGTGAAAATATTTGATGCGCGTCTCCATAGGACGATCTGTGCTTAGTCTGGGTTGCTCTAGTAATTGCTTCACTCGACGCAGATAGCCCGCATTTAAGGTGTGATAGATGCTCTGGTCTGCGTTCAATGTGGCTGGATTTATTTCACCATAATTACCACAGGCATAGGCATAGAAATCCTCACAAGGATGCACTGAGGTGTTCATAAGGTTGCGCATCGCAGCCGACTTGCCAAAACGCAAGATTTCATGAGCCAACGGTGTGCTTAGCTCATCAAATACGCCGGCCTGGATGCCACCAGGTGCCGCAGCCCAGTACAGAACTGTAGTGATAAGACCGAGCCAAGCGGAAGTTGGAATTCTCTCCATCTTGTACGAATCTCGCTGTTGAACTGAAATTGTAGCTTTGCCTAAGCTTATTGCCATCGTATCAAAGTGTCACTCTCCATTATTCTCTCTTTCCCCTCGCCTCTACCTCTCTTTCTCTCTCTTTCTCTCAATCTTTGTTTGCAGGTGCCTTGCCCCTAGTGACGGCCACAACGCTATGCTTTACGCCCATACTGAAGTGGTTAATCATTTTCTCCTATTGCTTGCTCTCATTGTGGGGCCTGTACAAGGTAAGACTGACTGCTCCACCCGCTCCAAAGTAATCCTTGGTTATCAAAGACAAAAAATAAAGCGACACAATCTAACACTTAGAAAAAAACAGATTTCTGACAATTTTAACCATTGCACATTGGGCCAGAAATTCAAAATTCGGAGAAAAAAAGAAAATGTATTTAATAGAATTTTTGAAATTCCTCTATTTAACGGAAAGCACCCGTTTAAAATACAACTCGAATTTGACCACTATGGGATAAAAACAAAGCTCTGGGGCTTAGTTTTTTAAAAATTGTTTATTGCACTTATAGAAATTTAGATCCGAACAAGGCGGAACCTCCCGTTTTCGCAATCTTGGACTGAATCTGTTCAATTGGTTATGGAACCGGTGCAACCTGCACAACAAAATTTCAAGTTCGTAGCTTAAATAATTTCTAAGATAAAACTCCCAACCACTTTTGAACCGGCTAAATCCTGTCTCGAAACCGGTTTCGAACCAGTATAATGTCTAATGCCGGATTACCAACCTACTCACAAACAAAAACATTTGCTTCATTATCAATCTGATACACGTTGTCTCAAATTGAAACTGAAACAAGTATCATTTTTTTTTGTATCTATATAAACCTAGAGACTTAGGTTTAATATATTGGGTTTCAATTTGATACTTCGAATATTCATTTGATACGCAAACGTATTGGTTTGAAACTCAAAAAATTTCAATAATAACAAATGTTAGTTCGAAAATTCGAAAAGTCGTGCTAATGTAAAACAAAGCATGCCAAATATAGGAGCTGGCTATGCTTGACGTGTCACATTTAGTGGTTTGATTTAAGTGCAAACACATGTATACTAAGTTAAAAATAAATGCTGTGAAGGACACTTTCCCAGACGGCGTGCTGATGCTAAATTAATTGATTTCAATATGGAGCACGGACTCCTATATTAACAAGGTAAGTTTAAGCAGCTATGCATACATATATTTGTTTTTGTCGTCGTTTTTGGAAACATATGTAAATAACAAAGGTAACTCTTTACACAGGACATATGTAAACCACGCTACAATGCCGCTGTGGCTATTTCTGCGCTTTGCAAGATGACACCCAGATGAGCCTCAGAAGAGGCGTTTTTCACTCAGGTTCTCGTAAAGATCTGCATTTATGGGTTTCAACATGAGACACACCATTATAGTTTATATAGACTTCTGTTTAAACAACATCCGCGAGGACACGGAGCATGCAGAGTGAGAGAACAATGTTTCCCATTGTTAGGTAACCACTCCTGATGATTTCATTTAATTAGTGTAATTAAAATACATTTTGTAAGACTTTCAAATAAAAGTAAAAAGTTTTTAAAATGTTATGTTTAAATTTAAATTGCAGTTTGTGGAGAACAGAAATAATACTACATTGATAAGACCTAGCATCAAATTAATACAAAAAAGTGTCAACCTAATACAAGTTAGTATCAATTTGATATACTCGAAATATCATTTTAATACTTTCAAAAATATAAATTTTCTGTAGTTTGCAACTGATGACTAAATATTGTCATTTTGATGATTACTTTTTTTTGGGTGCACCAAAATTCATGCTAGATACGT
Source organism: Lordiphosa magnipectinata (assembly GCA_037044535.1). NCBI lineage: Eukaryota > Metazoa > Arthropoda > Insecta > Diptera > Drosophilidae > Lordiphosa > Lordiphosa magnipectinata. Next base: position 407,210 of record JBAMBO010003983.1, read on the forward strand.
CTCTGAAGCACCTTTGAACCAGTTCAAGCGTGTTCGAAACTGATCCTATACCAATAAAATGTCTAACTGTAAATTCGCAATCTGCTTACAATTAGATAAGTCTCTGAACTGGACCTTAAATGCTTTTGAAACACTTCAAAGACTTGGGACAAAGCCAATGATTCTTTTCCTGAACGTGATGAGCATACTCAGACCTGTTTCCACTTTCAACTTCGATCAAATCATGAGGAATCGGAATTGTTCCTTCTAAAACCGTGTTATTCAAACTTCCAATTATCTTAATTCGACACTCTTAATGCCAAAACGTTGCAACCGAATTTTTTAATCATTTCTTACCAATTCCGATCAGTCGAATTCTGAAACGAGAACATGCTTGACTATGAAAATTTCAGTGGCTTAGACGCCTATAAAAAACAGTCAGACATACAAATATTAATTTTAATATATTTTATCTTAATATTGTACTTTCCTGTGCGATTTGGTTAAATTTCAAGCCCACTGTGCATAGAGTAGAGTATTACGTAGTTTTAGTTTTTTTTTTTGCTAAGCGTCGGCTCTAGACTTGTTTGTAAGCCGGTATTTAAATCAAATTCAATCTCGCTCATCCCACACAGGCTCTGACCGCCAGTTCACCCTGGCAGCGTCGCCTGTGCTTTGCTTTACCCTTCGCCATGCGCTCCATTTTAACCTTTATGCGCATCCGTGGAATGGTGGGCGGCAGTCACATGGCCCTTTCCCATGTCTACCTGCAGGTGCGTATGTCCAGGCATTCCGAATAACTAACTTTTGCTATTTTTACTAAACTTCTTGGCTGGCCTGTTGTCTGTGCGTGTGCGTGTGCGCATAGGTTGAAGTTGTAAGTCTCATTTTCCTATGAATGTATGAACTCTATGGACAAAAGACATACGCATATGGGCCGAGCAGCGGCTTACACACAAAGATATTGCACCATGACTCCCACTCATCCATTCCTATTCTGCCATCTGTTTTGCCTGTTGCAGGATGGTGTTTCCATATTGGGCGGAGCCATAGGAGCAATGCGCATACCCGAGAAATGGTTTCCCGGTGTGGTGGACTATTACCTGAACTCACATAACATCATGCATGTGCTGGTTGTGGTGGCTGTTTACTCCATGCATAAGGTAGACCACAAACATTTAAATAAATTATTAATTGTATATGACAGTTTCTTCTCCACAGGCCACCATCCAGGACTTCGAGTGGATGTCCACGCAGACATGCAACTCTTTGGCCAATGCCACGGAACCGACATTGGTCCATCATGTGGAGCTATGACCCGTTTATTGGCTTGTAATTTTGCTTCTGCCGCTGCCATTGATGCTATTGACGCGCCGACGTGGGCCAATGCCTGGGACTGGTCGAAGACGTGCCCTAAATTTAGGGTGAAAATGCTGACTCTGACTCTATATACCGTGTATAAATAGAGCGCATACATATATATAGACACATCTTTAGGCTTAGGACATACAAACATACATCTAAATATGTATGAGTACATACGAGTACTTCGACTGTGGTATTAAGCATTAAGGTTAAACGTTAAAAATTATAACAAATCTGTCAAGATTTCCAGGCTACGTGGGGCGGATCAAATTGACATTTTATTCGAAATTAAAACTCTTCATTCTTAACAAAATCTATAAGCTTGCGGCAATTAAAGTAAAGTTTAGATTTTTCATTGATTTGGTTTGTCAAACTTTTGCCCAAATTGAAAACTAGAAACTGTGTCTCAATTTTTATAGACAGCGGAGAACACAGAAAATCAAGGTAGTCGGCTGTAGATTTTTATGCTCATATGTCCGGCCCTGTGGTAAGCGATAAAGCTAGTTCAAAATGAGAGCCTGTAGCCATAAAAACGATTCTCAAACTGTAGGTATCATCATTCTCTTGCGATAAAGCTTATAAGCACACATAGCAAGAGAATGGGAGAAACTCGGGTTTGGCCCTCTCTGGACTGTTCAAGCTAAATATTTTTGATATCTTCTTTTCCTTTATAATAAACAAAACCAAAAACTTAATTCTTCTACACTGCACAGCAATATTATATTACAGCTCTAAGTGCTCCAAAGCAATATCCCCTTTAAAATTAACTTTCGATAATAAAATTAGTATTTTTTTTGATCCTAGAAACCAAATATTTTGAAACTTCAAACTTAAAATTTATGAATAATAAGATAGTACTGAAATATAAATTAATGGGTCAAAGCTTCCTAGTCTTCTTCCAATGAAAGCCATGACAACTTTCTGCTAACATGTTCAAATATAATAAAAGTACCTGTACAAAAAGGTGTTAAAGGATGATAAGAGATGGCGTCACTAGTATTCAATCAAATCGGACAATGTTGCAACCAACTTAATTTTGAAGCCTCATCAGGCTTTCTTTTTCAGTAAGCGTCGTTTCTCATATGTTTATGTGCTCCGAATATGTTAACTTTTGTGCCAACTAAAACAGAATTTGCTGGAAAGTTTACTTTGCTGTTTTCATTTAAAGAAAAATGCATCTGAGCGCCTCAATTGCTGCAAGAAGCTTACTGGGAGCATGCTCCAAGCGCAAAATTGCAAAAATTGATGCCAAAAGTCGAATAATCATGGTGTCAAGTTGATGCTCTGTATTTGGTGGGACCAATTGGGCGTGGTGTGCCAGTTGTATGTGTGGCTGCTGGTGCGGGAGGTTGTGGGTTCGAACCCGCCTCGGACCATCTAATAGAAAAAGTTTTTTCTTTCCTTAGAAAAAAAGCTTTTACACACCCGATCACCTTCACCAGCTACTGGCGCCAGCTGTGAAGTAACTAGCCATGAAAAAGCAAAATTCTCTAACTATTTGCCGTTCGGATTCGGCGTTAAACTGTAGGTCCCTTTCTCTTGTGCGAAAAATTATAAGCACGCACGCCAAGAGATTGAGAGAAGCTTGGCCCTGGCCCTCCTGGAGGTGCTGTTTGAGCCAATTTTACTTTTACTTTTTACTAATTGGGCGTGGTGTACTATGAGCTGCTACAACTGGGTAAAACCATCACAGGGCAACTCTACCTCAACTCAATTGAGCCGGGCATTGAAGCAAACATGTCCAGAATACCGAGCAAAACAAGAAAGAAAGTCTGTCAAGTCCGACTATAACATACTCTGCACCCTTACCCTCGCATTTGCTCACGAGTCAAACGGCCAGTTAACACACAACGCGGTGCGCTCTCTAAGTCTCTCTCTCTCACACTCACTAAGATTGCCGTTCAACAGAATGCTGTGGTTATGGTTGGGGGGGGGGGGGGGCGTGGTGGTGGGGGGTGTTAACTGGCCGCTTTTTGCTCATAACTTGAGAATCGTTCATCCGATCTTGATCATTCCTTCAGCAAATCGATAAATAACTTTGATTACTAGATATCTCTTGAAGAAACGAACCATCTATAACCAAAACTGTAGGAGATATGACGTTTTTTCCAAATTACGGAGGCGGGAGGGGGCGTGGCAAAAATTGAAAATAAACTCGATCTGCCTGCAAGTATAAGAAATATATGCCCCATACATGTCAAACCTCTATCTCTTACCATCTCTGAGATCTCTTCGTTCATACGGACGGACGGACAGACGGACATGGCTATATCGACTCGGCTGTTGAAGCTGATCAAGAATATATATACTTTATAGGGTCGGAAACGATTCCTTCTCCCTGTTACATACTTTTGCACAAACTTAATATACTCTATGTACCTTCGGCACAGAGTATAAAAACGACATGCCGGTCAAAACACACCTTGAAAAGCTGAAATGCGAAGTCCTACCCCACCCGCCGTATAGCCCAGACATTGCCCCTTCCGACTACTATGTGATTTTGTCGATGACGCATGGCCTTGAGAATCAGCACTTTTGCAATTTTCAAGAACTCTACAATTGGATCGATTCGTAGATCGCATCAAAAGACGCTTCGTTTTTTCGAGATGGTATCCGAAAATTTACAGCAAGCTAGGAAATCGTAGTGGCTAGCAATGGACAATGCTTTAAAAAATGATTTTGTAACAAATTTTCATATTATCCCTTTTAACTTTTTTGTACAGGTAATAAGGAAAAAATAATTTCAGTTTTACTGACTTGAAGTTGGAACAGTATGGATATAGAAGCCTTATAAAAAAATTCATAAATTAAATTCTTGAATTTATTGTGAACTGATAGAAAGTGCTTGTTGCAAAAAGTTTCATAGTTTTAATTAAATTCCTTTAACTTGTCAGCTGCTCAAAAAGCTTACAAGGCAAAGGAGTGACAGAAGCTCCTTCCTTATAAATTAAAAATAAATATATATTGAAAATAATAACATCCTAAGCTTATCTACAAAAAAATATATTAGAAATTAATTATTTGTTTTCATCTCAATTTCATACTTAAAATTAAACAAACCCAACTACTTATATACAAGTGTGTTCGTATAAACGTTAGCATTAGGTAATGCGAAAGGCATTACTGATCAGACCATAGATGGACTATTTTTAGACAATCTACTGCTTTTCTAGGTACTGTGCTAATCAACCATACCCTTATTACTTAAATAAGTACTACATAATTGCCCCATTAACACTGAAAGTTCGCTCCTTTGCGACCTTAACTCTGTCAAGCCTGTGTATATACCGAGTCCTGATGAAGTAACTGGTTGTGTACTAACTTTATGTACTTGTCATAAATTATTTGACTTGTTTGTTGAGTCAACATCCTTCTCCATGTTATGAAAGCAATCTTTTATTATTCATAATGAGGATATTTTCGAGTTGCAATTCTTAAAGTTTTCCCCATCTCAAATGTAAAATTTGTGCAGTTCTCATGTAAAATGCAAACTGACGTCATGTACACTCATTTTTAATTCTGTTAATAGCTCCTTGCTGCTGTATAAATTTACTTTAATCGGTTTTCCAACTAACCTTCTTAACTAAGAACTAGAATCCAAAAAGTTATAATTCGTTCTAAGTCTCTTCATCAATGATCTTCTGTGCTTATGACGCCGATGCACCGCGATGATGTGAAACTATTACTACGTTCATGCACACCAAATTTATCATGATTAATGCCCTTTAAAGTATGCAAACTTTATTTCCTTTTAAAAGTATCTATTAGAACGCAGACATTGATAGCCAGTTATGACAGCATCATACATAATCCACACTGTATACTCTTCCAGATTACCGTAACACCCATGCAAACATTTTTTCGGGTTCCTTATCTCTCTCGTCAAAAAGACAGTTTGGCGATAGTTTGAGGGGAGAGTTTTCTGATAGTTTGGCGATTTACACAAACACAATACATAAGGTATCGCATTCTTTACCTACAAGCGATAAATAAGCGATATGTGGTGGTATCGGTTTTTTTTCATCCAATAAATTGGCGATATATCGCTAAAGAATCGCCTAAAAGACATGAATACGATTCTCGTCGCAAATTTCAATCTCAATTAATATATGGGGGCTGAGTAAGGAATTCGTTCTTGAGAATTACAAGCACGCAATAATTGGCGTATGTTTTCAATACAAGTACATATTATTCAATATAAGTAACACATTAGATGCGTTGCTTTACACGGGCTGCGTGGCGCAGCCGTCTAAGGCATCGTTCCAAAAGTGTTTCAGTTCAAGGGCCCCCGAGTTTAAATCCCCCGTCAGAATAAGTAAAAATTTTTAATGAAACAAATACAAATTTGTTTAATTTGTTGTTTTTCGGAATAATACAAATAAAAATCGTATCCTCCCACATATGAGACTCATTCACTCATTCATATCTTCAAGAAAAAACGATTTACTATCTCCAGAATATACTTCTTCTTATCTCCAGGAAGAAACGATTTCTTATCTCCAGGAAGAAACGCTTTCTTATCTCCAGGAAGAAACGCTTTCTTAACTCCCAGAAGTGTCGCAGAGTGCCACACTTCTTCCCGAAGGGAGATGAGAATGCGAGTGCTATGAGATATCGCTAGAGTTAAGCGATACCTACTGGAAGAACCGCATTCTTATCTTCTGCGATTAAAAATGTTTGCTGGGCAGTTATGGGTGTTAAGCCAAATATAAAATAAATATAATTCTGAATCATTCCTTTTAAAAAGCATTGCATACTTTACAATTTTGTGTGTATAAAAGTAGTATGTGTTTAACATATAAAGATTTGGGTTTTCGCTATAATTCGTAGGCTGATTTAGATGGTGTAAGGATAAGCTCCTAAACCTAAATTCGAAGCGTAAGGCTATGACATTTTATAAAACCTTACCACAATTGGTCACTTACGTGCTTGATAATGTTAATGTTGACATAGCGCGCTTAAATCATATAGTAAATGAAGTTAATGATCAAGAGATAATTCTTCATCATCAAATCGAATTTTACTTACATATAACTGCTACTTTTAATAAGACTGAGAGTGTTGTTGGGTTTATTAAGCTGTAGTCGATTCTTTACACTTTTGTTGTCTGTCCGATGCTTGAATACGAATCATGTGAGTAGTCGCCGCAATACTGGACCCATTAAAATAGAATTGAATCTGTGCGATAGCAATTCTTATTGTTTTGCTCTTCGTGGTTTGATCTGGAATCCTAATGTGCGTTTACCATCTTACTCTATTGCACTTCTTTTAATTAACCTTCCCTACTTAATTAACAGTAGAATAGACTCATCAGAGTTGGTTAGCTAAATTAATCTCAATGTTCCTATTAGACGGACCCGTAACTTTATCCCCTCATCTCTGGAACTAGGCCTGGCATGAACCGTTTAAACTACTATTTTAAATTATTTAGTCTGGCTTGGTGTCGCTTGGGCCTTTCGAAGTTTTTCTAATGCAACTCAGAATGATGCAAAAAGAAGTCAACTTTTATTTTTTATAACTAATCTTGGAGTACCGCCAGTGTCCTATTAATTTTGTCAGTCAATTGGCACTTCTTCACGAAAGTAGGAAAAATGGTCGTTCACTAGATCGTGTGTGATATTACTTAATGTGAGATAGTGAATACCCTCAAGTTTTTAATGAATCGTTTGAGTTTCATATAGAATCTCGTTTTACTAATAATTGATCCGCCCTCGTACCTACTTGATTAGGATTATTTCACTGATGTTGATACATATGTACCTCATTATGCTTACAACAGACATCTAATTTTCCAAATATATATACAATATAAATATGTATATATATAACTTTGTACCTCGTCGAAAATCTAACATAAGAAAACACACACACACACACTTCTAAGCTACGACAAATAAAACTCCTTCTAGTTGAACTCTTTTGTTGAAGTTAAAGCAATTTGTTAATTTGGCAAGTCTAGTCTAAGATATAGGTTGTTGTCGTTGTGCCCGTAGTTAGGTGTATTCAAGTTGGACAAGTGTGAAAACCAAACAGCATAAAAACCAAAATACATATAAATATAGCAACAAAATCTTCTTCAGCAACGAATTATTCAAAAGTAGTCAAGCTTCTAAGGTAGCCGCCTCCAGTAAGTACGATTATATTAAGTTAATATCAAATTATGTCAATTGATCGGGCTCCCAGAATTGCAATTCATTTATTTCCTTTTAGGATTTAAGATTTGACTAGGGCAGGAATAATATTATAGAAAACTAAAATAAATAAATGAAGTAAAATGTATTTTAACCTATTATTATACTTAGTAGTGTCAATAATTTACACCCACGCCTAACCAACTGGAAACTAAAGCTAACAAAATGCAAAGGAAGCAATAAAAGCGGCTTAAAATGTTTGGAAGTTGCAAATAAATTTGTAAATGAAACTGTACTAAACGCAATATAAATGATTTTCTGAGAAAGTTAATAAACAACAAGCCTAAATTGAAACATTTTGAGTTGGAATTTTACTTGATCGATTTGAAGGAGATCCAGGTAAGTTGTGATCAAACCTACCTTGGATAAATAAAACATGAATTTCTTGGTACCCTCATAGTCCACCTAATTACTTCCTTTCCTTTAAATTTGGATTTAAGTTCCCGCCTTACCAAAATTAATCTTCGTCCCTGCAAGAACACTACCAATTTAAACTACAAAACTGTTTCGGGAAATAAGAATTGGTTCGTTTCAGTGGTTCACACAGTTTTTAGGACCCCGGTTCGGTTCATTGCATGGTTTTTGGAGCTAACTAAGCGGTTTCGGTTCGGTTTAGTGCTTCACTCATAATTTATTATAAGCTATTATATATGAATGCCTGTTTCCGGTTTCGAATTTCCAATTTCAATTGAATTCCTAAATAACAAGTGAAAAGTTTTAAAAGCCTTATAAACGCAAATGTCACCTCCTTTGTGGTGTGGAGTATACCACATGTGCGTTGTTGTTGAAACTAAAAATAGAGGAAAGCTAACTTCGGCTTGACCGAAGTTGTTATACCCTTGTATTTCTTTATAGCTTGTATGATTTATATAAATTAGTAGCCTGATTCCACTGTACACGCATTTGTACACTATATAGATGTCCTATTAAACTTGGTGGAATTATGTGAATGCATAGAAAACTCATAAATACGCGGTTTGGGGACGTTTGCGTTGAAGACAAAAAAGTTTTTATCACTAAAACAACATTTTCGACCGATGGTTCCTATGGCAGCTATATGCTATCGTCATCCGATCTGGCCGGTTCCGACAAATGTGCAGCGTATTTGTACCAAAAGACTTCGTGCAAAGTTTGGTTAAGATAGCTTTAAAACTGACGGAGGAGATAGCATAGAAACAGACGGACATGGCTATATCAACTCAGCTCGTCATGCTGATCAAGAATATATATACTTTATGTAGTTGGAGATGCTTCCTTCTATGCGTTACAAACATCTCGACAATTTTAATATATCCTCTACAAGGGAATAATAATAGTGTCGTTTATAGCAAAAACGAGAGCGTAAGTTAAAGTCGGCTCTAACCGACTTCGAAATACCCGTTACTCACGGAAAGAAACGTTGAATAGCCTTCCTGTGTGTCTGAGGCAGGACAGCCGAAAAGTATGCAACAATTTTTTAACTCGGCTATTTATCATCCGATCTTGATAAAAATTGGAGGGCTTATAGATGTTGCGAATATTAATGTAAGTTTCAAATTTGAGATCGATATCTCAAATATTATTCAACATTTTTTATTGTGGGGGCGGGGGTGGGCGTGGCAAAAATTTGAAATAAACTTGATCTGCGTGCAGACAATAGGAGTCTACATTTCAAAATTGGTTGCTCTAGCTCTTCTAGTCTCTGAGATCTAGGTGTTCATACAGACAGACGGACAGACGGACAGACGGTCAGACGGACAGACGGACAGACGGACATGGCTATATCGACACGGCTGTTGATACTGATCAAGAATATATATACTTTATATGGTCGGAAATGATTCCTTCTGCCTGTTACATACATTTGCACGACTTTAGTATACCCTTTTACTCTACGAGTAACGGGTATAAAAACCCCTGTTTGAATGCAATTCTGCACTCAGACTTATTGGTCACTAACATTGTAAGACCATTGGGGGACACACACACATACAAAGGCCACAGACAGCGCGGCTCTGGCTCTTTGTGTCTGTTTTTGCTGTTGAATCGCATTGGAGTTCTCAAGCGATTATGGCATACAGGCATGAGGAGGAAGTTGTTTTCTGATTGTGGTACCAGGTGAAGACCGCTGATGATATGGTAGAGATACCATTGAAACAGCTGTTCGGTCAACTAACCTCCTTTGTGGTGTGGTGTGTCCCTATTTTAAAGTTATATACCAACATAACGAGACCTAGAGCCGGCAAAAACTTGAAGGTTTAATTATCATAAAGGTCGTTAAAACATACATGTATGAAATTAATAATAAATTAATTGTTCTTATCATTATGACTTTTGACAATCTGCAGTATTCGCGCAGTGGACGTTAGTAATTGCCTCTTCCGAAATTTTCCTTAAAACTGTGTCTGGCACAATCAATGGCATTTCTTTAAAATTGTTTCTGCCACAATCAATGGCATTAAATGCAGTTCAATGCAGCGGCACTTTACTAACACCTCGCACTTGGCTGCCACGGCAAAGATTTCATTCAGCCCGATTGGAAAGTAATTCGCGCATTGCTGGCGATTTGCCTCCGTATAGTTGGTCAGGTCAGAATGATGATCTTCTGGATGTACTGCTGTAGCATGTGTGATTTGGCGGCATATATAGCTCCGCTGAACTCGAAAATGGTATTGGGCAGCGGTCACATATCACTTGGCCACGAAGTCGGGGCCCTGTCAGGGAAACGTTAAGAAATGGAAGTGATTTATAAAGTTGAAGTTTGGTTCGCCCATTTCTTACCTTGATATAATTGGCACTGATGTAGGGCACATCCTCGTTGCCCGATCCGCTTCTGCTCGGTCACCTTCAGGGGGTCAATTGTGGCTGCACTATCCGCTATACTACCGCTTGAACTGGGAGCGGGCATTTGGTTTGTGGCCGTTTTACTGTCTCGATCATTGAGAACCGGCGGCTGTTCAATGATATTCCTTTTAGTCTGGATGACGCAAATCAAAACGAACTAATTGAGGAGACTGGAGGCGTTTAGAAGTGTTTGAATGCTGGCCAAATAGATTTGAAACTCCTCGCTGGTGGTTTTTGATGGCAGGATCACATGATATTGCGCACACCGCCACCAATACCCACACAGGTACAGATCAGACCATGCTCCGGTCCGGCTGTGTTCTCTGGCGGGTTTCCGAGTGTTTCTTATCCGCCATGTCCCGCACCTCGCTCTTCACTTTCAATTTTGTTCACGTCACGGCAAAAAAGAGGCGGCCGTTTCCGTACCAATGGCCACCCCCCTTATAATAAAAATATTGCACGATAAACGCGTGACTCCTTGGATGTATTAAAATATTACAGTCAGGGGTAAATTAACTGGTACAGAGTATTTTATAGTCGGGCTTGACCGACTTTCTCACTTGTTTTGCATGGTTTCCGCAGGCTAACGTTTTTTATATTGTTATATGGGCATTTATACAGAAGGGTCAACCAAAAACCAAACCAAAACCAACCAAAAATAGATTCTTTTCTGCTATCAAAAATCATTCTGAGGGTACAAAGGGTTATAAAAGAATTCATAAGAAACCATGAGAAACTATGTGATTGCAAGTAACCGTAAGTTTTTGATTCGCATTATAACAGAAACCACATTAATATAATGATGAAAAAGTGTCGCGTTCGCAATGTCACGTATCGAATCATATTTTATATTAAATTAAAAAAAAATAAAGAAAATTTTTCGATCAAATAAATTCTAGTATACAGTTAAATTATTCAACAACATTTTAAAGTTAGATCGTAGTCAGATCTCGCTGAGTTTTGCTTTTATATTGATAGCCAAAAACACCACTTCCATTTTTTGTCGCGTGCGAATCGCTTTTTGATTGGCTTTATCTTGGAACCAGCACTAGGTGTGCTCTACTTTTTTCTCACTACATAAAGTCCTTCGAAAGTGCTATTAGTTAAAGTGACAAAAGAAAAAAAAAATTATTTTAATTTCAGTTCTATTCCACTTTAAATGCGTACGACTGTCGCGTCCGACATCATGGAAATACCCATATATAAATTTATGAAAAGCATCAGAAGTATGGAAGTATGGGTATTTAGAGCAGAGATGGGCATGCACACATATAGTCACACTTTTCACACGCATACAAGCACAATTTGCGTGCGCCGCATTCGTGTTCTATAAATAGCTTTCAATGCTTATAGCGTACGTGTGATTTTGTGCAGTCGGCCGCGGCAGAGGTCCTATGCACATGCTGCCTCGTGCGCATTCCGCAGAGTTTTGCTTTTTTGTGAAAGCAGACAAAACGCACTTCCGTATTATGTCACGTTGCGTATGACTTTTTGTCAGCCTGTATCTTGGGAACTTACTGTCTACAACTCTCAGTTTTTACAATCAATAAAGTATTAGTAAAGTGCTATCCAAAAAGCAATATGCGGAAATTTATTGTGAAATTTTTCTTTGTTTTTCTTCATAATGAAGGCTACAAAATTAGTACGATTGACACGTTCGTGGAAATGCCCATATGTAAAATATTTTGGACACAGATTTGTTTTTTGACGCGGCAATCTGAACTGAAGCCGAAACTTGCGCAGATTCCTTAGCGTTGAGAGTGTGAATTGGTGGAAAGTCACGATTAGTGTAAATGAATTTCCGTGTCTTTCACAGACGATAATTAAATATTAAAAATATTTTGTATCTCATATTATTTAAAAAACCGAAATGAAACCGCTTATTTTGTTTGGGTTAAAAATCCATTTCGGTTTACGGATTCGGTTATGGTTATGCCGCCAATAAATAACGGTTGTTGTTTCCGTTGGATACCCTGCTTTTCGAACCATTACTTTGTGCTACGTTACGGTATGTTACGTTTCACGTTTTGCCAAATCGATAAATATCTGACTTATATCGATAGTTTAAATAGAACATCGATATCGGTAGTAATAGCGTAACGTTTAACGTCTATAAACTACGTAAACATCGTCACAGCCAATGAACATCGCAGCGCATCGTAAATAGTTTTAAATTGAATTATACATTTTTCTTAGTATTAGTTTACAATCTGTTCGATAATTTTGCCAACAATGAGCACAACATTGGCAGATGTCGCCTCGGGAGGCCCCAAGCCTGCCTCAAAATCGGCAAATTTCTCTACCCTCCTGTCGGCATTTGAGGTAAAGAAGAAGAAGCAACATCAGAGGCCACTGTTTTCAACGATTACAATTACAGAAATCCCTGGAGCAAGCCATCAATGAGAACAATGTACAGGTGTTGGTTAAGGAGTACCATGGTTTCAGTGAAAATTCCGAGCATGACAAACGCTCACCCATGGATCAGGCCTTTCGCGAATTGCTGATGAAGCGGCTCCATGATGATGTGGAACGTATTGGCGCCCTGGTGCGTTTCTCGGTGGAGGCCTCACGTGCCGATATCGTTTCCAACACCATTCCCGTGGTGCTGCTGGGCGACACCTTCGATGTGGTAACTCTGGACAAGTGCCAGGACATTTTTGGCTTTGTGGAGCAGTTGGTCGAAGTGTGGAAGGAGGAGATATTCTTTGCCTCGTGCAAGAACAACATTCTGCGTATGTGCAACGATCTGTTGCGTCGTCTGTCGAGGACGCAAAACACCGTCTTTTGTGGACGCATTCTATTGTTCTTGTCCAAGTTTTTTCCCTTCTCGGAGCGTTCGGGATTGAACATTGTTTCCGAGTTCAATTTGGATAACCATACGGAGTATGGGCTGGACAGTAAGGATCATGATGACTCCGACAACAAGGAGCTAGAGGATACAGCCGAGGATATCCCTTTAAAGATTGACTATGATTTGTATTGCAAATTCTGGTCTCTGCAGGATTTCTTTCGTAATCCCAATCAGTGTTACAACAAGGCTCAGTGGAAGATGTTTCAAATGGTAGGTAGAAACGGTGAGTTTACTGCGAAAAGAACATTTTGTTCATCCTTTTTACTGTTTTGTAGCATGCAGAGACCATTTTGCAGTCCTTTGCCAGCTTTAAGCTAGAGGATGTGCGCCCGACCAACGAAAGCAGCAGCACCAGCATTGAGGGTAGCCTGGCGATGGAAGTGGATGAAGCGGCTGTGGACAAAAGTGTAGTCGCTACCGTGATTAAGGCTAATAATTTCTTTGCCAAATTCTTGACAAATCCCAAATTGTTGGCCCTGCAGCTGTCGGATGCCAACTTTCGACGCGCTGTACTGGTCCAATTCCTTATACTCTTTCAGTATCTGCAAGTCAGCGTAAAGTTTAAGATGTAAGTAGACCCACCTGGCAACAGCCAAGTTGAAAACGAATCCTCGTTCTTTCAGGGATTCCTACACACTGACACCCGCTCAAGCAGATTTTATTAAGGAAACCGAACCACGTGTTTATAAACTGCTCGAAGAGACTCCACCAAGTGGTCGCCGTTTTGCCCGCACTGTGCATCATATGCTTATACGCGAAGAAATGTGGAATAACTGGAAGAACGATGGTTGCAAGGAGTTCAAGAAGCCGGAAGAGAAACAAGCCAGCGAGGAGGAGCTTAAGCCTCCACCAGCCAAACGCGCCAAGCGGCCGCTGGGCGATTCCCTGCGCGATGCGGCCCGTAATGGCAAGTTCTTCCTGGGCAAGTGAGTAAATCAGATTAGATGGTAATCCACATTTCCGAAATTTATAAATCTTGCCCTTTCCCCCGCCAGCGAAAACCTGACCCGCTTGTGGAACTACTCGCCGGACAATTTGCAGGCCTGCAAAAGCGAGCAGCGCAACTTTTTGCCTCAACTTGAAACCTATTTGGAAACGCCGCACGATAAGATCGATCCGGCTTTCGAGTGGCGCGCCCTGCGTTTGCTGGCGCGTCAGTCGCCTCATTTCTTTACCTCCAACTCATTGGCGTCTAGCAAGATTTCCGATTATTTGGAGCAAGTGCGCAAACGTCTAATACGAGATAGGGAACCAAAGTTAGTTGCAGTCAGTTCGTCCAGTATATCGGAATCGATCAGTGGTCTATCGACCAGCAGTGTACCGGTAGCAGAGAGTGAACAGGAGTCGGCTGTGGCTTTGCAGGAGACCGAGCCTGAGCAAGATCTCGAGGTGGAAGATACCGAACCTGTTGTTGTAGAGGAGGTGGACGAGACGCCGGCCCATGAGAAACCACTGATGGTGACGCGTCCCCACATCGAGGAGATCACCCCATTGATTGGCGAGCCCTGGATGAAGGTGGGCAAGAAAATTGGCTTCACCAACGACGAGTTGCTCTTCTTTCAAATGGAACATCCCACACCCGAAGTGGCCTGCACCCAAATGCTGACCAATTGGATATCGGAAGACGATGATGCTACCTTGGAGAATTGGGCCTACATGCTGGAAGGTCTGGAAATGCAAAAGGCAGCCGAAGCGGTCAAGGCTATCATCGAGCGGGAGAGGGCGGCAGTTCAGGCTCTCCAAGCCCCGTCCAATAGCAATGATGTGGAGATACTCTCCGACTAAATCGAGATTTTTAGTTTTATTAAATTCCTCTATCACAAGTCAAAAAATATAAGTATGCGGCTTCCTCTTACAAATTTCTAATCATCGCTTCTTTAGTGGTGGCGGACCGTCGCGTCGCGGCTTGTTGTGTACCATGTTGGCACACCTGGGTATATGCCGTTCGGCAGCCTGTTGATTGAAGCGCCGGCCACAGTGTGGACATTGAATGTAATCGGCGTTTTCGGAAGGTGGCGGTGGAGGCAGATCACTTAATTTGCCCCCGCGAGCCAAATGCGCCTGCACCTGCTTGGCTGCTCGAATGGACTGAATGAACTCCTCGTGCTTTTTGCGCCAGTTGCTCTTCTTTACGCCCGTGCTCAATCCCTGCTGCTGAGCCGCACTGGTATAAGATGTCTGTGGGCGCGTCGTTTTCGACTTCTTGACCACATACCTCTCATTCTCGGTGCCCACATTTCGCTGTTTCGTGGCATCAAAGATCTTGCGCTTGGTCTGCATGGTGCGCTGACAGACAGTCTCGTGTTTTTCCAAACGATCAGTGTTGAAGTGGCGACCACAAAAGCGACAGCTAGCGGTGCCCTCAGGTGGCGGCGGAGCCTGAAGAAAAAAAATTTAATACATCAAAAAACTGTCACAG
Organism: Lordiphosa magnipectinata; assembly: GCA_037044535.1. Taxonomy (NCBI): domain Eukaryota; kingdom Metazoa; phylum Arthropoda; class Insecta; order Diptera; family Drosophilidae; genus Lordiphosa; species Lordiphosa magnipectinata. The sequence goes on from JBAMBO010003983.1 coordinate 422,838, forward strand.
TGCGACGGCTGGGTGGGACTCACCATTTGAGTTTTGGTCTTCGGAGATTTGGCGTCGATCTGAATCTGTTTGGACATTGTAAAGAAACAAAAAATTTGATTTAGAAAATTACTTGTTAAATTTTGACTTTTTACATTCGAAAAGTATCAAAAAGCCACTGTGTAAGGAAGAACTTGTAAGCCAGCACTATCAATCGAAGACCACAATTGTTTCACATATTTAGCAGGAAAAAAGGGAGATGAAAGAGGAAAGCATAAAGAAGGAAAAGTAGGAATCCCTTTATAAAACGAGAGTGGTAATTTGGTAAGTCTTAAGAAGAGGAAGGAACTTATTGAAATCCGCGAACAGAATGCTAAAAAAATGCCAATTGGGGTATTTGTCTTTTAATTCAAATAAACAAGAACGTTCTCTGCGTCAACATTTACTTATATTGACTTGTGCAAGAATATTACACCCAACATGGTGCTTTTATGCTCTAAAAGTTTGAGTGTCAATACATAATTTAGATCGAGGAGAGATTAAACCTGTTCAAGTTGACAATTATCGTTAAAATAGTTAATTGAAAGGGTCGTTCTACGATGAAACGAAGTCGACTTGCATTTGAAGCAAAGCAGAATCTTTAATAGAGTCATACTAGTGCTCGTAAATAGAACCGTGAACCAAAAATGCATCTGTTTGAGTTTGGAAGCAGTCCAACAACAACGACGACTCTGACTCGAGCAGCTATCCAAAGACTGCCTGTATTTGCAGGCCTGGTTTATCGTGGATTATCGTGTTTCATGCGTCATACAATGACGCATAATTAACATATTCAGGAATGTTCCCGTTTCTAAAACCGCCTAAACGTTTTGAGCGAGTTTTCTAATCCAGCGGTCAATATTAAACAGAATGTTTTTTAACTTTCAAACACAAATTTAATTGCGCAGCTGAGTCTTGTGCATTTTGTTGTTAGCACGCCGAGACTGTCGAGTTATTTGTTGTGCATTGCTTTTAAGGCAATATAACGAGGGTTATATCCTCCTACGAACGTGACAATCGTACGAATTTTTTAGCCTGTGATATGAAGAATAACGAAAAAAAATTGTACAATAAATATCCGCATATTGATATTTGGATAGCACTTTGTTAGCACTATATTTAATGTAAAAGCTGAGAGTTCTAGACAGTAAGGTCCCAAAATACAGGCAGACAAAAAGGGCATACCCAACGTGACATAATACGGAAGTGCGTTTAGTCTGCTTTCACAAAAAAACAAAACTCTGTGGAATGCGTTCGAGTTTATCAATGCAACTAGCTTTAATATGATCTGCAATGATGTAGCTATATATTTATAGCTGATTCGCTCAAAAATAAATGTTGCTTATTTTATATTTGACTCATTATGATACGCAACGTGACATAAGTTACGTGATAAGCCTTTCTCTAACGCCGTACTGCTGAAGCTTTTCAACAATTTATATATGTATCCTCTTGCGAAATTATTAAAAACATACAAATTTTGATTCAGATACTTATAATATAAAAACAATGACAAATTGTACAAAACATTTCTGCATATAGGTGATTGGATAGCAATTTAGTAGCACTTTATTTAATGTAAAAGCTGAGAGTTGTAGACAGCAAGGTCCCAAGATACAGGCAGACAAAACGGCATACGCAACGTGACAGAATACGGAAGTGCGTTTTGTCTGCTTTCATAAAAGAGCAAAATTCTGTGGAATGCGTTCGAGTTTTTTAATGCAACTAACTTTAATATGATCTGCAATAATGTACCTATATATTTATAACTGATTCGCTCAAAAATAAATGTTGCTTTTTTTCATATTTGACTCATTATGATACGCAACGTGACATACGTTACGTGACAAGACTTTCTCTAACGCCGTACTTCTGATGGTTTTCATAAATCTATATATGTATCCTTTTGCGTAATCATAAATAACATACAAATGTTGATTCAGGATTTTGTATTGATATACATAGGATAAGTTAGCAGCATTTAATGAATAGATGTTTTCGGTTTTTGGTTGACCTATCTGTGGAAATGCCCATATTAGAACCTTATTAAATTTCGATTCATCGAACTCTAAAACTAGAACTTGGCAGATTGTAAAACCAAACAAATTTTATTTTTAGTTTTAATATTTTGTTTTAGTTTAAATTACTTTGATATGGAAAATCAATGTTATTTTATTGAAAAACAAGGATGATTGGAAAATGTTTTAATTCAACTGAACGCTCTGCTCACTGACTGATTCATTCTGAATCTACGCACAGTCTAATAGGTACAAGATAGAAAGCTGAAACTGGAACAGTATCCTTATGTGGTAAAAGTGGGTATGGCGGGGCTTGCGAAAATGTAGGAAATGCATTTTGAGCCGATCTATGGGCCAAATAGATTGTAAACACTTTTCCAGTTATGGAAAACCCACAACCAAGGTGGAAAAGTCTTATAAACCAAAGAAATGGACACACAAAATTATGCATTAAGTTCCAGTTTATAGAAGGAATGTACTGAACACTAATCTGTTTTGGGAAATGTGCCATCATGTCTGGATTTTTGGTAATTTGATCTCAAAGTCGCTTTAAATGCCTATTTCGCGAAATCAAATCCAAAGCAATTCCGCAGCCTTTGCAAATCTGTGGCAATAAGGAATAACAGCACAACTCGAGTTATGTCAAAATTAAGATTTTAATACCAAAGGCTTTCTCGGTATCAGTTCTATATTGTGTCAAAATTTTACGCCAATCGGACAATCGTGGTGACAAAGATATACCGGTAAATCAAAACTACATAAGTCTGAACAAATGTAAATAAGTTGTGGTCTGTACGTCAGCATGCTAAAATAACATCTTGATTTATTCAAGTAAAGTAACTACGCTTTCATTCTATAAAAAAAAGTTTACTGCTTTCCTGAAAAATAGGAAAATCACACTTGTGCTTTTACTCCTTATTGTCACAGAAATCTGAACAGAATTCGGTAGAATTTTCTACACAAAATTTTTATGTGAGATTCCTTACGAGTACCCCAATGACAAGGTAACCCGCTATTAATGACGATTAGATTCCATCAAAAGTATTTGATCAAAACTTCGTTTCATTAAATTTGTAGCAATTGTAAATCGCAGCAAGAAAGTATGCTCTTAATTTTCAATAACACTAGTTTTCAACAAAAAAGACCCATTTCTAATGGAACTATTTTTAAGTGTAGTTGGGAATTGCACTGTGCAAAATGCCACAAAATTTTGATACCAACAAGACTAACAAATTTGGAAGGCCTTTTTGGTAGTAAAAACAGGGCCTATAAAACACTTCTTCGGACCAGCTCAAGAAAATAACGTCTTCATGCTCAAAATCACGAAAATGTCAAAAATATACACCTTTTCCATTTCTTTTTTTTACGGATTTTGCATTTACCTTGATATTATTATACCCATGAAAAGGGTATTATTATTTTGCCCAGATTGAGCTTTTTCCGTCCGTCTGTCTGTTTTTACGCAAACTAGTTTTAAAGCTATCGAGCTGAAATATTGGACAGAGTATTCTTTTTACTGCACGCTGCCGGACAGAACAGATTTGCAAATTTTTCTCAATATCGGATCACTATATCTTATAGCTGTCATAGGAACCATCGGTTGGAAAATGGGTTTTAGTAAGAAAAACTTTTTTTTTTCCAATGCTAGCGTCATAAAACTCGGCCATTATTAATATTATATGCTTTCAAACAGATTTGCAAATTTTATTTAAAATCGGATGACTATATCTTATAGCTGCCATAGGACCGATCGGTCGTAAAATGGGTCTTAGTGAAAAAAACTTTTTTGTTTTAAAGTATATCGTTCTTAAGGTCGTTGATTATTAATATTAAAAGCTTTCAAACTAATTTGAAAAAGTTGATCGACATCGGGTGACTATATCTTATGGTTGCCATAGGTCCGATTGTTCGAAAATGGGTCTTAGTGAGAAAACCTTTTTATACCCTTGTGATTTTATAACCTTAGTGAGAAAACCTTTTTATACGCTGCACATTTGTTGGTACCGGCCTGATCGGATGACTATAACATATAGCTGCCAGATAACCTTACAATTTACTCTGTTATTTGTTAGTTTATGTGACAGATATATGTAGGAGATGTGAAATCGGCCTTAGAGGGTAAGATAAATAATGCAATTTCAATGGTAAAACGTGGCTCCGATTTCCCGCCATAAATCCGCGGCATGGACACTTACCTTGCGCAAAGGCGTCTGTGGCTTAGGTGGTGGTGTTGGGGGTTTAGCGGCCACTCTTTGTTGTGCTTCTCCTCCCGCCGCCGGACGTCCCACAGTGGCTTTTGTTTTCGCTGTGGTGGTGGCGAAGTGCGCTGCCTTAGAACTGCCCGTTGGTGTCGATTCGGAACGTTTATGGCCCACCCTATCCCTAGTGGGTGGTGTTTTTTTAGTAATCACTGGCTTGAGGCGATTGACCACTCCGGCCAGATTGTATTTGTTATTGTTATTATCACTTGCGAGGCGTCGTGTGCCTGTAACGGGAGCCTCTTTCAGACTCATGGTGGAAATGCCCTTGGTGATTCGTTTCTGATCCAGTTGCTGCTGTGCTCTCTTGAGTGGTGTGCCCGTGGGGGCGATAGGCTTGAGAGGATTACTCCTATCTATGCCAGCTCCACGACGTCGTTCATCAAACATTTGACGCACTTTTCCAGGATTAGGAGTAGCAGAGGACAAGGAACTGCTGCCCTTGGCAGTGTTTGCCTCACGACGACGTTGCTCCTGGTCCTGCAGCGTTTTCTGGCGGAAGCGCATCTACAAAAATGAAAAACGAATTATAAATAAGTACATAAATCTAAGGGGGGAACCCTTACGGGCGCCGACTGGCTATTATTGGGTGGCAAATGACTAAGGGCCTCCATCAGGCGTCTTTCTGCCCAGGACTCATTCAGTTTTAGAGGCAAAATTTCATCATTTATATACTCCGAGTCGTAGTCATAGTAAAGCTGCGACTCATCGTGCATGTCCACATCCTTTTGCCACATGTTCGTGTATGGGGTGCGCGCGGCTAACTAAACCAGAAACTGGACATTAGCATGTACATTTCCCGCGAGTGGACTAATTTAGTGCACTTGTATGTGTGTGTGTGTGTGTCTATTCTACTATATAAACGATGAGCTGTCACTGCTGCTGCCCACAACAAATCCGTGCCCACCACTTACATGCCGCCAGTACATAAAACCTTCTGCCACCCGACCCGCCTGGGCAAAGCTAACTTTGCCCGACGAAAAATAGTTGGAATGAAGGGTGGGCATGCTCCTACTCCTCCCTAGTGTAAACTGTAGTTTTCGTACTCTTGTGTCCAAGCAGCGGCCTTTGTGTTAGCCATAGCCAACTGCCTGGGAGGGCGGCAGTCGTCAATAGGAATCAAAGAATGTGAAAAATCTTTTGTCTAATAAACACTTGAGAAATCAAAGCTGAGTTGCCCTTTTGTTTGCCTTGTTTTTCCCTTTGTTGTTTTTGCTGCATGCCAATGACAACAACAACAAAATCAATGACTGCAACCAGACGTTGCCATGGCTCCACTGCACAGTGGGCTAGAAATACAATATTTGTACACCTGTCTAGGAAGAAGAAATTTTGTAAAGATATTCTTAAAGGATTGAACCAAAGATTATACAATGAATTAAGTAATTATAGGCATAACTATTCTTTAAAATTTTCTCGATTTTTTAAGGAAAAAACTGTTTTTGATTTTTAACAAAATATCAGAGAAGTTTATAAAGAATGAGGCTGCAGGGTTTAGCTTTGGATTCTAGCCAAAGTCGTAGGTTCAAGGTTTTCAGGCTTGACCAACGTTTTAACAGGGAGATAACTTTATACATCCTCATCTGCTGAAAGCGATATGAACAAGTTCGGAGCAGTCTTTGAGAATGCAGTGTGACCGGTCAACAGTAAAAAGAAACTAATAGCACTATGCAACAGAAAAATGCAACTTGGCAGAAACAAAAAAAAATATTTTAAATTTTTCAATGCTGAAAATTGTTTTCGAAGAATATTTTGGAAGTTTGAATTTTTATCAGGGACCGTAAATAATATCCTTCTTCCACTGGCGAACTGTCAATCACATTCTCGAAAAGTGAATTTCCTTGTTCCACTGAAGAATGTTGTTCACGGCCACACTAACGTTAACAAAGAACAGCTGATTGAATTGCTATGTCTGCAATTGTAAATCAAAGTTCGCCATCCACATGTAGTATCACGCCCTCCTGGTAGTCCCAGCACGATAAAGGTAGTTTGCGGGACTCATACATAAGAAATATTACTGCATTTTAACATTCTAAAACAAAGAATGGAACAATTGCCGCTCGCCTTGGCCATGTACAACTCATGGGCGTAGTCGGTTTTCAATATAGGGGGTCCATACACTTCTCCCCCTTGTGCTAAACCAGCAACCATTGACAGAGCAGCTGTTCCTATTAGACACGATTGGCAACTTCGATAGCATATCGATAGAAAATCTAGCCTTTTAGCGGAAAATAGCTATATGTCGTGACAGTAGCTAGATCATCCATGACAGTGACTTGATTATCCGTCGCGGATGATCTACCGAATGGACATTTATCTCTTATGAGGAAATACACAGAAAGAATGAGCTCATTTAGATCATCCAGCGGATGACCTTTAGAAAGTGCCAGGGGAATAAGAGTATAAGTCTTATTTCTTTATTTTTTATCTAAAAAATCATTTGTTACGTTTGGACAAACGTTTGGAGTATACCAAAATTATCCTTAGCCAAAGAACCATACAAATCCTGCAAGATTTTTATCCGAGTAATTTAAAAAAAAAAAATAATTTTCGTGAATTATATTATGAGGTTTATTAATTATTCAAAAACCAACACAAATTTGGCTGGAAGCTTCCAGTGCTTTGTATGAAACTTCTAAATCGAAGCGATTTATGTTGTTTGATATTTTAGTCTTTGACCTTGAGTTTACAAATTCTTTTTGTCATGTCATAATATCGGCTGCCAAGATGCCGGAAGAAACACGTGTCTTTAAAAGAAGACAAGCGCGGAGCTCTCGTCCGACCGAACAGCTATGCACAGACCCTCTAGAGAGAGGGTTTAAAACTTATTGCTTGAGTTTTGTTATTAAAAAAAGAAAAAAAAACTCAGCTTTGAATATCTCCGCCCCTATAGCACAGACTCATTTATTTTTATACCCTTGCAAGGAGTATTATAATTTTGCACAGAAGTTTGCAACGCATAGAAATATTAATTTCCGACCCCATAAACTATATGTATATTCTTGATCAGGGCGGACGAGCTGAGTCGATTGAGCTTTGTCCGTCCGTATGTCTATTTCTACGCAAACTAGTCTCACAGTTTTAAAGCTATCGAGCTGAAATTTTGCAGTCTTCTTTTTACTGCACGCTGCTAATCGACCGGATCGGATTACTATATCTTATGCCATAGGAACCATCGGTCAAAAAGTGGGTCTTAGTGAGAAAAACTTTTTTTTTCAATATGCGTCCTTAAACTCGTCCATTATTAATATTATATGCTTTCAAACAGATTTTAAAGTTTTTGTCAAGATCAGATCACTATTTCTTATAGCTGTCATAGGAACCATCGGTCGGAAAATGCGTCTTAGTGAGCAAAACTTTTTTTGTTTTCACTGTTAGCGTCCTCAAGCTCGGCCATTATTAATATTATATGCTTTCAAACAGATTTGCAAATTTTGGTCAAAATCGGATGACTATATCTTATAGTTGCCATAGGACTGATCGGTCGGAAAATGGGTTTTAGTGAAAAAAACCTTTTTTTTTGTTAGTTGATTATAATTAATAAACGCTTTCAAACTAATTTGAAAAAGTTTATCGATATCGAGAGGCTATATCTTATGGTTGCCATAGGACCGATCGGTCGAAAATAGATCTTAGTAAGAAATTTTGTTTGTTTTTAATGTTAGCGTCCTTAAACTCGCTGATTACTAATTTAATATGCTTTTAAATAGATTAGCAAAATTTGGAGGAAATCGGATGACTATATCTTAAGGGTGCCATAGGGCCGATCGGTCGGAAAATGAGTCTAAGTGAGAATTTGATCGATTTTATAAATTGTATCGTTCTTTAACTCGTTGTTTGTCAATTTGATATGTTTTCAAAAAGATTTGCGAAATTTGGTCGAAATCAGATGTTTATCTGTCGAAAAATGGGTTTTTTGTTGCAAAAATTTTTGATTTTTATGTAAGCGTTCTTAAACTGTGACATTTCAAAAACAGCATTTGCAAGGGTATAAAAACTTCGGCACAGACGAAGTTAGCTTGGCCTTCTCGTTTATTTATAAGAGGCATGCCAAAAAAAAATAATTAAAGAAACAAAAACATTGATCCGTATCGGCTATCGAGCTGAAATTCAGCACAGAGTCTTCATTTTACTGCATGTTGATAATATGTTGAAACCGACTGATCGGAAGACCATATCTTATGACTGCTAGTAGTGAGAAAACCTTTTTTGTTTTCAATGTTAGCGTTTTTAAATTCATGCATCATTAATATTAACCGATTAACCGATTAAAAATCGGATTATTATGTCTTATGACTTCCATAGGAACGATCGATCGAAAAGTGGGTCTTAGTAAGAAAAACTTTTTATTCCATTTTATCGTTCTTAATAGCCTTTAAACACTGCGAGACTCTGCAGCATGCGTTCACATCAAACCCGCAGCTTCAAAATCACAGCTGGTACTACTTAGTATAGCTGAAAAGTATCGCCAAAAGCACTCGGAAACAATAACCATCTACGAGTTATATGGTTACACCAATGAAAGCTGCGCTGGAGCTTGAATGTTGCGACTTTTGAGTGAACACCCAGCCTACGTATAAGAGAACTGAAAAACGTACCAAAAACGTAAACGCATATGTATAGATTCAAAAGCGTCAATGCGTATCCTGTCAAAAAACCCTTGTAGAGGGTAAATTAAAATTGTCGAGATGTTTGTAACGCGTAGAAGGAAGCATCTCCGACCACATAAAGTTTAAATATTTTTGATCAGCATGATGAACTGAGTTGATATAGCCATGTCCGTCTGTCCATCCGTCTGTTTCCATGCTATCTCCTCCGTCAGTTTTAAAGCTATCTTAACCAAACTTTGCCCGACGTCTTTTGGTACAATTACGCTGCACATTTGTCGGAACCCGCCGGATCGGATGACTATAGCATATAGCTGCTATAGGAACCATCGGTCTTGATGTGTTGAAAAACTAGTATTACTTTTTTGTTTTCAATGCAATCGCCCCCAAACCTTGTATAAGACCTCTTGAGCATCACAATTAACTTATTCGATACGTGCTAAAAAAAAAAATGTGAGTTGAAAGTCGTGAAGGGCAATAAAGCAAAAGTTAAGTTGTGAAATTGCAATACTATCCTCATAAATTAAATTATAGCCTAGCTCCACTGACACATATAAGTACATTTTTAAATTTGGTAATTCCGCTGGAAATGTACATTTTCACAAAAAAATGTCTAGTACGTTTAGGAAAAGTACGGGCCGAATTTCAAAGTATTTTCAAATTGTATATTTTCCTTTGGGAGTGTATCAGCTGTTTCAAAAAACTAGTTGACAGTTGGTCTTTGTAGAATTTCTTTTTAAACTACACCAATCAACAGATAACCAAAATTGTGCTATTTAGGAGTGTTTTTAATTTTTGATGTACCGAACTGAAAATGTTTTTCAAACGTGGTTCGCTGCCCCAGTGTGCACTGCTGTAAAAACGAGACAGAGAACAGCATTTGTTAAATGCAGCGAAAGAAGCTTGCAAAGGCGCAGGTGACAAAGGACCTGGCATTGCCCTTTCTCTTCGTGCCATGTGAACCTCCCACAGGGACCACAGCCACCCTCCTCCTCAATCAGCGATAAAAACGCGAGCGCGACAATATTCCGACCATATTGCTTGATTGATGTGTTTGTCGTTTTGCCTTGTATGGTGGGCCAATGTCAACCCTTTTTCGAGTGAGGAGGGACAAAAGATGAGGTCGAATATAATTGGCGGAAATTGATTAATGAAAATTGAACGAAATTTGATTAAGCCCTCAAATATCACAGTATGTTTACATGTTACATACCCCGAAATTGATGAGCTCTTGTGGATTATATCTTCCTATATATAATACACAGCCAACATGCACTTGACATTTAACATTTTGCATTGGGCTGCCTTGCGTTCTGAAGTACATAATAATATAGGGCATCTTAGTATACAAATAATGAGCTTTTTTTTATACACTTGCACTTGATTTCTTGAGGGTAGAAAGAAATGTGCGTGCTAAGCGCACCATTAAGACAGCTATCGTATAATTTAATCTTAATCTTTTGGGTCTATGAACCACGAAAGAGACACGACGGACTAGGGCCTGAAAGTCGAGCTTTGTCGGTCTTATTTCAAAATAACGTAGCAATAGCAGGATGAAAAGATGCTAGAGATCTCGGCTCTATTAAATTGAATTCTGTCCACACAAAGTAATGCAAAGTAAGTAGCAATGTCACAATTTCATACACAAAATTAGAAAAAGTAGCAGGCTTCAAATTTTTTAAACTCCTCAGTTAGGTCTTAAGGTTGAATTCTCCTCAGCGTTAATTGGAAATATATATATATATATAAAAGGCCTACGCGAGGGTAGCCACTTTTTGCTTCTCAACCTAAAACCTAATCAAAATGAATCTGCTTTAACCAAAGATTAATTCAGGTCTACACCTGTACAACTGATAATGAAAGCAATTAAACTATAAGTCTAAGCCAGCGGTAGGCACGCTCTTGTTCTTATTGCTTCTTATGTTCCGAGATTTATTTTTCGGCAACTGGCGACACTCGGCGCTTTTGCACAAGCAGCCGTAGCAGCAAGTGCAATTAATATTTGAGCAGGGTTGCCCAAAAAGAGAGAACGGAAAATATGATGTAATGCAGGGTTCCCCAAGCAGAGAGCGCGAAAATGTGACTGTGACTCTCTCTAACACAGTGATGCACGACTTCGGCAAGCATTCGGTGTGAATTTGCGAGTATGTTCGTGCCCTAGGGGCACTCTGCAGTAATGCATGAGGTCGACAAGCATTCGGTGAGTATTACCGAGTATGTTCGGCCCCCAAGGGCTATATTGATTCAGAGATATTTGATTTCTTATTTCACAACCGTCCGAGAGACTCTTTAGAGCAGGGCCGGCTAACCACCGGTGGCCAAAGTCACTCGTGCTTTTCACGCAGACGCGAGCCGAACTTATTAGTTTAAGATTCGCTGAGCACAGAAAAATTTCGTAGAACTGGGTAGTATGAAACTATGCAAGGTTCAAACCAAAACTTTAGGTTCCAATGATTTAGAACCGGGTACAAAATTTCGAAGTTTCGGTTTTAGCGACTGGTTTTAATAGTCACTTGTTCCCTAGTGTATAATTTGTTTGATTTCAAGCGACATGCATTTGTATTTGGACAAGTCTTTGGTTATGCAAACGACAAATTTTGATCAGTCTCTGAGATCGAGGCGGTCAATTGACGGCAGTGGAGACTTCCTTTTGTTTTTTGGCGGGGGCGTTAAGAACAGTCCCATTACCAAATATAAGCACCAGGCGCACAAAATTAATTAGTTGGGAAAACTTCGTAGCCAACCAAAACTCGCACCATTTTCGGAATATCGCGGAAATTGAAGGCAATAATGTTGCTGCGACTGTCAGTGTCGGCATGACGATGAGTTTGATGATGGAGATAATAGCCGAAATGTATTAGCTAATTGTGCCCGTCAATTATGAATGAGAATTGGACAGATTAGACTCTTACCTGCATTTGCGCCAGACTTTTGGGTGGGCCCTCGCCGCCACCTTCTGATGCCATCGCCAAATAAAGTCAGCAACAGCTCTCTCTTTCTCAGTCTCTCTCTCCCTTACTGCTATATGTGTGGGCAACTGCCAAGGCAATGACGCGACACGACCACTTGGCTAAGATGTTTGTAGACCCGGCTTAGACTCTCCGCTGGACGGCTGACTCATACATCAACGGCTGTGAGATTTGCGCTGAGGTTTGCCTAAAAATAGCTGCGAAACGAAAAGAAGCAAATTATGATCAGCAATAAATGTCGCCAGGAGGCGTCAATGAAAACAGGGCGCAAACTGTCGTTCAACTCGAAATCAGCATTAAGACGTGGGCGCCCATCTGGAAGTGGAAGTGGCTGCCGTACCCAGACCAGACTACAATACAGACCCGTGGGCCGTCAGCCACTCCAAAAATGGACCGTTCAATGTGTAAACCAATTGAATTGTATTTTTTCTATACGCTCACCCAAAAGAAATGAACTTCGAATTCAATGGTAAATATAAAACAATTGGCGATGCAAATTTATCAATAGAATTATTATTTTATAAAATACGCCGCCGAAAAACCGATACCGTTTTCATCTGACAAAATTTTGAAATGCAATGAAATTGTTGTGTCGGAATAATATTAACTGACTGTCACCAGTCCAAAGCCAGCTCGATTGTAAATAAATATTTGACAAATAACACTACAGTAATCGAGAAACTAACAATTTTGATTGGTCGAATGTTCGAAATATTTCAGTTCATTATAACCATTCAATATATAAGAAACTGTGGCATGTGTCCATTGTAGGACTTTGTAGCGATCCTTTTAACTGGCGTTCCTTACCAGTCTGACCTATTGTCAGTTTTGAACCAAACCGAAAAGATTGTGCGGCTTCCTTGATTGTTACAATGATATTTTTAAATTGTAAGAAAAGAAAGCAACCATCCAATTAAGATATCTGTACCGTCTGCTATTGGGCAGCACTAAAACAGTTCGTTTGGCGCCACTACTAATATACAATTTGTATCACACAACGATCGGTCCAACAGTTAGGCAGTAGTCTTATACAGGGTGGCCCCAAAATGATCATGGAACATCAAAATGCATAACTTTGGTCTTTCTTTATGACTACTTGGATCATAAGGGCCGGTGCTCGGATTTCGCATTCTTGGTGGACATTTTCTTTAAGGTCTTACAGAGTCTACGGAAGACTTCAAAAAATACCAAAATGTACATATGTAAAAATAAATTTTAGGTCAAAATACCATCGACTATAAGGGAATTTAAAAGCAGCTGCACTAGCTAGTATATAAACAGAAGAGCAAGGGTATAAAATGTAAGAGAAAGAAATAAATGAATAAAATTATGAAAGGACAGGGCTAAGAGGAGTAGACATAGTGGAATAACCAAGTTTTGAAAATGACTAAAATTACAATTTTGTCATATTTTTCAAATAATTCAAAAGGGCATTCACTAGCCATTATAACATCTCTTCCCACACTCAGAATACAATTAATTTATGTTTATTTTTCGGCACACGTTTGGCGCTGACTAATTTCACTCTCAGCTCGTTGTGTATGTGTGCTTCGAGCTTCCAATCCAAGATAAGCCAAAATCAAACAACTTACCAGGCTATGTGGTTGTCTGCGATTTCAGTCGGTCAATGAGACTGCCTGCTGGATATGTCCTACGTATATATATGTCTGTACAATGTTTCCACAACAAACGCGAGTTTATTGACACACAAAGAGAGCCCACTTAAATGGCAGTTGAACTTTAGAGTGGACGACCAAAAATATGGGTCGCAACAGGACACAGGGCAATTCCACACTAGTTGAGCGGTAATTACGCATACGTCGCGTGTGACAATAGAAATCTGATACTCACGCCGTTGACTTCGACTCGACTGTTTGCCGAGAAGTTTGCGCGCTAACTGAGACAAGATTGCAGCCAACCCGAGTCCGAACAAGTGGCGAAGTTGGTGTCTGGTCGTCGTCATTATCGACGAGCTGAGCAGAGCTGCACCGAGGCCAACTGATCTGGCGTGCCGAGGGACGCTCTCCACCCCAATGAAACAAAAACGATATGTGCGTGTTCGTACCACAACAAAACATGTATTTATCGCTCAATTGTTGTTACTGTTGCTGTTGCTGCTGATGTTGTTGTTGCTAATTTGTGTTTGCTTTATTTTGTTATTAACATTTATCAACGCTGACGCTTGGCAGATGTTTCTCCAGCATTTTCTCTTAATCAAACTTGTCGCTTGCTCATTCTTGTACCACATATATACGTGAGTGCGATGTACATATAACAAAATTGATTTGCCTTTCGCTTCAAGCCATCAAATCAAAATGTCAAGCAATAACTTATACATAAAAATAGCAAAGATTTTTCTTAGATAATTAATCATGTCAGCCTTAACAAAGAATTTGCTAACGTATAGTTTCAACTCGAAATCGAATATAAATAAATAAATTGTGTAAAAATACGAGTGATTCCATTCAAATTTTTTGTCGACATTAATCAATGTGTGTGAGTCATTTTAGGAACTTACTGAGATTTGACCATTTATAATCATAATACAGTTATACTCCTACACAGAAAGGAATATGACGTTCGAAAATCATGACCATTTGGTCATGTTTTTGTACTTAATTTCCGTTCACGAAACATAAAATAAAATGAAATGAAATTATAAACTGAATAATATAATATAATAAAAAATTATCAATATGTTAATGATTTTAATCTTTTTAGAGATTTCCACTTGCAAAGCAAAGACAACACACAAAGGGGGAAAAAGGAGGGATAATTAATTCATGTCCCCTTTACTTTAAGGTTTTTGGTACATTGGAGAAAATATAGGAATTGTTAAAAACAACGACTCGATCCATTCACCATCCCGTTTTATGACGACGGTTAAGCTCTGCCTTAAGTGCTAAATGAGTGCTTATGGCTTTACAGTCTCAAGTCAGTGCTTAGAGGCAGTCGTCCGCGTTCTCAGTCCTCGAGGTTCAAAACAAGATAAAGTAGAAAAACAACTAAAAATATTTGGGCACAGGGTGGTGGGTGAAAGTCTCCCCTACCTTCTCACATTTAGTACAAATTTTTTTTCTGTGTATACCTTAAACTTGTGTAACATGCTAAGTCTATAATTTTAAATGGGTAAATAGATTAAAAAAGGTTGAAAAGAACTGGATAGGATTTTTATAAACTTTGTAACAAAATCTATAGAATTTCGATAAATCGAACCCTCCCGGAGGTTCCAAAGCCTCATGCGACCCGTTTAAAGTAAGCACTTAATCGAAGTTTTAGGACGCGCCTTGTCTCACAACCAAAAAATATGAGTAAGCCTTTTTCAACTTTCTCAAAATAATTTGTACAATGCTTTTTAGTAAATGCTGGAGCGCGTCATGTTTCAAACGAATTAAGTTAGCGGTCTTAACGAAGCCGTTTTTATATCAGTTACTCGTAGAGTAAAAAGTGTATACTAAAGTCGTGCAAATGTATGTAAAAGGCAGTTTTTTAGAATATTATGGAAAAAGGACGGAAATCTCAATACCAATATATAATAAATATAATATAAAAGAAATTCCAAAAAGTAAATTTAGGGAAATTTTGGACTTCATTCTAATAGACAACAATTATCTAATTCATGACTCTACAATATACAACCAAATATTTGGCATGCCCATGGGGAACCCGTTGT
This sequence comes from Lordiphosa magnipectinata, assembly GCA_037044535.1. NCBI lineage: Eukaryota > Metazoa > Arthropoda > Insecta > Diptera > Drosophilidae > Lordiphosa > Lordiphosa magnipectinata. The sequence continues at coordinate 438,381 of JBAMBO010003983.1, forward strand.
CACCAACCATAGCGAATGTGGTACTAGACAATATGCTGGATAACGCAATTGTAGACCTAGGGAAACAAAACGTTCACATAAAACACATAGCAAAATATGTCGATGACATTTTTTGCATAATAAAAGAAAAGGATGCACATATAATAATTAAATACACTAAACAAACAACATCATAGGATACAATTTACTTTCGAAGTGAAACAACATGACAAAATAGGTTACTTTGACACGGAGATAAAGAAAGAACAGGGAAAAATTAAACTTTAATGGTACACAAAAGACATCGCATCAGGGAGAATCATTAATTTCCACTCACATTAACCCAGGAACCAGAAGATAAATTAACAAAGCATATATTTTAAGTGATGAAATATATAGGCCCAATATATATATAAAACTAAAGAAAATGCTTAGGAAGAATAGCTACCTAGAGCAGCTGATCGACAACCTAATAAAAGACGCCACTAATAACCAAAAAGATGACAAAAACATAGAAGAAAAGGATACACGATACATAAGCGTACCCTACATACACAAACTTAAACTTAAACTTAAACTGTTAAATAATATCTCAACAACTGGACACTCAGCTGATTTCCAAAATGTGAGAGTTCTAGACATTGAGCGAAAGAGAGAACAAGACAGACTTTGCAGAGCCTAAGAATTCAGCAAACCACAAAGAAGATATCGAACAAATAAATTACATTTACGCATCAGCTGTGACAACACAAAAAAAAAACTAACCATAAGGATAGTTAATTAGAATAACGACAAAATAATGTATGTATGACAAAAAAGTGGTAATGTGTTCGTATTGTTTTTAATGAAGAAAACAATTAATAAGTCCATACTCCCTGAAGAAGGCGCAAAATGACGCCGAAACGCGTAGGTGGAAAATTCCAATAAAAAAATTTCTTTTTATTGTGGATGAACCAAAACAGCCAAAGAAAACCCGCAAGTAAGGTAAAAAAACTCACATAAAATAACCGAAATGGCGCAGTAAAGAAAACTTCTCACGGAAATCTATTATTGCGTACACTAAGAAAAAAAATGACTTTTCAAAGCCCAGCACAAGCGGACTCCTATTTAATCGAATTCGTTCGTGAATTATCGTTCACAAAACAAGCCCGACATTCACGGAAAAACACTATTAAAAAGCATTCTTACTTAAACTGGCTCAAATCATAACCGAAGTGCGAACATCGTACATAGAGAAAAATGTTACATTCTACAATAATTATTAATAATTAAAAACAAAATAAAGTAAAAAGTGTATACTAAAGTCGTGCTTAAATGTTCTTAAAACATACCCAACCGTTCAGAAAGTGAGCACAAAATGTTTATAATATGACACCCGCTGTACACAGAGAAAACAAAATTGACTGCACTGCGCGTGTAGAAACGTCAATGCTAAACGAAACGTATTGCGGCCTGCTAAATAGAGAATGCAAAAAGCTACAGAAAAACTGCGCGTAATGTGTAGAAATTAAAAAACTAAGCGCCGCGTGTATAAAAGCTACATGCTGCGTGGGCAAAAGCAAAGTCTACACGACATAAAAAAATCAGCTTATTTTCAAAAAACTTCTTCATTTTTCATGCAGCAATCTGAATACCACACGAACGTTTAGGATTTCGACATAAACGTTTGGATATTGAAATACTACATGCGCGTGTGGAAATTCTAAACGAAAAATGTAGTTCTAAATCAGTACTGAATTCTTACATATTTTCGTTTAGAAAATTGCTCTCCATACGCGGCGTGTAGGTTTTCTACATAAACGTTTAGAATTACAAATGCTGAATGCTACATGTTGGAAATCTATACGTATATAAATGAGCAGAGCAATGAATTCGAACTTAAGAATTAGAAGCAAGCAAAAATTGGTGTATGTTTTCAATACAAGTACATCTTACTCAATAAGTAACACATTGGATGCCTAGTAACACATCGGATGTTTTTCTGCACGCCGTGTTTAACGCGGCATGCAGAAAAGCCACACGCCACGTGTTGAAATGAGAAAACTTAACGCGGCATGCAGAAAAGCTACACAAATAGCCGGTTAAAACGTGTAGAAATCCTACATTTTCGTGTAGATTTTGCATATTTTTTTCTCTGTGTACTTTTGTTAACGAATGGGCGTGATTTTGGTAAATTTAGAACGAATTTTTTTCTGAGTGCATAGTCGAGCATTGTTTAGACGAATTTCTGAGGCTAATTTTTGATCATTTTTAGCTGATGCATTATTATTTTGTGTTACTGCAGGTACGAAATGGTCCAACGGACCAAAAAAAAACACTTTTTTAAACCGGGAAAATTAAGGTCCGGCTATGTCTGGCCTGACATCATTTATTAATACTTTAGACCTTAACGGAAGTCACTAAGGACGATTCCCTTCCGATTTTGGATCCAGCCGCTTTCTAAGCTTGTCCCACGACAAGTAAACGAGCTTCTCCCACCCAAGTCTTCAGTCTTAGAGGGAAAGGGGCACCGCACAACAAATTCAGTTTACAAGAGTTTTTGGATTATCGTGAAATAATTAATACATTAAAACACACGTAAAATAACCCACACACACAAATGTCGTTTTCTTTAGTAGAAAAAACTATAAGGGTATTTCAAGTTGGAGTTTGTTGCTTTGCTTTTGTCTGATGGCTTTTGCCAAAGAACCTGCAATAACTAGATATGACAACTTTTTTTTGGCGTTTCAAGAAGCGGTGTAGGACTGTGCGCCGTCACCGTAACATTTGCATATTTTAATTAGAAGTCGTATCTAGTTATTGTATGGTCTTTGCTTGTTTTATTTGGTGTTTGCTTTCTTATCGTTTTCCAAACTTATTTTAATTCACAAAAATCATTCATTTGCTGTTGCGGTTTTGAAACCTTATCAGAGACAGAGAGAGACTATAAGAGAGCTTTCTTTTGCGTTGATTTGTTTTACAGCGAATTGTTTTGAACATGTTTCTTTCCAGCTCTTCAGGTGGTTTAACCATTTTTCCATAATGCTTCTGTCTATTTTGCTCAAATTGTGGTGGGGTTGGGGTGGGGTTTCATGAGTAGTTTATATATTTAGTTCCATATCCATTTATATAAGTAGACGTCTACAAATATTCATAGACACACATACATAAATATATTGAGTACATATATAGTTTTTTTTTGTAATTCTGGTTATGGTTTTTCCTTGGCCAAAAGTCCAGTGATTTGCATTCTGACCTTGGTGCCATTTTGAACCATTCTTGGGCTTTCAAGTAGACAAACATACGTACATCTAATATGCATTTATTGCAATATATATTTGTAGATAATATGGCTTTGGTTGCTTTCCTTTTTTGTATATTGTATATGCTGCTGCTTACAATTATAAATAGTGCTGCACTCCGCAAAAGACTTTCCACCTGCGAAGCCGTTGCAAATACGAAAGCGAGTTATGATTACAATTTTGGGGGTACATTTAACAATGACACGGCAACACGACACTGACAACTGATAACAAACAACAAGAACTTACTAGCCTAATTGTAGGTTATGCATAGACAAGTACATCTGATACAAACTAGGTGAAGATCGCTCGTACGGTCACTCACTTTTGCTACAAATGTTCCATTATTCAGTTACATCAAATGCATTTCTCCGGCACTACCCTGGGGCACTACTAAGTAGTCGCCCGCAACGGCATTTCGCACACACTCTAGGTAAATAATTTTATTTTGTTTCAGCTAACATTTTGAAATGCATTTCACGTGTACAATTATTCTACAAAAATTTGCATCTAAAGTATACTTCGTTTAAACATTTATATTTGGGTTTGTGTGTTTGTGTTTTAATAAAGTTTATAAAAATACGTTTCTTGTTTTTTGTTTTTTTTTTTTGGTATAACTCAAGAGCGGGGATTGACATTTTTAATTGAGGCTTCAATCAAAGAATGCTCATGGACGTGCTAAGACCACCACACAAAACCATTCGAGTTTCCATCCTCAGTTACTCTCAATTAATCTCATTTGCGTGATTGTCCAGGGGGTGTATGTATTTTTCGCTTAGCTTCCCGTTTTCTTGCTAACAATGTTCGTATTATTCGACTAGACATTAGACTACAACATTATATATGGAGTGGATGCAAGCAGATGTATCCCTCCCACTTTCAACTAGGTTATAAAGCCAACATTCAATGCATTCTAATTTAACGTCCAAACGACAATTGCTTAAGTCTTTTAGTCTACGTTTCATATTTTCGGTTCCTTTCGGTTCGGGGTTTCTCAACATGTGGCTTTGTCGGTAGACAGATTCTATACATATATACTAGGTTTGTCTGGAGAAGTACTCAAGGATAGCTTAGCTTTCACAAAGGCGGTAAGACTCAGGTTGTAGGTTTCGGTATTGGCTCAGGAAATACATTCTTATAGGATTTACGTAGTTGTGTATTTTATAATTATTAATTTAGGTATATTATGGAGGACGAGTTCCTGCCTTGTTACCCGTAATTCTATATTATATATTCTCTGCTATTGTGGTTTTTTTGTTTTTGAAAACCTGCACATTAATAAATTACATACAAATACACATATCTATATATATATATATATAGTGAATGTCTTAACCTCATAACAATCGGTTCCTTAGCTATCTATTTCTTATCATACGTGGTTTTTTGTAAGGTGTCCGTAGCGGCGTTTATTTCTCATTCCATTCGGAATTTTCATATTTTTTGAAAAGTTTTTCAAAATCAAATTTAAAATCTGCTTAAAATAAATCTTTTATATTTTGCTCAGAGCATGGATGATGGGAAATCGTCTTGGAAATGGAAATGGAAATTGATGCCAGTGCTTAGATGAATTCTTGATTAAGAGCTAAGTATTTATGATATATGTGATTTTTCCTGGGTTGCTAACTTGCTTTTGTTTGATAAACTTTACAATCAGTACGGGTGGGTATGCAGTATGTATGTACATACATATGGACACTCCTCGTCACTATTGGTGGGGGTTTTAGGAATATATTTTGTAACTGAAGCAAGCAAACCATCACACAAGGTTTTATAATAAGCGGAAAGATATATTTTCATTAGCAGAACATTCAAACTTACGTACGTCATGGCAATCTACATAAGTGATGTATCATTTGAAAATCTGAACTCTACAAATGAGGGGCCCTTGTTAAAAAAAAAAGACCTACAGAGTTTGAAAATTGCAAGAATCCTAAAATAATAATACCACCATATATTAAAATTTGAGTAATAGCAAGGCTGCAAACTTGTAAAAGTTTAGTAAAGTTCCTGTACTAATCGAACCTAAGGTATTGGTTCGAATCTGGGTTCATAGATAGTTAAGGCTAGAATGACACTTAAATTTTAAGAGACAATTATTGTAATAGACAAAAGTTTCTGTTGTGAATTGTCTCAGCTTCTTCAAAAACATTGTGCGTCGAGTTTAAGCAAACGCTTTCTCGCTTTCACAAACGACTTTTACCCATAAATGAAAAATTGTGACTACAATTGTCCCTAAAAATTGAAAGTGCCATGTTAGCCTAAAGAGTTGACAAATTTTTGCCTCTATATTCTATATTTTTGTTCAGGAGAACGCGTACAGATAACCGTCGACTGGACTACATTCCTTATTGTTATCATTCAGAGGTTCTCTAAGAAGACTTTCAAAAGTGCCTGGTCTTTGAATTTTTGAAGACTCACCTTCTATGTATGTACATAACCAGCCAGCATCTCATGGAATTTTCTGATCACATTCGAGTCTTTTTCGAGTCCTCTGTCTGATTTAAATAGTCATAAATGATACTGTTGTCGGGACCCCAGCCAAGACTATTCTTGAAGAGTAGTTTTTACCCCGTTTTTTTTATCAGCTTATTTTAAGTCACATGAGTCATTTTCGCACATGGAATTAATCTCTTTTTAATCATTAAAAGGGCTCAAAAAAGGCAATTCATGTTAAGATAATCTTCCAAATGCTAGGTGGGTAAATGTACTACATTTACTTTCCCATTTTACAACTTTACTAATATTTGTATTTCTTCTCGAAATTACAATATGGATTGGATTTCTAAAAAGTATATTTAATTTCACTGTGATAGTTTTTTCAAAAAAAAAAAAGACATGACCGAACTCAACGGTTTCCCCCTATTTCGGGTCCTAGGAATCAAACTGCATCAATCATTTTTTAAACAGTATTGGTTTTTTCGGTAAACTTTCTTCTGCAAAGTTTTTTGGAATGTTCCATGTTTTGGGAACACTCCAATCCTATGTCGAAAATCTCTTTAGTTTACTACATTATAAATATAAAACACACATACGGGGAAACCGTTGAGTTCGGTCATGTCTTTTTTTCGACTTGCACAGTGTTATTAATTCAACGATTCTGTACTATAAAATAATTTTTTTCGATCATAATCATTATTAAAGATCTTAAGAAATTGACTTAAATGATGATTTGAACCGAGCCTTTTTTTAGACAGAGTGTCCGGTTAGGGTTTAGGTTCGGAAGCTTAAATATTTCTCGGTTCGGTTCATAATCCGGTTCAAAAGGACAAAAAAATCCGGTTCTTTAGGATTCGGTTCAGGACCGGTTTGCAGCCTTGAGTAATAGTAAAGTAATGATGCGAGATATGGTCTTCCCGAAACAGTCTTAAGCTCCAACCAATCCCGCAATTGCAATCAAGCAAGATTTATTAATTGCGAAGATAGAATATCTTAGAAAAGTTTTAACTTAGTTTTGAGTATTGCACAAACTCGTTAGCGCTGCGGTTTTTAGAAAACCAAGCTTTATGCTAAAACCTGTCCGCCGGATAGTGGCCGTTCGCTTAGAGGCAAGTTTTCCTTTTTATATACGTTAAGCTTAACCCAATAGCCCTTCAAATATCTATTTCGCTTCCTTTTCTGTTTATGTGAAGTTGGGGGAAACCCAAAAATTGATTCAACAGCGATTGTCACGCATGCTAATGCTTACATTAACTGTCTCAATCATGAGATGTTGAAAAAATTTTAAACTAATTATTTTGCAAAATGAGTAAATTTCCAAAAACTAAATCTGTAAAGGAATTCCCAAGCGGGTATAGCCACGCTGGCACGAGGAGGCAGCTGCTGACTTGCAGTAGAAAGGCGAAGACCTGCTGATGATGGGACCGGGAGGTTCTTGATACAACTGTACAGTCATCCGCCTTCTTTGTGGTGTGGTGTGTTAATCTATTAAAGTTATGTGCACACATTATATGACCTCAAGCCTGCTAAAACTTGCTAGTCTACAAAAAAATATATTGAAAGTGCTTGCAATAGGAAATATAAACTATTGTTATGTTGCTGGTGGTGTTGAAAACGAAAAATAGTTTTGAATGCAAGATAAAATGGTTAAGTAAGTGTTTTAGTTAGAGACATCAGAGTCTTAATAACGAATTAAAAAGATATGGACCTTCGAAAAAAGCTTAAGTTATTGTAAATCTCTTATGACGGAATTGTTAAAATATTGTATTCGATAGAATTCAATGATAATACGGAAGTAGAGAAACATTTGGAAGACGATGATGTTTATGTAACTTCAATTGGAAGTCTCGTGCAATCTCCTACAACGCAAACGCAAAGCGGCTGATAAGCATTCAACCAATATCTGATATAAAAATTCTGTATGAAAAAATGTTTAAGATCTTTAATTTGCGTGCCAGTAGCCCTAAATAATCTGCGGGAACGGTTATTGTATAGATAGATAGTTTAATCATTCTAGAAAATGGCGACAGCTTTGAAAACTGAGATGGATGGTATTGCTTGCTAAGATCAGTATCAAAAATTTTGCATCCCTCTCGAAGGGAAAAGGAGTTTACATACATATGTTTTTGTTAGTGTGAGACATGTCATGATTCACACTTGTATACAATTCTTTTTTGTTTTGTTCTTACAAATTTGCATGGGAAACACTTGAAGTTATCAACATCAAATAAGTATGCATTTGTTGTTTTTTATTTTTATTTGTATAAAAATATCGCCATAATTTCCAACCTTATCAACTTTTTTGTCTGTGAGAATATGGGCTCTGGTTTTGTAAACGTTACTGACTTATTTCTAAGCTGTGGATACGGTTTATATGTAATTGTATTTACTTTATAGACATCCACTCTTGGGATAGATTCATTATATATCTAGAGTTCTTTTTCTTGTTTAAATACTCGTAATTTACCTGGTTTTCCTGTTTTACTGTAACATGCTATCAAAATGCTACGCTTCAAGTTTTACACAATTATTTTACACTTATCGATTTTTTGGTTGACTTAATTTAGGCTGCGCCCGTATAAATATTTCAAAAATTGCACACAATAACGGGATGGGGTTGGGGAAAGGGGGGGGACTTTTGGTTGGGCCTTGCTATTGATTCCAAAAATTCTAGAAAATAATAGCAAACAATTTGACAAAACAAATTGTCTATACAAATGGCATTACACTCGTATGCACTAAAAATAGTTGCCAAAATACTCAAAATTGTGGTTTTAGTTTTTTTGTTGCCTACTTATAAGCGCGCAGTTAAAGTATATATTTTTTTTTCATTTGAGCATTGGAAGTGCTTACTATCTGCAAAGGGTCGGGGAATGAGGAACGGTGTGTGTGTGTGTGTGTGTGTGTGTGTGTGTGTGGCTGAGTACCCTTTCAGTGGATATACTTAACAATTTAGTCACAATGGAAGCACAGATGGAGAAGCTAGGTCTAAAATATTGAGATGAAAGTTGGCTTCTTTTGCATAAAGATTGTACATTTATTGTAATCAGTAGGATTGGACCACTAAATCATATATGTAGTATCCACGGATTGGATCTATTCTTACCTTTTTGCCAACACCACACACTTGCACTTTTAAAATGAGATGAAGAACGAGGGTTGTTCAATTAGTCTTTACAATACCTACAGCACTGCTGTCGAAATTTTATTACATTTTTTAATTGGTAAATGCAATCTTCTTTGTCAGTTTACCAAAACAGATCAAATAAAGGGACACTAAAATAAAAAATCCAAATCAGGATGTCCAATTGAGGCTAGTAGTTGCCAAGTATGATTTTAAATCAAGAAAATTATACTTATTCTTCAGGTAAGCCGCCTGTAACATTTTGCGGTAAAAGATTTTGAGGAATCTTTAAACAAGGTCAAAAACTAAAAGGCGACTACGTTAAAAACTAATATAATGACCCAATCAATCGTAAAGACTTGTTGAAAAAACCTTGTACCATGGAGATTAGCTGGGAATTTACTTAAATATCTTACTGTTATCTAGAGATTGGCATACCGAACGCACCAACAACATACAAAGAAACAGACTTACATTTTAAATCAACCTTGAATGCAATGCAGCTGCTTGTCCAAGGACGAGTCTAGGCTAACTAAAACACCAAAACACCTAACATGAAGTGGGGGATTTCCAGTTGCTCAATCTGATTTTGGGTGGGCTGGATATACACATTTATAGCGTATATGTATAAGTGTGTGTGTGTATGTATTTAAAATATAAAATCACCACAATCCATGGCATAATCAAAGTCCTCGCCACCAATGTCATCCACTCCAGATGAATGAAAATCAAAGCCACCAATATCAGTGTGATAAACAGCGCCGCTGCATGCATTGTCAATCAGATTGGTGCAGTGGGTAGTTGGCAAGGCGTGCAGGGTAAAGGTGTCCTCACACTGCGACCAAGTTAGACCGCCACTCCAAACGCCATTCGGCAGCGTGGCCCAACCCCAGCCATGTCCCCAGGGCAGGGCACAGGCCAGTGAGGCCTTCGAGTCCGGCTTCTTACTCAGTATAGCCACGGCCGCATCGCTCTTGATCAACGGATCCTGATTGTACAATGTCCGTTGGGTGGTCAATGCAGCCGAGGAGCAACGATGATGCCGTCTGGTGTTGTGGGCCGCCGCCTTGCGCTGCTTCACCTCCGACTGCGTGGCCGCTGCGCGTAATTGGCTAGGAATTAGCAAAGAAACGCTAATTTGGGGGCTGCTAGAACTCATACTCACGTCTAATGCGCACCAGCGGACGACGCAACACGTTCATCAACTGCGGCTTGTCCACCACCAGCTCGATTTGGGGAGGAGGTGGCAACGTTTTGGTGATAGCATCAATCCAATCGCTCACCTCATGCTCGGACTTGGCCAGCATCCAGTAGACCTTGGAACGTTTGCGCTGCGAGCCCAAAGCAATTAGCTGGGAGACATTAACACCAGCTGGTAGAGGCGGACGACGCGGTATCTGTCCGGTCCAGTGGGCAATGGCCAGCATTTCGGGTGCCTCCTTAACTAAAATCTTGCCCGATGGAGAGGAACGTCCGGGCTCGGTAAACCAGGCCATAGTTGAGTCATCGTAGAGAACGACCCACTCCTCGGTCCAGCGACTCCATAACATTTGTTCTGGAATAAGCAAGGGAAAATGAAAGCTTAACGTTCGGCTAAGCTAAAAAACTTTTGATGATTCTTGAAATTCCAAATAAGCTGAGAAATTCTGATATTATTGGCAGTTATGTTATAATTTGTAATAATACTTATAATACTATAAAGTATACTCCTTCTGATCAGCATGACGAGCCAAGTTGATTTAGTCATGTCCGTCCTTCGGTTTCAGTCAATTTTGAAGCTATTTTGACCTAACTTTGCACAATGTCTTTAAATACTTATACAGAACAAAAAATCACAGATATCCGGGCTAAAATCAATGCCGAATGATGTCAGAAGTCGGTCAAGCCTGGGTATTCTCAAACCAAGTACGTAAAGGATTGATTTGAGTTTGACTTTAACTTCACTAACAAAACAAGAAAGAAAGTCGGCCAAGCCCGACTATAACATACTCTGTACCCTCCAAAGATTTTATATTTTTGATCAATTTATGTTAGAAGTCACACAAAGTGGCAAAAAAGTGGCAAAAAAGTATGACTGCATCATAATTGTTTGTTTTCCTTATAACTCGACTATCGTTCATCCGATCTTAATCATTTCTTTGGCGAATCGATAAATAATCTTGATTAGTAAATAAATATACTGTGGCGTGACAAAAATTTTAAATAAACTTAATCTGCCTGCAAGTATAAAAAGTATATGTCCAATACATATCAAACCTCTATCTCTTACCATCTCTGAGATCTGTGCGTTCATACAGACGGACATGACTATATCGACTTGGCTGTTGATGCTGATCAAGAATATATATACTTTATAGGGACAGAAATGATTCCTTCTTCCTGTTACATACTTTTGCACAAAATTAATATACTCTGTGTACCTTTGGTACAGAGTATAAAAATTGATGCTCTGACAGTTTTCCGCGGTTAAAAGGAGGAGGAGGGGGAATTTTCCAAATCTGAAACAAACTCGATCTGGGTGCGGTATACACCTACAAAAATGCAAAAATTTGTGGCTCTATCTCTTATAGTTTCTGACTGTCACGCTGACTCTAACTTTTGAATTTGCAGCCCTAGCGTGCTACAAAGAAGGCAAAGCTTCAGAAAAGCTCTCAGCTACCTGAGCCTTGCCTTCTTTAGTGCCATTCGCCGCAGCGCTTAGAGTGAGGTCGATAGTCGTGTTGGTTGAGATGCCGACTCTTGCGTTCAAGTTGCCGCGAGGTTCTGAGCTCGATCCCTAGAGAAGGAAGATGAATTTAAACGAGACGGCCAAGCTAACTTCGTCTGTGCCGAAGTTTTAATACCCTTGCAATTGCAAATGCCACATTTTAAGAACGCTTACATAAAAATCTAAAATTTTTCTAGCTAAAAACCCATTTTCCGACAGAGAAACATTTGATTTCGACCGAATTTCGCGAATCTTTTTGAAAACATATCAAATTAACAAACGCCGAGTTTAAGAATGATAATATTGAATTAAGAAAGTTTTTCTCACTAAGACTCATTTTCGACCGATCGGTCCTATGGCAACCATAAGATATAGTCACCCGATGTCGATCAACTTTTTCAAATTAGTTTGAAAGCGTTTAATATTAATAATCACCGACCTTAAGAACGATTTACTTAAAAACAAAAGATCCATTTTCCGACCAATCGGTCCTATGGCAGCTATAAGATATTGTCATCTGATTTTGACCAAAATTTGCAAATCTGTTTGAAAGCATATTTTTTTTAATAATAGCCGAGCTTGAGGACGCTAACAGTGGAAACAAAAAAGTTTTTCTCACTAAGACCCAACTTCCGACCGATGGTTCCTATGGCAGCTATAAGATATTGTCATTCGATCTTGACAAAATTTTGCAAATCTGTTTGAAGCATATATTATTAATAATGACCGAATTTAAGGACGCTAACATTGAAAACAAAAAAGTTTTTCTTACTAAGACCCATTTTTCGACCGAAGGTTCCCATGGCAGCTATAAGATATAGTCATCCGATCCGGGCGGTTCCGACGTATTAGAAGCGTGCAGTAAAAAGAAGACTCTGTGCAAAATTTCAGCTCGATAGCTTTAAAACTGAGAGACTCGTCTGCGTAGAAACAGACCGACAGACGGACAGACAGACGGACGGACAGACGGACGGACAAGGCTCAATGATTTTCGTCGAACAATTCTTAGCTGCAGAGAAAAAATTTTCGTTGTTTAAAATCTACACATTCTTACAGTAAATTTTACTGCGAAATATTGTTCCATGTAATTTGTTTTTGTTATGTTTACTGTATTTTTGGTATAAACAATACAATAAGTTAATCTAGCGTAATTTCAGTGTTTTGATTTGATGTTGTTTTTGAAACTGCGACTTGCAGTAACATTGAACCATTGAAAACAATAGTGCTAATAGTTCTAAATTTTCTGTTACCTTATGTAAATTTGGCAACTTAATTTAGATTGTGTAGATATCCTCATAACTTATCTTTTTCTGTAAGTTTGATTTCAGGTGTAAAGTAAAATTGGCTCAAACAGCACCTCCAGGAGGGCCAGGGCCAAGCTTCTCTCAATCTCTTGGTGTGTGTGCTTATGATTTTTCGCACCAGAGAAAGGGACCTACAGTTTAACGCCGAATCCGAACGGCAATAGTTAGAGAATTTTTGCTTTTTCATGGCTAGTTACTTTACAGCTGGCGCCAGTAGCTGGCAAAGGTGATCGGGTGTGTAAAAGCTTTTTTCTAAAGAAAGAAAAAACTTTTTCTATTAGATGGTCCGAGGCGGGATCGAACCCACAACCTCCCGCATCAGCAGCCACACATACAACTGGCACGTCACGCCCGACCACAGGTGTAATGTAATGAAATTATGAGCGTTTACATAAGTGGGCAGATTCAATATAAGTTGCCAACAGTGCGCGCGGCAGCCGATCCAGTTCAGAAAGCGAGCAAATAGTTTTCTTCAGTCCATGAGCCCCGAGTACAAGTCACCCGAGAGTAAGAAAATTTTGTATAAAATTATTAATAATTCAATGATTTTCAGAATTAGTACATTGGTATTTGTAAAAAGGTTTTTTTCACTAGAACTACTTTTTCATCAGATCGTTCTTATGCCAGCTATATGTTATCATCATTCGATTTGGATCAAACTTGGCAGAATTATGTGGTAGCATATAATACTGATCAGTAATCAGTTTGGGAGCGATAGCACTGAAAACAAAAAAGTTTTTTCTACTAAGATTTTTTTCAGAACCATATTTTGTATGGCAGCTATACTATATAGTTCACCGATTTTCATCAAACTTGCTGGAATTATGTAAAAGCATAGAAAACTTATAAACGAGGTTTGGATACACTCGCGTTGAAGACAAAAAAAGTTTTTCTTACTAAAACTTCTTTTTCGACCGATAGTTCCTATGGCAGCTATATGCTATAGTCATCCGATCTGGCCGGTTCCGATAAATGTGCAGCGTCTTTGTACCAAAAGGCTTCGTGCAAAGTTTGGTTAAGATAGCTTTAAAACTGACGGAGGAGATAGCATAGAAACAGACGGACAGACGGACTTTGCTATATGAACTCCGCTCGTCATGCTGATCAAGAATATATATACTTCATGTGTTTGGAGATGCTTCCTTCTATGCGTTACAAACATCTCGACAATTTTAATATACCCTCTACAAGAGTATAATGATTTCTCACTAAGACCCATTTCCCGACCGATCGGCCAGCCACAAGATAATGTCGTTCTATCGACGTCAAGCAGGTCCCACTTCAACTTTAGAGCTTTAATGGAAAACCCGCAATTGTTTGAGTTCATTTAGATCCCCCCTTGGGCTTTAATCTTCTGCCATTTCAACTAATCTCATTTTTTCCTCCTATCATCATAAATCTGTTTTCTCAGTTATCGCCAAGTTGGACAAAACTTAATGCCGGCTATCCTGACAATGACACAACTAAAGCCTTGAAAAATCATGAGTAATTGCACTTGAATGTGGCCCCCAAAAGAATTCACTTCCTACTACTACCGAGTATCTGCTGCAGGTCTGCTGTGTCATGTTGTTGAGCTGGGCTGGTGCAGTTGTGAGTTCTAGTTGCTGCTGATTTGGCAGATTGGCACATGAGTTTTGGTTTTGTGTCCTGCATCGTTGGCCGGTGCTGATAAGGGTTGACTTGGACTAAGGCCACGTTGATTTGAATATGCGGATGTCCGTTTTGTCTGCCGTGAAAAGTTGTCCTGGCAACCAAATCCACTTACGAGAAATGTTGGTGAATGGCGGATGTACTTACTTTTGTAGCGCAGTAGGTAGCCACCTTTGATTTGTTTTCCGCCAGTGCCACAGCCCGTGACCGAGCCAGAGCTGGTACCTGGAAAAGAGAAATGGTAAATAGAGAAACTGTTGGCAGAGCTCATTTAATCCGCATCCGGTTGCCAACGACCAATGGAACCAAGCCCGGTGCATGGACACACGATGCCACTAATTGGTAAGGTTGGTTACAGCCATTGCCAATAGCTTGGACATTTCTCTGTAATTTGACTGAAAGCAGAGAGTTTGGCAGAACAAAGCTCAAAGGGTCACAGGAGCTCCGTGTACTCAAATTAAATTCAAAATTTATTTCGCCAACGGAATTTTTCAGAATTGAAAGGCCCATCTCCCGTTGGCTTTTTCCTGTAACCGGATTCGTAACCGAGATTACTGCCACACGCACTGCACACACATGGAGCGCCACGCAACACTGAAGTTGCAAGTTGGTAATCCAATTGTGACCAATTCAACATGCAGATGCAGGAAAGCGAGCGCGAGTGCAAAATTATGAAACAACATGAAATTCTAATTTGCACTGTGCTCGGTTATTTGAACAGCAGCACAAGCCACACACTCACTCACACCGTCAACACCATCGTCTCGCGTGTCCATTTCTGGGTCTCATTTTAAATTCATTACCGTTTGGCATCCCATTTAGTCGGCTGAGTGCAGAAGCATGCTTAAAGGGCAACGTAGTGGGAATGGAGGAGCAAATGGAAGCATTACGCTGCGGTCGAGTTCATTAATTATTTTAATAAAGATTGCAAGGATTTGGCACGTGCACTCATCTGATGACATATTCACAAAAATTGTAAAGTAATTTAAATAAACCATTTCAGTTCTTTGAAAAACAGAAAAAAAGAACCTCGGGATATTTTCAATCGTTTTAATCTTTGAGTAAGCCCGACGACATGAGTTTCGAAATTCATTCTCGACTTACAATATATTCTACATATTCTACACAATTCAAGCTTTTACGGATTGGCCCAAGCCTTTCAAACTTGTATCATTCCAAATGTGCTTATTTCAATCCCTTTCGAGAAATTAGAGAGCGAGAGCGAAAAAAAAGATGCGAATCCATTCGTGTTCATGCACACTGCGCATGGTCGTGGGTTCGAGTTCAAGTTGAGCCCAAAAATGTTTAGATTTCTTTGTTTTTCAGAAGTTTTAAATAAACCAAAATTGGTGTGGGTCTTGAAGTGTATAGGAAGGATGTCCTATGGAATATAAAGGAGGAAAGGAATGGCTCTTTCCTGGGATCAAATCAATAGTACATATTGAGCTCAAATTGTTCTCAAACCTTCTTTTGGGATTAAATAGCGCTCGACATTTTTTGCTTCATTCAATCTCTTTTAAGATTACCCCGGGATAAATGCGATCTTTTTAGGATTAAAAAAGTCGGATCAACTCAATCTTTTTCTTATTGCGTCAAGATTATCCGAGATTAGCTTGTGTTCATTACCGTGTGGGCGATTTTGTTTTCTTATTGCATGCACCGAATATGAACAAACAGATCTCAACCATGGTAAGAGATAGAGGTTTGACATGTTTGGGACATATATGTTCTGAATTAAGCAGTTATGTTTTTAATATCAAATATTAATGTAGTTAAGTTGAATATGTAAGGTATTTATATGTGTATGGTATTTTGAAAGATGCCTAAAACGGTAACACTAATTAAAAAAGACCGCGAGTCGAGTGAAAGGCTTCAAGCAGCACAGACAGTGCAGAGAGCACAGACAGTGCAAAGAATACAAGAAATAAGGCTGACCGCCACAAAAGCTAAATTGTGTAAGTTTTAGTTTTAAGTTGTTGTTAAATAAAGAAAAATACAAAATTGACATAAACGACGAAGTAGAAACAATTGGAATTGGTCGATCGAACCGGATAAAAACAAAACATATGTATACAGGTGTGTGTGACAATTTTGGCCACGTCCCCTGTCCCCGATATTTGGAAAAACGTTATATCTCCACAGTTGTGTAGATCGGTGATTCGTACCTTCTAGAGATATTTAGTAATCAAAATTATTTATCGATTTACCGAAGAAATAATAAAGATCGGATGAACTATACTCAAGTTATGAGTAAAAAACGGCCAGTTAACACCCCCCACCCATAACCACAACATTCCGTTCAAGAGAGGCAATCTTAGCGATAGAGAAAGAGAGAGAGATTCTAAGATTCTCTCTCTCTCTCTCTCTCTCTATCACTTAGATTGCCTCTCTTGACTCGTGAGCAAATGCGAGGGTAAGGGTACAAAGTATGTTATATTCGGGCTTGACCGACTTTCTTTCTTGTTTTACATATATGTTCTGACAAAAATGACCATAAGTGATTTTTGTGCTTTTCCAAAGCAGAGGGCTATGGTTTCGGTCCAGGTTCAGGAGGTTCGATGGGACCGGCTTGCAGCCTTGGTAAAAATACATTTTATTAAGCCGCTGGTAAAGGGTGATTTCTTAAGCGTTTGTTTTTTGAAAACGAACGGTGCAATGACGCCGTCGGCCCACAAACCGCACCAAACAGTGTATTTTTCAGGGCGCATTGGCACTGCCAACTTTAACTGCCTCTGGCTGCTCTTCAGACCAAGTTCGGCAATTCAGTATGTTGAGAAAAAAAATAAGCTTCGTCGCTGAAGACAATTTTTCGATCAAAAATACATTTCTCACAGACTGCGGATTTTGATAATAAAATTAAATGATTTGCAAGCGGTTTTCGTTCATTCATAGTGAAATGAGCATTTTTGGCGTTGCCACATGTTAAGAATCAAGCGTGAGGTGTCAAAAAATGTACACTGAAAAACCAAATAGCATACAATTCACACTTTATAAGGAGTCTGCACTCAGTACATTTAAAGCCTCTAGCTCTTACCATCTCGGAGATCGATTCGTTCAATGCAGCTATGTCCGTATGTATAAAGTTGATAACACCTAAATCTCAGACTCTATAATAGGCTTATAACACTGAGCACATCTAACATGAGTCATGAACATTTGCCGTGGCAAAATTTTTCATCTATGTTGGGAGGTCCTTTCAGACACCAACCTACTTATTATTTTGACAAAACACAAATTTACAAATGTTGGCATAGCAAATAGTCATTAAGCATTTTAACTCATGATGTGGGATGTTAGATGTGCTCAGTGTAATTAGGCTATAAGATCTAGAGCAACAAAGTTTGGTATGTATGCTTTTATTGTCTGCACTCAGATTCAGTTCACTATAAACATTAGCATTAGGTGCAGGGAAAAAGTTCTAAGGCTCTAAATCAGTGATGGGCAACACATAGACCCCTTGGCCCCCGACGCCCGGCCTGTAATTCTGCCTAAAAAGCAATAATATTCTTGGCGGACACAGCGCAACGAGGCGCTTAAGCGCACAAGCAGACGTCGCAACAAGTGCAATTGCCTCGCTTCGAAGTGTGCTAAAACAACAAATTGCAGCAGCAAGTGCAGTGTGCGCGACCGATGCTTGCTTATAAGATTTGCTTTTTCTGTTGTTATTGTGGGGCTGCTCAAAAACTCAAATTTCGTGCTACCGCTGCTCTATAGAATGACACAAGAAAATTTTTTGGAATTTTTGTGATGAATTTTACATTAAATATAGCTATTAACTTGCTTGCTGAAAGACCGTGTAAAATTACAGAATCCCTGTAGTTTCTTTTGTGCTTGGTGCTAGCGAAAGTAAAGCCTCCGGTGACCCGTTCGGTACGGTACTCCCAAAGGCTCATACAAATATAGTCAACCATCAGGCAGTCTGCTAAGGGTTAACATCGGCCTGGCCGATCAGCACAGAAACACCTGAAGCTCGCTCACAAATAGCCATCCATCTGCCAGGCCGATCGGCACAATAGTACCAGAGATAACAGCGTGCAACACTAAAAAGTTGAAAGAGTCGGAACCAAAAAATTCTAAAAGGGTATGAGGTTAGTACAAAAACCATCGCTGGGTTTGGTCTGGTTAGCTGCCGTTTTCTTTTTATTGCACTTTGAAGTTTTCAGCATCTGATTGGGATTGGCAACTTCATATCGTGTTAGCTATTTGGAATTTCGCATTGTCGCCTTAAAAGATGTCGTTGCTTTTGGCTTGGCTTACAAAACATTGCTAAGTAGCAAGTCAAAAAAGTTACATCTTTATACTCAAAATTACAAAAATTTCTTAAAATCATCATGTTTTCCCCTCATTTTGTACTGTTTTTCAACTTTGTCTTGAAAACTGTAACGAATTTGACTAAGCAATGCAGAAAATAAACGTAGCTTGGACTTAAATAAACAAACGATTGGAACATATCAACTTCATTCGATTGGTCCTTCGTATAGTTACGGGCCCTTAGGCATGTAGAATTGGAACCAAAACTCGTAAAATGGCAATTTTTGGTACCAATTGGCCGTCACAGTCAAAAATTTCGATTGTTTTGTATTAAATCAAGAAAATAGTAAGAAAACATAACTTAAAATCTGTAAATAAAAAAATTTAATATTTTTGCTTTTTTACCGAAAATTTTCGTTTTTTCGAGTTTTTATGACAGTTGTACGAGCTTGTAGTGTATAACTAAATGAAAGAGTAACTAAATGAAGTTGGTTCGTTCTAACGGTTTGTTTATTTTGGTCTAAGCTACAACTTTGTGCTGTATTACTTGTCCAAATTTAAAACGGGTTTCAAAATGAAGTTGAAAAACTGTAGAAATGTGGTCAAAACTTGGCTTTTTTGGGCAACTTTTGTAATTTTGAGTATGAAGATATAATTTTTATGATTTGATGCAAAGAAATGTTTTGTAGGCCAAGCCAAGAGCAACAACTTTGTTAAAGATTTAAAAGGAAAATTTACAATAATTCACGAGATATGGAATCGTTAGTCCTGATCTGAAGCTGAAAAGTTCAAAGTGCAATAAAAAGAAAACGGCAGCTAATCAAACTAAACCAAGACAGGGTTTTTATACTACCATCACACCCTTTCAGAATTTTTTGGTCTCAACGCTATCAACTTGTTTGAGTTCAAAAATGTGTCACAGTGTAATACATGAAATGTCAACCATCCGCCAGCTTATTTCGGGGCAGCCTGCGGTCAGCACATTTTCTGTTAATCATCCGGCAGTCAGCTAGGGGTAACCATCGGACTGCCCTTATCCGCACAGCACTACATTGAAATGTCAGCCGGTTGTGTAAAAGTTTTTAAAGAAAAAAAACTTTTTATTAAAGGCGGGATCGAACACACGACCTCCCGCACAACCGACCACATTTTTGTTAACCATTCGGCAATATCTAAAGTTCGCACATGATATGTCGGAGCTGTGCAATGGCGATAAATGTACCCAAAAATTACGGCACGTTTCCCTTAGTGATCCGCGAAGATAGAAATTAAGACTTTTACCGATTTGGAAACGTCATATGATGGGAATGGCAGAAGGAAAAAGGTCAGCATTTAAATTTGGCGGGATGCTATTTATTTTTTATGTTGATACACCTGTTCTCAACATACATATGTATGTTGACATGATCAGAAAATTTGTACTGTTTGATTCTTTTGGACAGATATTAAAGTTACAGCTGTTTTCGTGGGTTTGGCGATTTATTTTATTTATGAGCAAAAACGTCGCGCAGGAATTGTTGAATGACGTCAACGAAGATTCGGACTTGCTTAATAGGGTTATAGCTGGTGAAGAAGCATATGACGCCAAGACCGAATCCTAATCATCACTATCCAAGCGGACAGATCCTAGTGCGGTCAATAATTAATATTCCTTGAGGTTATGTGCAGTTTTCGTTAAGTAGTCGGGCGCTCACACATTGCGGTTTTTATCCGCCGACAATCGTCTACCCGACTCAGCAGACTGCAAATTAGCAGACGCGTCAGTCCGACGAAACGAAGTATTATTTTTAAAACGCGAACGCGAAATCTTTCCGTTACGGATAAATGAAAAGTTTCAGTTGAAGTTATAATGAAATAAAAGGCTTTTATTCAAGTTTGACGCTTTATTGCGAAAATATGGTTAAAAATTCTTTTTCAAAGTATTGCCACTACTTTTTCCCATCTTTCTGGGAATTTTCGGACACCATCTCGAAACAACGATTCGTATTTTGATGCGATCCACGAATCGGTCTCATTTTCGAGTTGGGCATGCGTCGTCGATCTTGGCGAATAGCCGGGTGGCCCGTATGATTTTTCGAGCTTGGAGCTGTTCCCCGCAAACTTCTTACAGCATTCGATGGCCTTCAGCTGTATGTTTCTTCAAATGAAAGCAGAAACAAACTATATGGTTTACAGTATAGCGAAACAAAACCAACTGAAAAAGAAAGCCTAATGATGAGGCTTTAAAATAAAGTTGTTTGCAACATTGTCCGATTCGATTCAACACTAGCGATGCCATCTCTTAAAAATCCTTTAAAACTTTTTTGTACAGCTAATAAGAAATAGTATTTTACAGACTGGTTTCTTAGTTCGCAAAAATTAAAAAATGTATCACGATGTCTGACAAGAAGCATACAATAGGTCAAGAAAGTGTTCAGGAAAAAATTCACATCTTTCACTTACTTTGCACAAAAAAAGGTGCTTTCCCAAATGGCAAAATTTTGTTTTTATTTTATTTTGAATTTGTATGGTTCCCAAATGTCTTTTGACAATGTGACGAAACTCATATACTTTTATAGAGCAGCTCAAATGGTAAATGAGATACAGACTCTAGGTCACCTTTTTACACTGAACCTGGCCTTAGAAGTCCCTATTTTCCAAAAATAGTATAGTTGTTAGGTAAAGGTTGCGCACAGAACAAAAAGATACCAGTAGGAAGGATATTAGAAATATCTTTTTTAATATCCTATATATTAAGATTTATTTAATATCTCTTTTTTAGTGTCATATACTTTTTACATAATGTAAAATTTATCTTATTTTTGCTGGGCTGTTGTCCGTCTGTCTTCCCTTACTGTAATCAAAACACTTTTTGACTCCGTGCTTCTCCTACGCGTTTTTTATTTGTTCGAGTATCGAATTTTGTGATCGGCCATCGATAAACCGATAGCGAGCAAGTGAAGTAGGAAGTAGAGAAAGAAATTGTGCACTGCGAATTTGCTTCATCATGAACGATGCGTCATTCGACGTAAAATACTTTAAGTGAGCGCACTGATGCAGTGAAAAATGTTGAAAGTGAAAACTTGAAAGTTAAAATAACAAGCATATTCATATATTAGGTAAGTGCTTTGTACAAGTACTCAAAACGTATTTCAAGAGATGTACTTTATTGGCAATGCATTTGCACATAAAGTAAGTGTGTGTGTTTGGTCAAAAATTACAAAGTGAGTGAAGTATGTACAATATACATACAAAACATGTGCACTTGCGGCTTTAGTATGAAAGAAAAATATCATATATAATATATCGAGTTAAAGCCAAATCCATCAATTAGGTTTGCATACATATGTATGGAAATTATGCACTTTTATTTTAGCTTAAGCTTTGATTGGAAACGTTCTTATTTTCCTTACAAGATAAATATCAAAAATTATACCTACACTCAGAAAATAGTTTTCTATATTTAAGAAAATCGCCCTAGCATCCAAATAGATCTAAAATTTAAAACAAATTTCCAAATATAAGAAATAATGAATTTTATAGAAAAAACTTTTTAAAATTTAGAAAAATATATTTTTTTTCTACATTTTAGGGTGATTTGGTTTTCATTTTTGTTGGGGGTGCCGGCTAACTTTTTTTGCTCATAACTTGTGTATCGCTTATCCGATCTTTATCATTCCTTCAGCAAATCGATAAATAATTTTGATTACTAGATTTCTCTAGAAGGTACGAAGCAATCTATCATCAAAACTGTGGGAGATATGACGTTTGTTCCAAATTGCGGGGGCGCTAGGGGGCGTGTCAAAAATTGAAAATAAACTTGATCTGCCTGCATGTATAAGAAATATATGTCCCATACATGTCAAACCTCTATCTCTTACCATCTCTGAGATCTCTTCGTTCATACGGACGGACAGACAGACAGACGGACATGGCTATATCGACTCGGCTGTTGATGCTGATCAAGAATATATATACTTTATAGGGTCGGAAATGATTCCTTCTCCCTGTTACATACTTTTGCACAAACTTAATATACTCTATGTACATTCGGTACAGAGTATAAAAACCTAAAGTGCAATCGGAGTCTACATTTCAAATTTGGTTGCTCTAGCTCTTCTAGTCTCTGAGATCTAGGTTTTCATACAGACGGACGGACAGACATGGCTATATCGATGCTATCGATCATATTTTAAATTTACATTTATATTCACAATATCTATAATCCCTCAATTTTTCACAAAGATCGGATAATAAATATCCGAGCTTAAAAATGTTGCATACTTTTCGGGCTTAAACTAGATGGACTTGGCTACTTTCTTCTGCATACTAGTTCTAGGAACTTGTCATATATCTCTAAAGAGTCTTTCTGACGACAGTGTAATAGCAAATTAAATATCTCAAAGTATTCAGAAAATTTAGTCTTCTTTGATGAAATAAAACAGGTTCAATTTGATACTCTCTTTAGAGAATTTTGACAACCAACTATTTAGAGATATATGACAAGTGTAAAGGCAGCATTTTAGGGAAGCATTTTTTTTTTGCACAATATGTGAAAAACGTGAATTTTTCCTTTTTCAATTTACTTTCTAGACTTGGTGTAAATCAAAGTTCTTTTTCTTATCATCGTATCTCATTCAGTTGCAGAACAGCTTACCGAGTAACTTCACTGTTAAGAAATTCAACTCAAATGCTTGTCGTTGAAATGAACAGCAAACTGTAAGAGCTTCTTGGTTGCGCCAACGAATCATGAATGAGAAGAACCCCTAGCAGCAAGCTGCTTATACTCTGAGTGGCCTGGCGACAAATTCGTTTGGCCAGCGTTGGCTTACACAGCAATTGAAAAACGCTCGAGGGATGGCAGAAAAATGTAGCTTTCCCAACCACCTTCCGTCTCTAAACGAAAACGAAATGAATTGCAGACGACGGCCATAGATTATTCAGAAGGAAAGTGTCGACAAAGAGACGATGACGCCGCTGACGTTGTGGGAGAACGAGGTCGCCGAAGGACACTGCGTTGCTTGTGTAAGATGTGGGCGGACATGCATGCGTGTGTGTGTGTATGTGTGTGTGTGTGTGCGTGCCCCTTCAGTGCATGCACACATCTACAAGACAAAGCAGTTGAAATTGCAAGTGGTTGCAATAGACAGCGTTCTCCGATTAAGACGAAGCTGCATGCATAACCCAAAGTGCAGAGAGACATACATAATTGTTGAATGGGTACGGGAAACACCCCATCCGCTGCTTGATCTATGCATATATGCACTCTGTGTGTAAAACTACAACCGAAAACCTACATCCTGAAGCCTAACGGAGAGTACACTCAAAAATAAAGGCAACTTAAATCTAAACATTCAACTATAACCTCACCTAATAATGATTTTTTACCATTTTGTGTTTTATTAGATTTACAACTTTAACACTTTGTATAATTCTCATCTTTAAAATATATAGGCACAAGGCTGCTAGGTACAGTTTATAGAAAAGTTGGCACTGATAATGCGCTTGACTCGATTCTCTGATCTTAAAGGGTTAAAAATGAGCAGTTTTGCGGAAAACATACACAATGGGGAAAAACCGGGAAAAAAAACTCTTATAGAATTGCGAAGATTTTTACTAGCGCTTATATATGCTTCCCCAATTTTTCATTAGATCAGAGATACTTCAACTACCCACCCAACCTGATTTAGTTCATTTATGTCTTTCTAAAACACAAAGACCACATTTTTTGGTCAGCCTAGTCTGGGAATCAAATCCTGGACCTTTTGCAATGAAA